>OY282640.1:168564533-168959533 GCA_958299015.1 Tetanocera ferruginea
TGTTGCAACCCGTTTTCTATTGCTTCGAATTTTTTTCTAATTTTCAAACATCAAACATTAAAAATAATTGCCAACGCTGATAGATGGCGCTGCTGACTGTGCCACAGCATCCATCGTGTTTTGAATTTATTTGTTCTACGTTGTAGTGCGCCCAAAATTACAACAACAATAAAATACACAATAAAAGCAACAAAAACACTGCGCATAAACTGTGTGAGCTTCCGCTTCGGCTTCATTGCTTGTGTTAACTTTTTTTTTTGTTCAGCTCAATTTCTTTTTTGATGCAACAATTAAAATTTTTCTATTGCACAGTGGGCAAAAAATACAGCGTATCCCTCTCTCCACTCCTCCCAAAAAAAAAAGGAAAAAATCAACACAGACGAGTAAATGTCTTTCAATTTATGCGACGGAAATGATTTACTTTGCTGTTATGACTTTCAACAAATGTTGTTGTTGTTGTTGTTGTTGTTGTTGTTGTTGGTGTTGTTGTTGCCATTGCCATTGCTTTGTTGCTGTTGTTGTATACCAGCAATCATTTCTTTATATTATTTTTTTGCGCTAGCAGCAACAAAGTAAAAATGACAGAATTTATGAGCAGCTGATTGCAGTTAAATCCTCAACCGCGCCATCATCAATCATAACAGTGTCTAGAAAAAGCAAAAGAAACAGAATATGATGAAAATGGTATAAAAAAAAATATCCTTGCTGCAGAGCTTAGAAGCAGCAAATAATAATGAGTTATTGTGCAGCCAATAATCTATCAAGCACAAAATAAAAACTATCTGCTGGATAATTAAAACAAGCAAAACTTAACGGTGATTAATATTTATTTGTCAGAGCAATAAAAATGAAATCAGGTCGAAAATCTGTTACCATAGTTGATGACTTTTTTATGTCTGTATAAAAAAAACATCATTTGACGAACTAAAAGAAACTCAATATAAAAATGTTAGGACTCAGAGGTAGGAGTTAAGAGAGATATATTTCTTGCAGAAAGAATTTCTAAAATTTCAGTTTATATAAAAGCTTTAAAGCTATTTCAATTATGAGTTAAGGCCTGTTTCCAGCTCCAAAGTAAAACAAATTTTCATGCAAAAAGTAAAATTTTCATACTGAAAAGTAATCAAAAAGTATTTATTTTTGTTATTGTCAAAATTACTTAAAAGAGAATCCAGCTCGTAAGAAAAATTTTTTTTGTTTTGCTACTTTTTTCATTAAAAAGTAACAGCGTCAACACTGTGAATTTATACTTTAACACACTAAAGAAATATAAGTAACTTTTTCTTGAGTAATTACTTAAGGTGGGACATAACATTCGCGACAGAGAAAACATACCTTTTTTTAAGAATTCATAACTCAGTCAAAAACAAAAATTTTTTCAACATTTTTTTTTATTATTGTAGAGAATTGAACAAATTACAAGAAAAAAAATTCAATTAAATATATTTTTTACTCCAACATGGTTTTATAGAGCTTCAAACTGGCGGCAGAGAAAAAACGGGGCCTCGTGGTTGCAGCGCTGGGAGTCGCAAAAACTGTCCGATCTGGAAAAAAATGACTTTTTTAAATCTTAATAAAATTTGTTATCGTATGACAGCAGCTTTTTCTTTAAATTTTTTTTCAATTTTTGGTGTGTTTTATTCGAAAAAAATATTGACTTTAAAAATTCATAAACAATCGAGAAAAGATTTTAAAATGCTCGTGGCATACGATCAAGTTTAAAAAAATACAAAAAAAAAAAAAAACTTCGTCAAAAAATTAACCCACTAGTGCCGCAACTAGTTCGAAAAACATAGTTTCGAGATAAACGCGTTCAAAGTTTGTGAACAAAGCAAAAAATGACTAATCCGGCTGTAACTTTTGAACCCGCAGAAATTTTTCCAAGAAATTTTTTTTCTTAGAATCTTAAAATCTTAGAAAATCTATTTACTAAAATACAAAATTATAAAAAAAGTTTATTGAAAAAAACGGCCGATGTCGTGGCCCCACTTAAGAGCTGGATAGAGGCCTTTAAAAAGAAAATTATGTCAGAAATCCTTAACCATCCATGAAAATGATATTTCTTCATCCAAGAAATACCGAATACGCTACAATCGATATCTATCTACCTGTCTATCTAACAGTTGGGCTGAAAAGTACGTAGCCTGCACAGAGTTGGCGTTACTTAAATTAAATTCACATGATTTGTAGTAAGTGAACAACCTTTAAACACGTGTAAAAATTTAAACTTTGTCGAACAATTGGTTCCTGTGAATAACATTGTGAATGAAGCAACTTTTGTCATTGTGAAAAAATTAACCAAAATTAACTTCATGTGTTAATGAAGCATTGTTTAATGGTGAAAAAATATGCTGTTGAAGTCAAACCTTAGCTTCATAAACATTATTCGAGGTGTGAACCAGGAAAATCAACCGCTGAGAACCGTTGGTTTGCAAAAGCCTCGTATAGAGGCGATATGAGTACCGAAGACGATGCACGCACTGGTATCCAGAACGAAGCTTACTAAATTGTACGACTTACTAAATAGTAGAAGGGTCCAAGCCGAGTGGGGCTCTACAACCATGGTAAGAGAAGTGAATAGGGGAACACCCCAAGGAGGAGTCCTCTCATCCTAACTATGGGTAATCCTCCTACCTAATCTAGTTGTTAACGAAGTACTCAAAAACTTTGAAGGCAAAGCCCCGAAAATAACAGCTTATGCGGATGATATAAGCATAATTATAGTGAGAAAATGCATTTTGACATTAAGCTCTTTAACGGTGCACACACTAAAAGAGGTACTTAGTTGGGCGTACTCAGTCGACCTTAGTATAAACGCAGAAAAAACAGATCTGATATTGTTTACGAATAAGTACCAGATACCACCATGGTTTCCACCAAGAATAAACAACACTTGGCTCATGTCGAAAACTCACGAAATACCTGGGAGTTGTACTCGACAGCAAACTGACGTGGAGACTCAATGTGGACGAGAGGGTAAGGAAGGCTACCAATGCGCTATATGCATCCAAGAAGATGCTGGGCAGCACTTGGGGCATTTCTCCCTCTCTTATACAATGGATCTACACAATAGTTGTTCGTCCAATTCTACTCTATGGAATCATTGTGCTGTGGTCGGCAGTGAATAAGTCAACATATCTCAAATACTTGGATAAAACCTCAGCGACAAGCTGCACTATGCATATCCGGCGCACTGAAGTCAACTTCAACGAAAGCTCTTGAAACAATTCTATGTCTGGATCCTCTAGACATATATGGGCATCTCCCAGTGGCACGCACTCGACATTCGCACGGTTATAATTATTCGAAAACAAGAAAGAAACAAAATGTGCCGATATGTATTTTAAGTGTTCTCACGCGCTGAAAGAGTACAAAAAAATAAGCAATCATTCAATGGAACGGACGCGACAAAAAATATAAGTTTTTTTAAGCTCGTATAGAAATATGCAAAATTAGCTAATTTTGAGAACTTTTTTTATATATAATATACATGTTAATGGAGGTCAAAGAATAACTATTCTTCGTAGACTTATGAAATATAAGAGTTATCTCTTCTCTTTTTTTAAATAGATATAGCACGAATACGGACGCGACATCATGGACGCGACAAATTTTTCCACAGTTGTAAAATACAGTAAAGAAATAAATAAATAAATTTTAATAAAAACACATCATAATAAGTAACATTCAAGTTACATATCAGTAATACTAATCAAAATAAAAAAAACATAAAGTTAAAAGCTGTTAGAGTGCTTTATATCAGGGACCGTACCGGTTATGGTTTTTATCAAAAAAGTCAAATATTAACTGTTATTTTTTAACTTTTATGTTTTTCGTCAAAAATAAAAGTTATTTTGTGCCTTATATTTTTTCGGGCAAACATAACAGTTACTTTTGACTTTTATTTTATCGGTCAAAAATAACAGTTATTTTCTGCCTTTTATTTTTTCGGTCAAAAATATCAGGCAATTTGTGTTTTTTCAAAGGCCATTTTACTGACTAAAAAACTAACGATACCATTATTTTGGTCTCATCGGTGATCAAGTTTTACATATGGTATCAAAAGTTTTTTAATCGGACAAGCGGCCTTCAAAAAAACACAGATTGCCTGATATTTTTGACCGAAAAAATAAAAGGCAGAAAATAACTGTTATTTTTGACCGATAAAATAAAAGTCAAAGATAACCGTTATTTTTTGTCTGAAAAAATAAAAGGCAAAAAATAACAGTTAATTTTTAACTTGTATAGAATCAGTCGAAAATTTAAAAGGCTCTAAATATTCGTGAAGCTGAGGCCATTTGTATCATAATGGTATATTTGAAAATGTCCTTCGACAATTTTTTCATTGTGATTTTTTCATTCGAAAATTATAAAATAACAGTTATTTTCGGTCCCTGCTTTATATTAATGTTTTTCTTCACTTTTTGTGGACCTTGTTTTGGGAGATGCCCATATGCAAAACTAACAGCTAGCAAAACGGTACAGTGGCTTACGGCAGCTGGCAACTTCCGCAAACAAAATTTTGGACACTGTAGAATTGGCAAGTATGCAATCAGTAGCACAGACTACATGATCCCTAGCACAACTCTCGAACCCAAAATACCCACACACGGACCAACCGACTGTTATGAGTACGGGAGTAGGTGCGGCAGTGTATTGCACAGAGCCCGATATATGGCAAGCATACAAATTACCGGACTACTGCAGTGTCTTCCAGTCGGAGGTTTTTGCCAGCAGGAAGGCCGCAAATATACCTCTTAGTACAAACACTCATCACTCTTTAATTAACATCTTTGTTGACAGCCAAGCGGCAATCAAATCCATGTGTTCCGATACCGTCAAGTCCAGAAATGTCCTAGCAAGCAAAGACGCACTAGATGCATTGAACACTTCAAAGAGAGTCTGCATCTTTTGGGTTGCAAGCCACAGGGGCATTGACGGAAACGAGATGGCAGATGAACTAGCAAAGGAAAGTGCCGGGCTGGGATCAGAGTTCACAGAACACGTAGCTACTCCACTACAGGTATTGTACAAAAACCTCAAAACTGGAGCCAAACAAGCAATGAGTCGTAGATGGAAGGATACGACAATATGTAAGATATTGAAAACCATGTGCGATGTAGCATACTGAAAACGAACGTCGTTTATCCTGGCACGCACCCGAAGGGACGGCAGGACACTAGTGGGAATCCTCACAGGTCACTGGTGGCGGCCCACGTTAAAAAGCTGGGTATAACCATAGATGACAACTGCAGGAAGTTCAAGCAACCAGATGTCCAAGAAACCCTGGAGCACCTTCTTTGCACATGCCCCACCTTACTTAGATTGAGATTTAAATACTTACCATCACCGACTTTATCAACACTAAAGGATGCAGCCAAAATTCCTCTTGAATACCTCCTAAGATTTGCGAATAAGGCGCAAATCTTTAAAGACTTCCACTAATTCCCTCAAGGCTTTCATCAACCGGTACCACTAAGAACCATATGGTCTATGTGAGACTTCAACGTGAGGCAACTGGACTAACCTAACCTAACCTTTATCTTATACTGTATATTTGACGACACCGATATTGCATAAAAATTTAACCCACATCAAATACTAAAATTAAGTATAAGTCCCTCATGGGTTTCAAATTTAAGCCACTTCAAATACTTAAACTAGATTTTAGTCTCGTATGAGTTTAAATTTTAAACTAGTATCGGTTTAGTTTTTAAATTTCGTAAACATTTAAGTACACCATAAGCACTTGCAAAAGAATTTATTGCGTGGCTCAGTTGGTTAAGCCGTTGTCAATTTGATTTGATGAATCGAGTGACCCTGGTTCGATCCTCAGCCAGACCTTTTTTGTTTTTTTTTTTTTGGTGTTTTTTTATTATTATTGCCTTATATTATAAATTATTTAATGCAAAAATTGCATAATGTAACATTTAAATTTTTAGCCACATCCTAGAATCGAACCCCGGACTGCGGCAACCATCGCATTAGAATCGCGAGTTCTAACCTCGACCTAATCTGTTGCTTGCTAGAGCATGAACAAAATGTAAACAAAATACAGCATTTATTAGTATCAATAAGTAAAAAGAAAAGAAAAGAAAAGTATCAATAATAAAAAAAGGAATAAAAATGCATTATTCCAACGATTGCTTTATAAATTATTCCAAGAATTTTAACCGTGTGCCTAAACAGAAGACTCAGGCAATGCCCAAAAGAGTTGAGAGAGGAAGAAATTGTTTCATCCCCGCACGACTTTTAATTCGTTTCAGAAGTTCCAAATATTATGATGAATGAGTTCCGAATATCATATTGATCCGAATATGATATGGGCACCTGCCCAAATTTGCAAATTGTACTCCATTTGATCATGTGAATAAGAGCTGGAGTGAAGTATTTCTTGTACGGTTTTAAAAAATTAGACACTTGGACGCTTCTTTCGACAAATCGAATATATGATCATTTCAACAAAGATCAGATCGGATTGATATGCTCAGAAGGTCAAGAGTTGCTGACTCCACAAGATCTACACCGTTCATATTGAAGGCAGCTAAGGGGCTATCGCTATGGGTCATAATAATTAAGAAGCTGACGATTTGACATGTTGTGACATTTTCCATTCACCTCAAATGTTATTTTGTTCCAGTCGTCGTCAATGTATCCTTACTTTTAGGCTAACAATTTTTTCATATAAAAAGCACTGTAATAGCGAAACAGGTTCTGGTCCAGGCTATCATATTCAGCCTATACATAGCAATAACAACTATAACAGTTTGAGCGATATAGAGTACTGAGTAGCACGCTTGTCTTTTATATATTAAGATTATTAGTGCTTATATTCTAGAGTTAAGGGCTTGAAGCAGACCTTTATTAAGTATGCAGTTTGAAAATACTAATCTTTTTCTTTCAAAAATTTATGTGCATTTTTTCAAAATTTTTTTTCTATCAATTTTATTTTAATTTTTCTTTGCTTGGCTCTTACATAAAATCTAGTTAAATATTTTTGAAAATAACTTTCCTTTTACTTTTGAAAATAAAAAAAACTAAGTACATAAAAGTTTTCGTTATGAAATTCCTTAAAACAACGTCCAACTGATTTACAAACAAATCGCACTTAAACAATTAATCTTAGCCCAAAATATCTTCAAAAACTCAATTAGAAAAGTTTTGCCAAACATAACTACCGGCACCCTATATATTTATTTGCTACTATCTGGCAACTAATAAACAACTCTATTCATTTTTCTTTGAAAACTTTGCTGCCGCATCTCTTTCGATGAGGTTGATTTTATTGCGTCGCTTTTATCAGCGCTAATAAAGCGAGCTGCTGCTGCTGCCAGCAATTGATGGCGTGTGGGCTAATCCAACAGTGATGGCCAAAAACAAGCTCCAGCACAATCGCGTGATTTATGTGATTACTTCATTGCGGCGGTGATTTCGCAAATAATCGCAAAATAATAATTTTTCGAAACATTTTTAGTAGTTTTGGTATTTTTTTATTTTTTTATTTTTCATGCTACGTATTTCTTCTTATTTATTATGCTACGCTTTAGAAGAAGTCACTGCATACGCCGTTATCAAAAGCAATGAAAAAAAAAGTACAACACAACCACTTGAAAAGTCATTTTTATGTCCTTGCTAGCATATTTGGTGCATGTGGTGTAAGTGTGTATATGTGTGCATGTGTGTTGGTGTGTGCTTTTGAGCTGTTTGCGGAAGCAACTGCTTTTTGCCGCGCTATACCTGATTCTGTTGCTGATTCTGCTGCGCTCAATTTGCTTGTGATATATGGATATTTTAGCTCTGGTTAGTCTTTTTAATGGCGCCAAAAGAAGTAGTTAATAAATATTTTTGCTATGTTATACATTAAGTAAAAAGTATCGATTTTAAGCGCTTGAGTATTAAAATAAAATGGAACAAAAACTTCCGGCATCAAGTGAAGCATAAACACAAAAAAAAAATTTACAAAAAAAATGCTAACAGCAAATAACGACCTTAGCACTTGGCTTGTTCGTAAAATGCCAACATATCCTGATCCTGCAAATCCTACAAAGCGCAGCGCAGCGCAACACTGACTGAATGAGCACTAACGGCATGAACTACAAACTGACAGACTGACAAACAGCCTGCACTTGGCTGACAAATAAAATAACAAAAACAAAACATACGCGAAAAAATTAAAAAGATGGCGCCTCTTGCACTTCCGTTTGGCATACCGCGTTGCCAACAAACAACAGCGGCGATAATTGCATCGCTTACGTTTCACGTTGTGGTGATGAAGCAGCGTTCATTGCTGATGATTCCGAATGTTTTGCTGTTGTTAGTGTTTTTGTATATTTTTTTTTTTTTTTTTGTTATGCTATTGTTGTGCCAGCGCGCTGGCCTTATCCTGCTCGGACTCGTTTGAATACTTTAACGTTCGTGTAACGCGCCTACTTTTGATTTACAACACTTTGTTAAAAACATTTTCAAATTGCCCAAAAAAACAAGCAAACAGACACACGCCAAATAAAACGAAAATTAAATTCGACAAAAAGTTTGTGCTACAATCGCTACAGCAAAAGAAAACAGTAGTTCCTGACGAGGACCCAATTTATCGAGGCATCAAAAGGTCCGCCACGCTCAGAATGGCATAGATAGAAGAAAGAAGTGCGGCAGTGTTTTTGATTGTTTTAATTTGAATGGTAAAAATATTCAGTAAAAACTGAAAGGCAACAACAAAAAAGCAAGCAAAGGGCAAGAAAAAAACTCGCACAGTGGCTCAAAACGGTGTCGGAAGTGCAACGACGTTGCATAAAACTATGCCATGTTGTCTTAAGGTGCTTAATTTTTCTTGTTACTCTCAAAAGAATTAAACTAATGACGTTATAAGACTGCTTATGAAATCGATTGATGCAACGTTATTGCACTACCGTTGCACAAAAAAATTGTAAGGCGCAAAGATGAAATTAACAAAACCAGGATTAGTGAAGTCTTATGAGAACTATAATATAAAACCATGTCTATTTCCAGATCCATATTCATATCCATATCCTTATCCATATCCATATCCATATCCATATCCATATCCATATCCATATCCATATCCATATCCATATCCATATCCATATCCATATCCATATATGGATATCCATATCCATATCCATATCCATATCCATATCCATATCCATATCCATATCCATATCCATATCAATATCCATATCCATATCCATATCCATATCCATATCCAAATCCATATCCCTATTCATATTCCTATCCATATCCATATCCATATCCATATCCATATCCATATCCATATCCATATCCATATCCATATCCATATCCATATCCATATCCATATCCATATCCATATCCATATCCATATCCATATCCATATCCATATCCATATCCATATCCATATCCATATCCATATCCATATCCATATCCATATCCATATCCATATCCATATCCATATCCATATCCATATCCATATCCATATCCATATCCATATCCATATCCATATCCATATCCATATCCATATCCATATCCATATCCATATCCATATCCATATCCATATCCCTATTCATATTCCTATCCATATCCATATCCATATCCATATCCATATCCATATCCATATCCATATCCATATCCATATCCATATCCATATCCATATCCATATCCATATCCATATCCATATCCATATTCATATCCATATCCATATCCATATCCATATCCATATCTATATCCATATCCATATCCATATCCATATCCATATCCATATCCATATCCATATCCATATCCATATCCATATCCATATCCATATCCATATCCATATCCATATCCATATCCATATCCATATCCATATCCATATCCATATATGGATATTCATATCCATATCCATATCCATATCCATATCCATATCCATATCCATATCCATATCCATATCCATATCCATATCCATATCCATATCCATATATGGATATCCATATCCATATCCATATCCATATCCATATCCATATCCATATCCATATCCATATCCATATCCATATCCATATCCATATCCATATCCATATCCATATCCATATCCATATCCATATCCATATCCATATCCATATCCATATCCATATCCATATCCATATCCATATCCATATCCATATCCATATCCATATCCATATCCATATCCATATCCATATCCATATCCATATCCATATCCATATCCATATCCATATCCATATCCATATCCATATCCATATCCATATCCATATCCATATCCATATCCATATCCATATCCATATCCATATCCATATCCATATCCATATCCATATCCATATCCATATCCATATCCATATCCATATCCATATCCATATCCATATCCATATCCATATCCATATCCATATCCATATCCATATCCATATCCATATCCATATCCATATCCATATCCATATCCATATCCATATCCATATCCATATCCATATCCATATCCATATCCATATCCATATATGGATATCCATATCCATATATGGATATCCATATCCATATCCATATCCATATCCATATCCATATCCATATCCATATCTATATCCATATCCATATCCATATCCATATCCATATCCATATCCATATCCATATCCATATCCATATATGGATATCCATATCCATATCCATATCCATATCCATATCCATATCCATATCCATATCCATATCCATATCCATATCCATATCCATATCCATATCCATATCCATATCCATATCCATATCCATATCCATATCCATATCCATATCCATATCCATATCCATATCCATATCCATATCCATATCCATATCCATATCCATATCCATATCCATATCCATATCCATATCCATATCCATATCCATATCCATATCCATATCCATATCCATATCCATATCCATATCCATATCCATATCCATATCCATATCCATATCCATATCCATATCCATATCCATATCCATATCCATATCCATATCCATATCCATATCCATATCCATATCCATATCCATATCCATATCCATATCCATATCCATATCCATATCCATATCCATATCCATATCCATATCCATATCCATATCCATATCCATATCCATATCCATATCCATATCCATATCCATATCCATATCCATATCCATATCCATATCCATATCCATATCCATATCCATATCCATATCCATATCCATATCCATATCCATATCCATATCCATATCCATATCCATATCCATATCCATATCCATATCCATATCCATATCCATATCCATATCCATATCCATATCCATATCCATATCCATATCCATATCCATATCCATATCCATATCCATATCCATATCCATATCCATATCCATATCCATATCCATATCCATATCCATATCCATATCCATATCCATATCCATATCCATATCCATATCCATATCCATATCCATGACTTCGACTTTGACTTTGACTTTGATTTTGACTTAGACTTTGACTTTGATTTTGACTTTGACTTTGACTTTGACTTTGACTTTGACTTTGACTTTGACTTTGACTTTGACTTTGACTTTGACTTTGACTTTGACTTTGACTTTGACTTTGACTTTGACTTTGACTTTGACTTTGACTTTGACTTTGACTTTGACTTTGACTTTGACTTTGACTTTGACTTTGACTTTGACTTTGACTTTGACTTTGACTTTGACTTTGACTTTGACTTTGACTTTGACTTTGACTTTGACTTTGACTTTGACTTTGACTTTGACTTTGACTTTGACTTTGACTTTGACTTTGACTTTGACTTTGACTTTGACTTTGACTTTGACTTTGACTTTGACTTTGACTTTGACTTTGACTTTGACTTTGACTTTGACTTTGACTTTGACTTTGACTTTGACTTTGACTTTGACTTTGACTTTGACTTTGACTTTGACTTTGACTTTGACTTTGACTTTGACTTTGACTTTGACTTTGACTTTGACTTTGACTTTGACTTTGACTTTGACTTTGACTTTGACTTTGACTTTGACTTTGACTTTGACTTTGACTTTGACTTTGACTTTGACTTTGACTTTGACTTTGACTTTGACTTTGACTTTGACTTTGACTTTGACTTTGACTTTGACTTTGACTTTGACTTTGACTTTGACTTTGACTTTGACTTTGACTTTGACTTTGACTTTGACTTTGACTTTGACTTTGACTTTGACTTTGACTTTGACTTTGACTTTGACTTTGACTTTGACTTTGACTTTGACTTTGACTTTGACTTTGACTTTGACTTTGACTTTGACTTTGACTTTGACTTTGACTTTGACTTTGACTTTGACTTTGACTTTGACTTTGACTTTGACTTTGACTTTGACTTTGACTTTGACTTTGACTTTGACTTTGACTTTGACTTTGACTTTGACTTTGACTTTGACTTTGACTTTGACTTTGACTTTGACTTTGACTTTGACTTTGACTTTGACTTTGACTTTCACTTTATTGAACTTTCGTTTTTCTTCTTCTGATTTTAATTTGCATTCCATAATTCAGAACAATTTTTTGGTTGTTTTGTATTGCTTGGAGTATCCATATCCATATCATTAGGTTTTGTACCTATTTTTATTTTTTAGAAATTTTTATTTAATATGTAGCATACAAGTCCAAGACTTGCCCTATTCAAGTTTATTGCAATCATCTTTACTTCGTCCCACTGTTCGTTTAAGGCTTGCAAACTTGTTTGCGAAAAAACAAAAAAAAAATTAGCAACTTAAAAAACTAAAATAATCACAAAGTGTTGGTATTATCACCCTTAAAGTAAGAAGAAGCAGAAGTAGCATCAGAAACAGTTACATAAAAACACTAAGTCACGAAATGTTAAATTTGGGTGAAGTGAACGAACGATCGCAGGCACAATTTTTACAAAAATATAAAATAAGAAAAAATTATATAAAAACCTCTGTAATCAAGAACAAGCAAAGCTGGCAACGCTTTACAATAGCGAGACTTTCGAGTCGTTCTAATGATAAGTTTTTATTCGTAGTTTCCGTTATTGTACGGATGTATGTTTGATAGTTTGCATACGTGTTTTTGGATAAGTCGTGTGTATGTGTGCATGTGTGTGTTTTTCTCGTTTCTGTTTGTACAAGTTTTTTATTTAAATGCAGTCCTTTGACGTTTTTAATTCTATTTACTTTACTTTTCATTCACATCCGCACGAAATAGTTCGTGTCCTTAAAAAACGTGTGCCCGAAAAAAAAAATCTGCACACCAAACAAAAAAAAAAAAAAAATATTAAATAAATATAAACGAGCACGAGTGCTGCCGCGTGTTCATGCGCCGTAATTTTAGCGTATGTGTGACGCCATCTTAAGTTTGTTTTCTATGGCAGTTCGTTTAAAAAAAAATTGTATGCTTGCTTTGAAGTTGATGAACAGTGAAAGCATGTCATGTTTGAAATAATTGCTAGTTATTAGATTTCATAATAAAACACAAAAAAGATTACTGTAAAATTTTGACGTGAACCAAAAAAACGGCAAAGTTATTCAAGGAAAAATATAAACATTGTTAAAAAAAAATATAAAAAAAATAATTATTTTCTTTACCCCAGATGGGACTCGAACCCACAATCCCCGGCTTAGGAGGCCGATGCCTTATCCATTAGGCCACTGGGGCGGATATTTGCATGTGTCATATAACAGCAATTGAACACTTGTGCACTAAGCCTTAAAACATATTGAAAATTTGCTTAAAAATATTTACTAGCGCTCTCAAGCGTGCATATATATATATATGTTTGTAGGTTGTTGTACTAGCTAAGCTAAAATTGTTGTGCCATAGTGCTGCCACATTTTGCAATTTAGAATTGGTGTGTTATTAAATACCACATCAGATATGTAATCACAAACCTTTATTTTACGGCACATTTTCACTTAAGTCAATATATCTAATGGGCACACTAGTGTAAATTGGAATTTTATGATTTTGATGTTATCAAAATATATCCAACAATTTTAGGATATGATGTAAGATTTACCGATAAATTCAAAGGTTAAACAAAATGATGATTTATTGTAAGAAGCTGAGCAGTTCCACAGCAAAGTGAAGTATGTTCAAACTTAGAATGAAATGATTTCACACTAGTGTGCTGCATAACTTTAATAACAGAACATATTATAGATAAACGCTATGTTATTATACCATAAAGTACAATGACATTTTTTACTTTAGATGAAGACAAAGCTGAAAAGCATGCATCCACTCAAATTAAAGAGGGTACCAACAAATTTAATTTTATATAAATATTTTTTTGCTTAAAATTTATTATCAAAAATAGATATATCATAAATATGATTTATTGCATTGAATCATTTGGATCTGCTTTTGACTTTCTCTTGGCTGGCTTTTCAAAACTAAAATTTCAATTTTTTTACAGCATTGATTATCCATAAACAAGACTTTCCATTTGATTTAATTAGTGTTAATTTTTTTTTCTTTTCTCTTTTTCATTTTCAATATGTTTTTATTTCACAAGCAAATTTCCACCAACACTTCGGTTGACTTTTTCCCTCGGTATTTACAAATTGGTAAATTTAAGCGAATGGTAATTTTAGGCACAGTTTTTTTTTTAAAGCAATAAATAAAGTCAATCAAAACATCTTTCCCCAAGAAACTATGAACAAACTCCCAACTTCCTTTAAAATAAATGCAATACAAAAAATAATTGAAAAAAAGGAAAACTCACGTGAATTTGTTCACGTGAAAGTTAATAAAAAAATTGTATCTAACTTTATCAACTATTTTGTCATATTAAATACGTACATACATATATGTACACTAACATGGATGCTAAAATCATGCAAAATATCACAAATGATAAAAGCATTGTTCAAAATATTAAAAAAAAATAAATTGTGTCAGTAGTTTTATTAAGCAATATCTTAGTTATCTTAGTAATATCTAAGTAAGATGAATTTTAAATATTACTTCCTTATGTGGTCTCACGGCTGTACAAAGATAGCTGAACATATTTTGTTTTCATCTTTTCACTTAAGATCATATGGTACTCATTTTGTGAGGGTACATAAAATGTAATTTATTTGAATTTAAAAGCAAATATAAGCTATAGAACATTTTTTATACAGGGTTTCTAAAACTATGGGGACAATAATTTGGTCTGTGATTCACCGCCTTGGTGAACAAATATAAAATAGGTGTCATTACATATCCAGAACTCGCATATCTCTACAACAATTAAATTTATAATTTGAAGTTATCACCACAAAGTGTTTATATAAAATCGTTTCTATAAACTCAAAAAGTTAAGTCAAAAAATAAGTTACTTTTTCAGAAAATTCAACTTTCAGTGCAATTTTCTCGAAAATACTTTTTATGACATAGTTTTTTTCTTGGAGGGTAGTTGGCTAGTTTTAAAAATTTTCAGCGCTTAAGTTGTAACTTGGGAGCAATGCGACAAATACGCACTTAAATTTTTCATGTATGTGAATACGTATGTTATATGCCTTAAAAAGCAAAAAAAGCGCTGAAAAATATGTTTATTCTTCAGTTTTTCAGCGTTTAGCAGCTTGAATACACGAAAATATCATTATGAATACATGGCTTTTCATTATGAAAAACAAGAGAAAAGATTCGCCATACAGATATTCCGTATTTTTACCATTGCTTCTTGTAGTGCTGTTTTAAAGTTCTTAACCTTCTTGACTATATTTAATTTGAGAAACACGTTTCCATTTTTCGGTTTCTCAGACCGATTTTATATTTTTGTCATGGAGAGTAGTATTCTTGATGCATTTAAACATTTTTACGGCTTTTCCATTGATCGATTGCCAGCCATAGAAATTAACTTATTGAAGCAAAAAAAACAATTTTTTTCTAACATATAGAATCGGTTTTTATTCTAATTTATATTTCAAGTTTTTCACCAAAAGTGATGCGTCGGTCTCACATCCGACGAAAATAGTCAGGAAGGTAAAAGGCTGCGTAAAGCCTTAACCAAAATATACGAATTGCAACTCCACGAACGTGTACACTCATTGCGTTTATTTTGACATTTAATCCAAAATGAAACGTTCTTGAACTCGTCTAAGCTGGTCAGTTGCCGACTGAGTTAAAAGCATATAAATGCCTTGTTCATCCCTTACAGCGCCTATGTAATCATAAAAAAAATTGTCTTGCAGTCAAAACAACAAGCACAGCGAGTTTGTTTTATTACTGCAAAAACAAGTAAAACTGTCCGAGAAAAATCGAAAAAAAATCTTTTAAAGAAAATAATTCACACACTTTGTGGCGGAATTGAAGGAAATTGTCCACAGAAAAAACACATCATAAAATATATTAAAACATTGGGTTTCTTTACAAGAAAATTTGCATTCAAAGTTGAATATTTTTTAAAAAAACTAATTTTAATTACTTTTGTGACCATCGCCACCCATAGCATTTTTTTGCTCGTATCAGTACGGGAAGTCACCCACTGTATTATTGTCTTCTAAATCTGGGACGCCCTGTATAACCCTGCAGCCACACGTGATAGTAATGTCTTGCCAGTAAAAAATATGTATTAACTTCGAAAATGTTTCGAAAAAAGCATGAAATAAGCAACAAATTTCGCTGCGGCCACACGTGGAAGTAAAAGTTCACTTGCAAAACGTTGTCAAAGTTAAAGGTTCTATAGAATTGCTATAGCAACAATTCAACAACTTTCCTCTCTTGTTTACTTTTATTCAGTGATGCCTTTAATTTCAAAACAGCACAAAACTTAAATGGGGAAAAAGCTATGTTGATTTCAAATATTTACAATATATTTATTAAAATATTTTCAAAAAAACAACTTTTTCATATCATATTTTATGTGTTAAACAATGGTAATTAAAATAATTACATGTTTATTTCACTACAACGCATGAAAAAAAAATACATACTTCAAGTTGGAATAGTATTGGGAGAAAACGCAACACTGTTTTTCGTATTTTGATTCCACTGTCTGCGGTTGTCAAAATTCACTGTCTCTGTAAAAGTTGTTGCCAGTGGACTGCCAGTGCTGGCTGTCGATGTCAAAGTGTGAGTGTTTTAGTGAAAAAGTGAGAATGTATTGAGTTTTTCGAACTGTTACTGGCACGTGTGGCTAGGGGGTAACATTAACCACGTTTTTCCAATATCTAAATCTAAATTTGTATAACGATTTGCAGTTTAAGACAATTATTTCACATCTAGATGACGTGCTTAATTGAAATAACAAAACAAAGCAAGCTAAGGAAGATTTGTAAAAGAAACAAAATGAAACTAATTAAAATAAAAGACATATTATAAAAAAGAAGTGAAAGCATATTGAAGTATAGAAAAGAATTTAATAGAATCTACATATTGAAATATTGTTTCTGCACCTTTTTTGTAAATTCAATTTTTGTTTTATATGCTTTTATGTATATGTTGTTTAATAGATACTTATATCGAGCCATAACCGCGAAAAAAGTGTAACCAGCAATTTACAAAAATTTGTTTTCTTATAGAAACTTATAATTTATTTCATTATAAATAATCTATAATTATAAAATAATAGTAATTATAAGAATATAATTATTTATATGCAAGGATTGTGTAAAAAAATTGTCGTAACTAAAAATCTTATGTCGAAAATAATTAAAAGAAATCATCTCCTTTAAAATTTTAGTTATGATGGTTACATCTTTTTCGCGGTTATGGCTCGATATTTCAGTGTTATATACATATTTTAAATAAAATTATATCTATTCATGAGAGGTCAGCGCTCTAACCAATACGCCACTCAGCAGAAGCGTCGCGCAGCCGCAAATTTCAAACTTATATAAACGGCTAAATTTGTTTGCTTTTCTTTATATAATTTTCTATTGGTGTGCAAAGTGCAGCTTATTGTATTTTTGTATGGAAAAACGTATATATCAGAAAGAGATGCAACATCACACGAATACAAAAAGCATCTAACTTTTTGCCCGACTCCTAAACAAAGTAACAACCTTTTTATGAAGAATTTTATTGGGGGTAACGCATTTTTTTATTAGCGCTCTTGATAAATAACAAGTTATCTAACCGTTTTCTTTCTACCTGGGTTCAATTAACTTGACTTCAACGCCACTTACCCGTGATGTAATGAACTATGTATATGGCTTACCATTTATAGTATATCGCACAATAAATACAAAACAGTCACAACTCAAAAATTTTTTATATCGACTTTTTGTTATAAATCAATTCACAACTCACATATCTCACTATCTTTTTCATTATTTTCTTCATTAACTGGAAGAATGAAGTTTGTGTGTTTGAATTTAAATTGCTATTCATCTGCAGTTTCAACCAAAAGGTTTTATTTTTCGCTTTTCCTAAAAAGTCATGTTTTTTGAGTTGTGACTGTTTTGTATTTAGTGTGCGATATGTCAGCTAGATGGCGTCTGGGCACGATTACGATTTCCGGGGCGCCGCGATTTGAAGATGTTTTCTGGTAGAGAAAAACAAAAAAACATGATTCGCTGAACTAAAAATCGATAACTCTATTAGTTATCGAGTTATCGATTTCTTAAAAAAAAATTTTGTTAAAAGATCTGTTCAAAAAAACATCTATATCTTTGCCGTTACTCAATGGATCCTTAAGATTGATATGTCATTTTAAAGGTCATTAAATGACCTTGCAAATATTGAATTTTTATGTATGTTAAATATGTTGAATTTTTTAATAAAAAGAACCGTTATTTTCTAAAAAATGTACGTTATTAAGTTACTAAAAATATATTTTTTTTGAAAAGCTAACAGTTCAACCTTTTGTTTGACATATAAAAATATACATTTTTTTTTTAATTTCACACTATATTACATAAAATTAAAATTTTCCAAGTGTTTTCTTTGTTAAAAAATCTGTTCACAAAATTTTCTATATCTTTGCCAATATCCAATGGATCTTAAAGATTGACATGCTATTCGAAAGGTAATTAAATGCCTTTTCAACAATATATAATACAAATAAAATTTCAAAAATTTTTTTTAATTTATAAGCGAATATATATCAGATTTGAATTTTTTAATTAAAAGAACTGTTTTTTTCTGCAGTATTTTCGTTTTTAAGGTACTAAAAATATATCCTTTTTGATAAGCTGAAAGTTTTACCTTTTTTTCGATAGATAAAAATATTTATATAGTTTATTTCGACCAAAAAATACAAATTTTTTTAACTGACTCGAAAATCCCGTTAATTCATCTAAATATTGTATTGTAATGGCGATATTCGTAAATATGAAGCAAGAAAGAAAAACATCTAAGGTAAATATGAGTGAAATAAGCAATTTTCCGTACAAGGGCAAATCATTGTATCATAAAAACACGACAAAAAGTCAAATAAATTATATATATTATATACCAAATGAAAGATAAATTTTACCTATAAAATACAAAGTACTCAACAGATTTCATTATTTTAAAACTTTTCTAAAAGCCTTTTATATAACCTTTTAAATTTTACCTTAATCATTAATATCGGTTATATATTAAGAATAATACAGCCGATTTTCTTCATAGACCTTATAGAAAAAAAATTTTTAATAAATCGATAACTCGGAAACAAATCGATAACACAACATTTCCTTTGGCTATTCTTATTTTTATTAAGAGTACTCTTCGAATCCATCGTCAAATCGCGGCGCCCCGGAAATCGTAATCTCCCCGGCGTCTGTGATGTAATCAATGTCAAGATATACAAATTCCACCATAAATAACCTGTGTCGAAAAGAGTGGCAACACTTACATTTGCTTTGACTTTCAATCAGCTGTTGCGTTTGACGTTTGCCCATGTGTTTTTGTTTTAACAGCAAGTTTTGTTTACGTTTATTTCGAGTAAATTTGTTAATTTAATAAAGTTATGTTCAACTGCATTGTGTGCCAAGAGGAAACAAACAAGTACAAGTGTCCAAAATGTGAAGAGTCCTAGTAAGTTCAAAGAAATGATTTCTTTGACATTCCAATAATAGAAAATTCTGCCCATAGCTGCTCCCTGAACTGTTACAAGGAGCATAAAAAACAAGAATGTGAAGCCAAACCAGCGAACACAGCACATCCAGCTCAACCAGAGCAAGAACAGGATCTGGAGCCAACGCTGCATCAGCCCTTCTGCACAGAAGATACAGTACCACATGACAAGCTGTTGGAACTGAGTAAGTTGCAGTAGTTTTCGAAAAAAATAAAGAAGTTAATTTTATGTTAACTTTAGAAGATTCAGAGGCACTACGTGGCTTGCTACACAATCCACATCTGCGCAAGTTGTTGCAACAAATCGATGTAGCGCCTAATGCATGGAAAGCAATGCGTGCAGCAATGCAGGAACCACTGTTCATAGAATTCGCGAACGAGTGTCTGAAAGTGGTGGAACCCATGACGGCGGAAGAACAGCAGGAACAAGAACTGATGAATACTACTTAGAGATCAGCACAGAAATTTTGATAGAATTAAGTTTTATATGCTATAAAAATATAAGAATAACAAAGCGCTTGTAAGGTATATAAATACTAGTGAGTCATTTGTGCTCTTTGGTAACTAGCTCGTCATAGCTCGCTGAAGTCGTGTTTGGTCTGCCTCAACTCCGTTCCTTGAACAATATACTGAAAAACATTCTCTGGCACTGTGCAACCATCCAAAGCATGTGCTAAGCCAAAATAACGTTGACGCAGCAGAAATGCGGCCATTTTAGGCTGACGATTACGTGTGAAAACACCCTTTTTGTTGCCACCCACGCGTGTAAAAGCTGTTAAATAAATTTGAAGCTTTTTGTTGAAGAAATTCTCAATAATTTAGACATACTTTGCTCGGTTTTGAAGTCTGCAAAATTCCACAAAAATTCACCGATAAACCATTTCTTCTGTCTCAATATATCAAAAGCCTTAAAATGCTTAGTCAACAGTGCTGACTGATAATCCTCCGACCAAATGTAGTTGGGCAGCTTCGAAAAAGAGAATTATATTAGGTTGAAAAATTTAACATACAAATTTTGAAGATCATTACATAGTGCAAGCCCTCCAAAGTATCAGCGCCATACTCAGACATTAAAACCGGCTTGCTATAGGCAGCATGCCAGTCGGAAGCTTCATTAATGACATAGTTTGTAATCATGTTTAAATGACCAGCATTTTGATACCAAGCATTGTAGCGATTAAAACTGATGATGTCCAAGAAAGGCGCCTAGATGGATGAATTGAAAAAAAGGTACTGTTGAATTCAAGAATATGTGTATAAAACTAACTCAGCTATTTCTGATTTATTCAAAATATATAAATTTGCTGTGTTGTGTCTAAGGTGCGCTATTGTTTGCCACACATAAAAAATAATTTACTGTAATGTAAGGATTTTAATGATGTGGTACCTTTCTAATGCAGCTCATTATAGCACACATTCAACACATCGCAGCACATACTTTTTTTTAATAAAAATAAATATTTAAGCTTATTTTATGCACATTCATAATATATTGCTTAAGTTTTACTCACTAGCTTATCGCTTTTTCGATTAGCATTAATGGAGGCTGTTATGGGACGTGTGGAGTCCAAGGATTTGGTATAGTTAGCTATATTTCTGTGATGATTATTTAATGATTTAAGCAGAGTTAAGCGTTTTCTATATGCATGACCTGGAACTATGAACTCACTTGAAATAAACGCCAGCTTGTATGCTAGTTGATCTAGGCTCATTAGCAATGGACCACATGATGACACTAGCATGATTACGATCACGATGTATGAGCTGCTCCAAAGCGGATTTGTGATTCTGCAGCAAAGCCGGCTCGAAAATACTACAAAATCAAAGCAGAAAAATAACATATTTAGCAAAATTATAAACAAAAACCATCAGCCATTGAGGAGACCATTTTTTCAATAGTTTGCGATTTTCTGAGCTCGAACATTTCATACAAAAATTATTTGAACACTCGTTATTAGAGATATTTGAAAACTTATGATATAATTTTCACGCTCGGAAGAAAATGTTTTTGGCCATAGACAGTGTAATTAATACGCAGCCTTAGAAAACTCAAAAATTGAACAATTACTCTGTATTAACGCTGGGACACTCATCAATGATCATTATGCCCTGCTCATCGGCAAACAGCATGGATTCCTCCGAGTACGGATAGTGAGAGGTGCGATAGGCATTGGCGCCAATCCACTTCAAAAGACTAAAATCTCGCGTCAGTAAAGCATAGTCCAGACCTTTGCCACGCAACTGTATAATAATAAAATTCAATAAGATACAAAAGACACGACAAGTTGCGAACCTACATCTGAATCTTCATGGCGACCAAAGCCGCGCAGATAAACCGGCTTGTCATTGATCAGCAGCGTTGTGTTAGTCCAGCTTAGGCTACGTATGCCTACCTTTAAGCGATAAACATCGAGCAATGACTTGTCTGCAGCATGCAAGTAAATTTCCAGCTTATATAGATAGCCTGGCTCATCATGCATTAAATGTGGCCACCAAGGCTTGACATTTGGCACGACAAGCTTGCCGCTAAGACTGGCTTTTGAGCTGTGATTGGCTACAAGTTCATTAGCTTTATTGCGCAACTGCACGTGCACGTAAAGTGGCTCTAACGGTGGATCATAGACCTCATTATCCATCTGGCTGTTGCTCCAAACTTGATATTTGATGTAACCTAGGTAAAAATTTAAACAAAATATTAAAATTCAGCAACTTTAACTCAATTTTTCAAACTAACCGGTATTATTTCTTAGGTCAGTGGTAACAGCTACATCCTGTATGAATATCTTGGGTGTGGTATACAAGTGTACAGAACGATGTATACCCGCATAGTTGAAGAAATCGAATGTGTACGTTTGCACAAATGTAGAGCCATTGTCGCTGCAAAATAATTTAAAATAAGTCAACGTATGTAGTTTCAGTTTTGATTTCAACTCACCTAGGTTCCTGCACCACTTTGCCCTGTGGTATAGTAGTATTTAGCAATGTGTTATCGCACAAAATAGTCAGACGATTTTCTTGGCCAAATTTGACATAAGCTGTTAACTCCACTTCGAATGGCAGATGGCCAATTTCGTGTTGCAACAGTTTTTCGCCATTGAGCCACTACGACAGTTGAAAATTTTAAAAATAAAGCATTCTTATAGAATGCATGGACTCACCACTATAGCTGCATAGTGCACGCTGCCAAAACGCAGCCAGATGCGTTGATCGAATGACCAACTTCTCGGTATAAACAGTTTCCGCTCATACCAGACTGTGCCCACATGATCGCGCAGGCTTTGCTCTGTGGTAATATCATTATAGCTAGCCGGCACCGGCATTGGTATGGTGGGTTTCACCTTTAAAAGTTTCGTGGTGAATTAACATTGTGTTTGTATAAAAAAAACACTTCCGCTCACCTTGCTGAGTTCATCTTTGAACCAACCTTCACGTACACCTTGCATTGGATCCGTCACATTCGACTGCAAAAAACTCCATATGCCATCGAGTAGACGCACTTCACGTGATTCCGACTCGGTGGGATATAGTAAGCCACGAGTTGTGGTCACTGGCAGCGGTGGATAGTCACCAGTATAATTTAAACCATAGGCAGACGTTATCAACAGCATCAATAACAGAAGTTTCCAAATCATATCGCTGTTAAGTGTGGTCACTACTTCAAATACTCCAAATAGTAGCTCAATTTTTGTTGAAATCACCTAATACAGATTTTATTTACTCTGCTAATCTTCTACAACCTATTCTGTGTTGTGTAGATAAATTTTATCGCCTTTGTTTGAAGTCAACAAAAAACAGCTGAGTATGACAGCAAAATCATGGAAAACCAGCAACCAGCAAAAATGAATGAATAAACAAAAGTTCTTGATTTTCTTTGAGTTGGTCAACAAAACTCAAGTGGATCAAAAAACTGAGAAAAAAAAAAACAATTTAATCAGCAAATTTTTTTATTTGAAATGCCAGCTTTTTCTAAAGTTAAACATTGAATTTGCGATTGTAGAAATTATTAGCTCTTGAAATGGTATTGTTTTTATGCTTAGACGGCAAAATACTTTGATAAAAACCACTGCTTGTAATTTATAAATATAAAGAACGTACAAAAAGAAATGATTATATTAAAAACTTTTATTATAGATAAAACATTATTCTCTCTTTTTGCATATTAAAAATAATACAAAAATAACTGACTTGCAAAATTAAAAAAATAAGAAAAAAAAACATACATATATCCTTTATGATTCATGTATAAAAAGGACAAAGTTTAAAACACACATTCCCACTATCACAAAAAAAAAATACAACATTAGTTTCAATAAAATACTTCGTAATCGGGTACAATTGTACCCCAACTCACTTTTAACACAACTAGAAGTGGAACAGCAGCGAAAAGAGTACGCTCTCGTTCGCCATTGTCACTGACAGAAATTTAATTGTTTTCTCTTTTTTTGTTTTATTTGATAATTTTTTTTTAAAAAAATTAAGGTATTCATTTATTTCATTTGGATTTGAATTCAGACTTTTTTTCATATAATTGCACTGGGGTACAATTGTACCCCACAGACGGTTAACGTATTGTTTTACTGTTTTATGGACGGATGTAGGGTTAAGTAACTTTTTCAGTTGAGCTTTAGTGGCAATGTCTTTTTTAGTGACACGCCTTCCAAGTTAATGTCATAAATATTCTATAG
This sequence comes from Tetanocera ferruginea, assembly GCA_958299015.1. Lineage (NCBI taxonomy): Eukaryota > Metazoa > Arthropoda > Insecta > Diptera > Sciomyzidae > Tetanocera > Tetanocera ferruginea. The sequence continues at coordinate 168,589,170 of OY282640.1, forward strand.
GGTGTTTAAGTCTAGAGGTCGTTATGATGTTGGTAGAATGTAAGACACATGATAAATGATGTATATATGCTTGGGATCATTATCTTATTGGAAAAAAAAAATTTTTTTTCTGAACATAGTTCAGATTTGATTCCTTTCGAATAAATTTTCTTTTAAAATATTTATGTTAACCGAACTATCCATACTAAAACCTTCAATAAATCCAACACCTACTGCCGACATACAGCCCCCACATTATGACTCCCCACCACTATTTTTCTCTTTACCAATTTTATTTTCGTTTTTTGGAGCCTCGTATTAGGTTTCCTTGAAACTCGAATCCTTTCATTCAAATGAAAGAGGTAAAAGTTACTCTAGTCGGTGAAGAGAACAAAAAAAAAAAAAACAAATTTGCCATTTCAGCCCTTGAAAAGACTTTGACCAAGCTTCTTATGATCAATTGTGTTGTGTGTGTTATTAAATGTTTGCACACAATTGACCGATAACTGGACCTACATGTTTTATGCCGACTCCGAACGGCTAAAGTTTATGTTCTCAAGAAGCTTTACATGTGGCATTATTTACTCTCTGAGGTTTGCTATTGTCTGCAGAGAGGTGGTGACCGATTAGAAAAATTTTTTTATTGAAAAAACTTTTCGCCGCGACTGGGGATCGAACTCGGGCTCCGAGCATGCTAACCCACACACTTAACCTGCATGCCACGGTCACCACCGGTGAAGAGAACGCTGCTCCTAAAATCGTGTGGCTTATCTGTGGCTTGCCTCTTTTTCTTATAGGCTCTGCTTTTTCACGAACTTTAACCGTCTGTATTCTAGTCCTGCGAACCACTTTCAGATGGACGACTTAAGAGTTTCTTCTTGAACCTTACTCGGCTTGCTTGCAAAGCCGACCAGTATGAGATCGGCTTTCGGTTTAACTCTTCTTTCTAGATTATGGTGTGCATATTTCCGATTCCAATCCGTCGTTCTAATTCATTCCACAAATTTTCTAGTGATTGTATTGGGTGGGGATATGAGTTGGGGTGTAAATGACTTTAGGACAATTATAAAGTAGGTATAACTTCACAATCTCAGTTTTATGCTTTATGTGTCATTATCTTGATAAAATTTAAAACTGTTTTCTATTCCAAACTTGGCAGTCTCTCCTTAAGATTAATTTTAAATGTGTCGAAGTAAATATATTAAGCCATGATTTAATTTATAAAAACCGATAGACCGACAACTCCATACGCCATGCATCCCAAAATTTTACTAGACCGTATCCGTACTTTACAGTAGGAAAAAGGTTATACTTCCTCATTTCTTCGTCAGGTTTCGCCCCACCATGACTTGGTCATCCGAGCAAAATATGTTATATATGCTTTCGTCTACATATATGACATCGTTCCAATAGTTTTCCTCATGCTGGATCATTTCTTGGCATAGTAAATGTGTATTTTTCGATACTGTTCAGCTACAAAAAACCTTCATCGGGTGACTTTCCCATGAAATCCAGCCTCTTGAATAGCTCTTTATAGCTTTGAAACCAATTTAGAGGTACTGTTTTAAGGTTTTGTCGAATTTATCTGACAATGGCCTGTCTGTCTCTTGATGGACGAGAAAAGGAGGCAAAGGAGGACTCCCATTTCTGCACTTGTTTATAATTCGATGTTCCACATTGAACCTTTTAATGACATCGTGTACTGTTGTCTGATTGTAAAACAATCTTTAAAATATCTTATGAATTCACGAATTTCTTTCGATGATTCTTTGTTCGATTCTAATTTCCAAAACACGTTCAAAATGAAGACTTTTTGCACAAAATACACAACTATTAGGAATCACCGTCACGGTTTTTGCTAAAATTATTGTTTATTCTTTCACATAGTTACCTTTCAGCTCAATACACTTTGAAAAGTAATAATATGATTCAAAATATGATGGAAATGTAGAAATGTGATTAGAAATGTGTTCCAAATTTCATTATTTATGTTCAATGGGTCTGAATTTTCGATCTCATTCCGAATTTCCATATTTTGATATAGTTCTTTTTATTGACTTCTTTTAACTGCATATAATTTCATATTGAATATTTCTTAGGAAAAAGAGTTTATTATCTGATCCAATATCAATTATTTTGTACACTAATACGGGTTTTGAAATTTTATCATTTCAAACGACTCTAAAACTTCATTAAATTTTGTAAATCTTCTTTTTGTTTTAAGATGTTTAAATAATTTTCGAAGATATAGTACTGGGGCCTTACTCTGTAACGTGATTCGAAAATTAAATGCGATTCGAAAGTTAAATTGCACTGTATTACTCTTTCGCATTCGTGACAGTGAGTTACCTTATCCTTTCATCAAATATTCACTTAAAGTAAGTAATTCTGATTTTTTAACGTCAAAAATGCGAAAATAAGTGTAAAGAAACAGAAGATACGTCAAAATATTGAATGCGAAAATCGATTTGCAGAGTACTATAATTCCAAATTCGAACAATTTAACTTTCGAATCGCGTTACAGAGTAAGGCCCCTGGAAATATAACGTCCCCTGAGTATAACTAAAAATTTACAAATTTTCAGGAAAAGCAGAAAATGTTTTAATTTTTGAGCTTTTCTTTATGAAAAGAAATTTAACATAGTAACCCGAATTTATTATCTTTTTTTTAATTTGTCCAATTTTAACAGTCTGAATGTTCAAGATATCAAAATATAGTCCAACTTTAATGTAACGCAGTTGCAGGTCATAATGTATATATATTCAAAATAAAGCAAATATTTTTTTAGTCGCGTGTACAACACACGACGATTTAAATGAGGAGTAACACCAATGTAACAATATAACGAAGCGAATTCATAAGTTATTAAATAACTCACCATAAACTATGGTGAAGTGGTTTGAGTCGAAACTAACCAAACAGACCAAACAGACTTAAATATTTACATAAGTTTTCGTTTTTAATTTGAAAAAAAACATACCAAGTTTTAAATTTGGCAAAATCGAATGAAAATCTTACCTACATTTCACACCAAGTGACGTTTGTTTTAAAAAAGTGTGGTTTTTTTTAACATAATTTCCTCAACTTTTATTTTCATTTCACATGCATTTTTCTGACTTATTTTTATTTAAAATTATTTGTTTTTTTTTTTATATTGTATAACAAAGTTTTATGTATAAACAATTTTTATGTTTTTCTTCTTTAAGGTATAAAATTATATATAATATATTATGTAACATCAAAAAAGTTGTATTGAAAAAGTTTGGGCTAAATTAAGTGAAAAACTAAGATAGAATTATTAAGTAAAATAAGCAAAGCTTACATAAATGCTTTATAGTTACATGAATGTTATGCAAGTTAAGTATAAAATAAATATTTACAATTTTTTGTTTTTATTTGATGTAAATTAGTTTATAATTTTGTTTGTTTCTAGCTAATAAACCAGTCGAAGGCGTATGTGATGAGGTAGGCGTGCGTGGCAGTTTACCTCACAAATCCGTTACATCCCGTTTGCCGCTGCGCGAAGAAGTGGCATCCGTAATATAGGGAAAGAGATCATCGGGGAATTGGCATTGATCGACCTCACGGCCTAAGGCAAAGTAGCGTTTGCGCAACAAATGCGCAACCGCCTTGGGCTGACGACTGCGTGTAAACACGCCTTTCTTATTGCCACCAACACGGGTCACAGCTAAAAGAAATTTTTTTTGAATAACAGCTGGGGTTAAAATTTAAAAAGTAAACCTACTTTGCGCTGTTTTAAAGTCAGCAAAATTCCACACAAATTCTCCAATAAACCAGCTCTGCTTGCGTAGAATGTCAAAGGCCTTAAAGTGCTGAGAGAAAAGATCTCTTTGATACTCCTCCGACCAGACATAGGCGGGTAGCTAAGCAATAAGAAAAATCAGAAATGTCAAAATTACTTTTAAGACTGAAGTGTCAGTGGTTATCTTACCAAATGTAAACCTTCTACTGTATCGGCGCCATATTCCGACATTAACACTGGCTTGTTATGCTTTTTGTTCCAAATAGTGGCCTCATCGACAACACGCTGGGTAATCATCTCCAGCTTGCCGGCATTCGAATACCAACCATTATAACGGTTAAAGCTAATTATGTCTAAATGTTTGGCCTGTAGAGAAGTTATTTTAAAATATTTACATATTGATTCTAAATTAAGGATTAATACAAACTTACGGCTTTATCGTCGCTTGAAGGCACAGCAATGGCGGCAGTGACTGGTCTAGAACTATCTAGGGAACGCGTATAGTTGGCGACAAATCTACAAAAGAATTCTAAAAAATCTGATAAAAGTAAAGCTTACTGGCTTACTGAAAATAGGAGTCCGCATGAAAGAGACCCGTTCTGGGCTCATTTGCAATGGACCACATGATTACGCTAGGATGATTGCGATCACGATGTATCAGCTGTTCCATAGACGATTTGTGCTTGTCCAGCAATGCTTGGCTGTAGTTTCTGTTCAGCAAATGAGATTAAGACAATTGTTTTGTAGTTCTTTAGCGTTAAACCTACTCAGTATCTACGCTGGGACACTCATCAATGATCATGATGCCATTTTCATCGGCAAACTGCATCGATTCCTCCGAGTAAGGATAATGTGAGGTGCGATAGGAGTTGGCGCCTATCCATTTAAGCAAATTGAAATCACGTGTCATTAAGGCAAAATCCAAGCCTTTGCCGCGTATCTGAAGGATGATTTAAAAACATTATGACTTAAAATAAAAAAAAGGTAATGAAATAATTAAAAACTATATGTGCTTTGACATGCCAATTGCGAGCAAATATCTCTCGTGTTGGTAGATAAATTTACCGTAATACCAAGTTTTTGTAAGCTATTAATTTTTTCCGAAATTCAAGTGCTCGAGTTGTGCTGCAGTATTTCACAAAAAAATGTTGTGAATACCTTAAATTTTCTTTAAACAATACAGCACTTTATAGCAAATTTTTGGCACATATCAGCACATTATTTGTTTTGTTTTTTTAAAATAAATAAAATGTGGTACTGCAACCAACTTACATCGGAGTCTTCGTGACGTCCAAAGCCGCGGAAATATACCGGCTTGCTGTTGATCATAAACGACGTGTTGTTCCAGCTCAACGTCCGTATGCCTACTTTAAGGCGATACACATCGAGTAGCGCATCATCGGCGGATGCATGTAGAAATACTTCCATCTGATACAGATAGCCAGGTTCCGGATGCATTAGATAAGGCCACCAGGGTTGAGCTTTCTGCACCTCAAGCACACCCTTCAAATCAGCATTTGAAGTATCGTTGGCGACGATTACGCCATCCTTATCGCGCAGCTGCACACGCATATACAAGGAATCGGCAGCCTCATTGGCGGCAGTGCCATTGCTCTGCACCTTATAGTAAACATAGCCGACTTTATTGTCATCCGATAAATCGGTGGTTACCTCCACCTCTTCGATAAAGGTTTTTGGCGTTGTATACAAATGCACGGATCGATGTATGCCGGCATAGTTGAAGAAGTCGAAGGTGTAGGTTTGCACAATGGCTACACCTCCATCTCTGTGGACACAAAAATACACAGCATTAAAAAATTTCTCTCAATACAATATTTAGCTCTTATAACATACTTGGCAACTTCGGTGATTTTGCCCTGAGGCACGGTGGTCTGTATGAGAGCATTATCGCACAATACAGTGATGCGATTCTCCTCGCCGAATTTGACAAAATTCGTTACCTCCGCTTCAAAGGGCAAATGACCCATTTCATGTTTCACCACCATCTCGCCATTGATCCACTGTGAGTGAGCGTTATAAATATTCCACCACATTACAAACAATTCAACTCATTTAGCAGCTTTTCTGTTAACTCACCACAAAAGCCTCATAGTGCACGCTACCAAACCGTATCCAAACGCGTTGATTTTGTGCCCAAGAACGCGGCACAAAGAAATTACGATCATACCATACTGTGCCCACGTGATCTCTGAGCGAATACTCGGTAGTGATGTCATTGTAGCTGGCTGGCACAGGCATTGGAATGGTGGGTTTGACCTAGAATGGTAATAAATAAATGAGTTTTGAATATTTGTCAATAATTGAGTTTTATTTTGTAGTTCACCTTGCTTAGTTCATCTTTGTACCATTTGTCGCGTACACCCTGCGTTGGATTGGTCTCATCTGATTTTATAAAATTCCACATGCCATCGAGTAGTCGCACTTCTCGTGTTTCAGACTCACGTGGATATAACATGCCGCTTGTTTGTGTCACTTCCTTGTTTACAATAACCAAAGCTATGGCAAAATGAATTAGATATCCAATGGCACCCATAGCAAGCAGGGAAAATGCTGTAATGCGAACAAGTAGAAATATTTTAATTGTTCCCAGTAGTTAAAAGGAAGGAGCTGAATTTTGTTGTTTACACAAAGCCTCTCGCTCTTTAAAAACTTTAGCAAGACACATTAATGAGTATACTAGGCAAACCATTATCCCTTGTTGCGACTATAAAAAAATCAATCGAATTCAATGAGTACACGTTAGTGTTATTCCTGATCATTCCTGGGAGCCTTTAATAACGTTCTGGATTCTTAAATAACGTTCCTAAGAAATATCTGGGGAAGAAGTCATTAGGAAATAGCATATTTCTTTATTGAAAAGAAAAATCGCTACAAACGCTATTCAAACTTGTAGGGCCCAAACTGAGTTCCCTCTAGAGATGGTCTGTAGCCATAGGACTCTGCCAAAGCCCATCAAAGACAAACCTACACGCTCGTTGTGTGAAAGAAATCAATAAAAAAGAAATGGTGGATATCCCCTGCAATAGTCCGTTGGATATACTTGATAACTTTATGGAGCAATTATCTTTTGGTCGGTTACTTTTAAAACCTCACTCCAGAAAAAACTAAAAAAAAATTGCAAACCTAAATATTCTCTCTTATAATGTTAGAACTGTCCTGTATAAACTTTTCTCTCTATACCAATGGATGCAATAAATGTCATCCTCCATCTAACCTCCTCTAGACTTGATTGCCAAGGAAGTCGCAAAGCTTAGAACCCTTAGGCCGCGCTCATAATGAACGCGATTCAGACAGGCAGGCTGAAATCTGTGTGAAAAAACGAGATGCAAATAGCTATTTATCTCGCTTTTTCACATTGCCTGTCAGCCTGCCTGTCTGAATCGGCGTTCACTATAAACGCCGCCTTAGGCTAAGGGAATCTGTTTTTTTCGGGTACAAATAAAGCGCACATGGCGATACTAATCCGGAACAATATCCCTTCCAGCAATGAATACTGTATAATACAGGTTATACTAATCAGAGGTAAAATTTATCAAGAACTACGATGTATGCAACTTCTTGAAGGCTATATTTTGTATTTGCTGATGGCTCTTAGCTCGTTCTTATACAAAGTTTGATTAAGAGGAGAAGTTTTTCTGCGGACCTGGTGATTGAGACATACTGCAAACTCCCCGATAATTATAATGTATTCCAAGTAGAAGTCTTGGCCATCGCATCAAAGACAAAAAATTCGCTCTATATCTCAGTCGATGACGCACTACAGAGATTCATACCTACACCCCCAGTTCTAAATCTATCGCTGAATGCCGCAGATCTCTTAGCGAGATTTCCGTGAATTTTAGGATCCACATAATTTGGGTGTCTGAATTTGGATAGGAAAGATAAGTCCACGGCCATCTAAACATGAAAGACCATCTCCTGATAACTCCAAGCTTAGCGGGAGTGCTTTTAGATGATTTTTTGATAGTAGCGCATGCTCTATGGTTAGCATTTGAATTATTTAGAGCATCACGTCGGACACTGCCCTGCCTTAAGCAGAAAGAAACTACCCATCCTATGTCAACCTTTCAAGCATTCTCTGGCAGCGATCTCTGGCAGAAATTAAACCGAACCAAGGTGACCCTTTTTCAAATACACGAAGTGCTTCAGTTCAATGTTAAATAAATAAGGCCCGACAATTTGCGCTAATTACTGAGTCTTATTTCCATCACATACACAGTTCTCTCTAGCTTACTGTAAAAAAAATTAAAACCACATGTAACAAAAATTATTGGACTTTATCAGTGCAGCTTTCGGCCTGATAAGTCCACCATAGATGAGCTTTTAAAACTACGCTAAATTCTGCAAGAATCCAACGAAAATCAAATCGATACCCACCATTTTTTTGTTGATTTCAATGATGCGTTCGATAGTCCGATTAGGAATTGCCTGTATGTCTAAGTTCGTATACATGCCAAGTTAATGAGACTCGTCAGCATGGCGTTGGAAATAACCGCTCCGAAAATTTCAGTTCTGAACGAGGTAAAGTCCGCGATATCATTTAATCTTCAATTTCAATATGGATCCCTTCCATGAAAAGCAGAAGTACACTGCAATGGCACCATCTTCTACTAAGGTTTTTAATCGGATGAACCAAGTGACGGTAAACCAGGCCAAAGCAATGTACATGCTGTCTGCAAAAATAGGGAATAGCGGGGCGTCTAGGCTCTGTAAAGTCTTTGATTTTCTTTGTTATAAAGACAATTTATTCGCAATGTGTGTGGTCCTGTTCGAGTTGGCAACGACTGTCGGATTCGAATGAACCACTCTCTATGAGTCTATGACTCCAATAACGTGATTCAGCGGATAACAATTCAGTGACTATGCTAGCTGGGAAGAAGCTGGAGGAATACTTATATTGATTGAAATTTTGTTCAACTTTTAGCACCATACACAGAAGTCGATAGGATTAAGGATTTGATTGAAATTTCTCTTAAAGCACAAACGAGAATGAAAAATTTCTATCGCCTAATCAAATCTGATTAAACTTTTGATTGCCTGTACATAGTCGCAAGAGCTTTCCGGGAAAAAAATGGTTGTATGTTGTATGGCCTCAAGAGTTCAAAAAAAATTAAATGTAATTGAGAATTCCATTTGAAATTCAGGAAAGATCAATTCAAATTCTATTTGAAATTCAGAAAAATCTTTTGGAATTTAGCAAATCCCAAAAAATTTGATATGTACTAAATTTCAATGGAATTTGAAATGGACTTCCTGAATTTTAAATGAAATTCCGGAACATCAATTGATGTTTTCTAAATTTTTAGTGAAATTTTAGTTGATATTTCTAAGTTTCAAATTAAATTTTTTTTACGTCAATTGTTGGTTTTTGGAATTTTAAATACAATTTCTGAATTTCAATTGCTATTGGCTGAACTTAAACTGATTATTTTTGAATGAAATTGATGTTTTTTGAATTCTTACTGATATATTTAGAATTTTAAATGGAATTTCTGACTCCCAAATGATTTTGTTTTCATTTGAAATAGAATTTCATTTTATTTTTTTTTGGAATTCAATTCATTTATTCTGAATTTCAAATGGAATTTCTGAATTTCTTTTACTTACATTCTATCTAACATAATATCTTTCATATAACTTACGTTACGTTCATATCGAAATAATTTTTCAAGGTACCCCAGCTTACCTTGACAACTGAAATGGACAACAATACTTATCTTGCAATATTACCCACAACATGAATTTCTATATTGCAGATATACGCCTACGTAATTGCTGATAGATTTTTACGCAAAATTGTATTATCATTTATGAAAAAATTGCTCAAATGCCATTGTTAATAAATGTATTAATATTCTCAATAAAGCCTCTTATTAGAAAAGGTCTAAAATACACTTTACATGTTATCTTATCTTAGAGTAAAAAAAATTCTTTATCAAATATTAAAACAAAAGTATGACACCGAATAACGATAACAATAGAGTGACAGAATAATCAATACGGAGATTACAAAATTGTGGTAAATGGTATTAATATTGTTGATAAGAGGCTAAAGACTTCATTAAATTCTAATTAAATGTAATAAAAAACAAAACAAAAAAAAAACTAGTAAGGTATATCTTTGACTTGGCCGAAGTTAAAATACCCCCACACGTGATTCGCAGTGGTACAAATCTTAAATTGCAGCTCTTTTTATATGAGATTTCAAAGAATTTTACTATTTTGATGACGTCTAAAATACATTCATATCAAATTGTTTTCCTACAAAATAAAGACAAGCCTTTTTATAAAGTTTTCAGTTATTGGTTGTATGGGAGGTGGGCGTGTTCTTGAGTGGTTGATGCCAATTTTTCTAACACGCCTCAATTTTGATATAATATACATACACAAATACCCAATTTCAGGTCTGTAGCTTAAATATCAGCCTGATTATAGAGTTTCCAATATTATGAGTTTCCAATATTATGGGAGGTGGGCGTGTTCATCGATGGATGATGCCCATTTTTCTAACACATCTTGGTTTTATTATAAAAATAATAAATACCTAATTTTACTTTTGTAGCTTCGACAGGAGCCTATTTATATAGTTTTCAGTTTTGGGGTTGTTTGGGAGGTGGGTGTGTTCGTGGATGGATTACGCCCATTTTTCTCTCACGTCTTACTTTTTATATCAAAATAATAAATATTTAATTTTACTTTTATAGCTTCGACACAAGCCTCTATACATAGGCTTCAATAATAGGATTGTATGGGAGGTGGGCGTGTTAGTGGGTGAATGACGCCCATTTTTCTAGCACACCTGAGTTTTGTCATAGACTATACAAATACCGAATTTAAGTTTTGTAGCGTAAATATTAGTTTCTTTATGGAGTTTTCATCATTGGGGTTGTATGGGAGGTAGGCGTGGTTTTCATCTGATTTAGCCCATTCTCGAACTTGATCTTGGTTTTTTTAAAAGAAGCTTAAATATCGAATTTCATTACGATAGCTTGAGTATTACGGCTGTTATCGTGTCCACAGTCAGACAGACGGACAAACAGACGGACAAAGAATATATATACTTTTCTATACCTACCACGCCTCCTTATGGGCGTTACACACGTCGTGACAAAATTAATATACCCCTTACGCAGTATGCGTGGGGGCATAAATTTACTATAGCATAATTCCGTAAAATGTGAGTGCGGAACGCTTGATTTTTTTGAAAAATTTCATAGCATATTTTTAGTCATTTTTATTTTGTTGTTGTTGTTCATGGGAGAGCGAATCCTCGTTAAGGTGCTAACCAAAGCACCAGTTTTAGCATAAATTTCTTCGTTAGGTCTGTTTGGTTAGTTTCGTTTGTTTGGACTCACACCATTTCACCTTTGTTTATGGTGAGTTATGATGAATAACTTATAAATTAGGTTAAAGCAGTTTATTTGAACTTCAGAAATTTACGAACTCAAACTTTGATTAATCTGTTCGTTAGGTCTCTTTCTTCGTTATGTCTGTTTGGTTAGTTTGGACTCATACCAATTTACCATTGTTTATAGTGAGCTATGGTGAATAATTGAAACTTCAAAAACTTTTTATATTTGTTTTTCATTTTGAAATTTTCAGTTTTATACAAATTGTTTAAACATATTTCGTCGCACCTACTATGGTTTTTTTAAGGTATTTTATAAATATTTAGAACTAAAAATTGGTATTTGCACAATTTAATACCGAATATGTGACCAACGATGATTTCAGAAATTCAATATTTCATGTTTTTTCCTTACGGAAAACCGGGCCCGTCATTTTTGACGGGAAAGAACTAGTATAAGCATAAAAACATATTTTCTACAGCATCAATTTGAAAAGTTTTTTTATTTCTGAAGAAACTTTAAAGTAGGAAGCAGGAAAAATTATGCTCATTCAAGATATTGTGTAAATGACCTTAAATGAAAAAGAAAAGCTAGAATATCGCTGAAAACAATAAAAACTCTTAATAATAACTTATTGTTTGCCAAAGAAGAATAAAAACCTGTAATATTTAAACCAAAAAACAAAAAAAAAAAAATAAATAGCCTACATTATGGCGCTATACTTACACAGTTGGTTGTTTCATTGAAAAATAATAATGCATGTCAAGCGGAACGACACGTAAAGTAAACAAGCAAAATGTTGACAGATTTTAGTAACAAAACATCATGTGAAAAAAAACAGAAAATTTAATAACAAAACAAAGTAAATATTTAGAACATGTATGCAAAGCGAATTGAAGAATTGAAAGCTGCTTGCCGCCAAAACAAAAACACTTAGCATGAATGACGTCATGTCGGCTGCTGTTGACTTCTAAAAAACTTGACATCAAAATCAGCTGTTTGAGCAATAAAAGCAAAACTCAGCAAAAAAACATGATAAGTTCATGTTATGTGTATTAATAGGCGGCAAGTGTAAAATTCTGCAATTTTTTGCAGCTTATTAAAAGTTTTAATTAATTCGTTTCAAATAATAAAGCAGAAATAGCTTTAATAAAGAATTTTTAAAGAGTTGTCTAAATATAAATGCATGACGTTGCGACGCCATTTACTATAACTTCACGAATTAGTCACTTTTCACGTTTAGCTAGTTAATAATTTAGTTAAGTGACATCAGTATTAAATAATAAAAAAAAAAATATTTTAATCAGTTTTCATATCTATAGAATTTCTTATGAGTCAAAGAGCACTACATGAAAATAAACGTCGAAAGCCCCAGCCCATAATAAAAGCTAGAAACTGTGTTGGAATTCGCGTTCTTATATTTGATTTTAAAGTTCAACCTTAACACCGACGCGACGAAATATTAACTAATCGTGCGATGCGGCGAATTCACGCTATTAGCTAGCTACACTCCATCAATGCAGCAAGACTACAATCAACAAAATATCGTTAAGTAGATAAAGACATGAAAAGCTCTCTATTTTGGCAAATCAAAAAGCTCTCGCTCCAATACACATCCATCATTAGCTGAAAGTTTGCCGATAAAATAAGTTATGCTTTGGTTTTCAATGATTTGGGTACTTAAAAGCTGTTCTCGCTTTTGCTTTTAATGTTTGGTTTTGGTTTTAATGTTTGCCGGAGCCGGTTTTGATATTAGTGCTTTTGGCTAAACTGAGAAAAAACACATACTTATCTCCGGTAAAAAATTTCTCTATTTTCGACAATAGCAATATTCTCTATTTCAAATAAAATTTTCTTAAATTAGAATAAATTTTCACATTTTCGAAGAAATACTTCTTCACTTGTGGGAAATGGAAATATTTCAATGTCTCTTATAATGATTAGTATTTTTCTCGCACAAAAAATTCTTATGTATAGAGAAAAATGTATTCAAAATTAGAAATGTTTCCTATATTTTGATAAAAAATTCACTACGAGAAGTATTTACATCAATAAAAACAAATCTTTTCTCAAAAATAAAAAGTCTTTTTCTCTAAAAACGATATATTTTTAAATATTTTTCTTTTTATAGAAGCTTTTTATTATTTTAAGAGATTTTTTCGGATCACATTTATTTATTTATTTATTTATTTGGTAATGATGATGCCTTTTTTTATCATATTCCGAGAAATTTGTTTCTGAGTGTAGGGAAAAGATCATAATTATTATTTAAATTAATGCTTATAATAATGTTTTTTCAATACTTCCACTTGGTATATTCAATGCATTTCTTGGAATCTTTATGATTACTTTTCTTCTCCACCTGAATTTTCAAGAAGTTGTTTAAGTTATGTAAGTACTATTACTAACTACGAATAGTGAAAATTTCGCTCAAATGACATTTTGGTATAAATATTCACCAAAATTAAAGCTTTCTTAAGACTAAAGCTTCTCAAATAGACCGAATCTTCTTCGATTCGAAAGGCAGAACATTTCTTTTTCTTAATTTAAATTTTAATTTGAAAATGCAAGTTGTTTTTATAGTCAAATTAATGGTGATATTTATTTATTTTTATCGCTTATTTAACCAAAAAAAAATTATTTAAGTTTTTTTCAATCCATCCTACAACGAATAACTCCCACAACTGGAAATATCACAAACATCGTCGTCCGGTTATGGTAGATTTCACTTTATTGCAATAACAAGTCCGGCACATAAATAAATAATAAAAAAAAAATATTTTGAAAAAAGTAAGGTTATGTTTATTTATGTGAACTATTAAAAATGGAAAGTTGACGCATGTCAGATTTGGTACTATATATAAAAGAGTCTAGACGTAGTGCACTACCGTGCGTTGGTAATTCCTCTGAATGCAGTTTGAATGAGTTTGAAATTCAGGAAAAGCGTGGGGGAAAGCCAAAAACAATAGGCGTCATTACTTCGTACTTCATTGCTTAGATATATCTAAGCCAATTATCAAATAAAATATCGTTTCGAAAAGAGAATTAAATGTTTTAAAAAATAATTTAAACAACTTATATTACACTCAGGGAAAAAATGCTGTTTTATCAAAGAAATCATGGGTTGAAATAACAGATTTCACTGTTAAATACCATCCAACAAATGAAACTTTCAAATCAACAGTCGGTTGACTGTTGGTCTAGGAACACGAAACCCGTATAAAAACTTATTTATTGAAATTTGATCTCCGGTTTGAAAGTTCATGTATGGGCGAGTGTGCTAACGTGTGCGTCTAGTACTCGAGTGTCCACGGTTCAAATCCGGCAAGGCCAATAAACAATTTTTTTTTTATTTAAAATATTTTTTTTAAATAAAAAATGAAATTTTCAATTTTTTTTTTTTTTGCAAGATTGTAAGCATTTTATTTTCAAGGTTATATTTGACCAAGCAATTAACGAAACAGAATTATTATTATTATTATTTAATTATTAAATTACAATTTTTTATACTTACACAGCTAGGGATCGAACCCACGTCTCAAGCATGACAGTCTAGTGCACATCCACTGAGCTACTGGCAACGATAATATAAATATAGCAAAACACATAAAAAAACTATTGCTAAGAAAAAATTGACAATTCAATATAAGCACAAAAATATTTCAACAGATGATATTAACAACACAAAAATTCTTTGAAACGTTCATTCAACAAAGAAAACTGTTTACTTAAACGCAAATCATTCAATCGAACAGTGTTTTGAAATAACAGCGGCCGACTGTTAATATTACAGTTGATATTTTTCTGAGTGTAACTATTTATATAAAATTAATGTTATTTTATATATTATAATTCAATAATTTTTTTGTTTTAAATATTTACTTTGACAGAAGAAAAGTAGAAATTACTAACTGGAAGGAAATTACTAACTTAAACGACCTCTAAAACCAAAAACCGTAATATGTAGGTTTTTTTTTTACTATATTGAGTCTTTACATCAAATCGGTCACCATTTTGATTTTGAATTTAAATTTTGTTTAGTTTAGGTAATAGTCTCCAAGTTTGAAAATTAGATTAGACCTCTTCAATTCTCATATTTTTACTTTTCCAGTATGTTTGTTATATTCTAAGCTAAGTTATTTTCTAAGCTTTCTAAGTTTGTTATTGTATTATATTAAGATAGTGAATTAAATTTCGGATTCAACTCTTAACTTAAAAATACATAAAATTTCCTATAAGAATAATGTTAAAAAATAATTTTAGTATACTTTTTTTTCAAAATCGTTGAAGAAAAAACGCGTTCACTATTTAACAAATCCTTGTAATTAGACTAGTATATAGAACTTTCAATTCGATAGATGAGATATATCTGGGATATGAAAGGTACGTTTATGAGTATTTTGTTATTGATTAAAATTAAAATAATAAATTAAAAATACAAAAAATTCTGTAGGGAAGATACGACCCCGAGAAACAATTTAAATTTTGTGCCAAAAAAGTAGCATTTATATGTCCGTTGCCCGTGACGGAAAATGTCAGATCTCTGCATCGAAATAAGTGTTAGTTCTGGAAGTTCTCGTTTTTTAACAAGAGGCCTGATAGAAGCACTTCTGAGGAATGGCTAAAAGAAGGGGTCAACAAAAAGTATTGAAAAAAATATTTTTTTCTTTTAAACCTTTTTATTTTTTTTGTAAATTCTATTATTTTATCTTCTCTCCTATGTTTTTTTATGTCAGATTAATTTTAATCTATAAACTTTGATACAGCAGTAAGAAGGGCCATTATTATGTCATATTTTAAAACTGATATATATTTTGACTTTAAGCGAAAAAGTTGCCCTGAAGTATATGAAAAGTTAGTCTTTGAAGGGAAAAAAGTTTGTTGTGCTGACTTTTGTGCAGAAAAAGAAGGCCTTCAAGAAGGGCTCATAAGAGCAGCGAGGAAAGGATGTGTTTGATATTCAAAAATAGCAGTCAATGCAGGCCTTCGTTTGAAGAGCGCTGGCTTAATTGCCTATTGGGTACTTCAAAGGTAATTGTGAAGACGAGTATTAAAATTTTATTACCGAGCTTTCAATATTGCTTGTTAGAGCGAGGTTGTTGTTCATGGGAGAGCGAATCCTCGTTAAGGTGCTAACCAAAGCACCAGTTTTAGCAAAAATTTCTTCGTTAGGTCTGTTTGGTTAGTTTCGTTTGTTTGGACTCACACCATTTCACCTTTGTTTATGGTGAGTTATGATGAATAACTTATAAATTAGGTTAAAGCAGTTTATTTGAACTTCAGAAATTTACGAACTCAAACTTTGATTAATTTGTTCGTTAGGTCTCTTTCTTCGTTATGTCTGTTTGGTTAGTTTGGACTCATACCAATTTACCATTGTTTATAGTGAGCTATGGTGAATAACTTATGAATTATTTTCGTCGGTTTTACTATCCGTTTAGTTTACCGTTTGTTGTATACGCGGCTGAAAAAGTTTCACTTCAAAAATTTCTTCAACAATGTAATTAAGTGTGTCTTTTAATAAGAAGTAGAACACTTCAGGTGTTCTTAACTTAATATATACAGGGTTATTCATATTGTGCTTTCAAAAGCAAACGTAAATTACTTTTGAAACCATTAAGTGGATAACCCTTTATTAAATAAGTTCAGAACACCTTAAAATGTGTCTACTTCTTATTTAAAATATAGCTCATCAATTCTATTTTTATACACAGAGAAATACACAATATTGCCATAAAATTTAACTTGAGTCCTTACTATTGGCTTTATTATAATGAGGATTTATAACAAATAATTATATTTTATTGTTTGTAATGTCTCATTATTTCTATTTTCATAGATTACGGAGGTATTCCTTGCGAAAGTTGTATTAATGTTCACTGCTTGCATATTTTTATATTTATATTATATTTATATATATTTCTTTAAAAGAAATTCAAAATTTGACTTACATGAAACTGACATTGTACTGAAATTAACAATTAAGGATATCTAGCAATAACTTCAGGCACATCGATTAAAATTAATCAGCAAACTTAACTTTAGTGTATAAACTTCAATCGAGCGAATTGAACTAATAGGTAAAAATTGCGTTACAGAGCTTTTATATATAAGCCAACAACTTTTGATTGACACCTTATATTAACACTATTGTTATCGCCAACCAGCATTTGGTAGCAAATTAATTAAATATTATTATTGCCAAACTAATAAGCTAGAGTCTATTCTAATACGTATGAGTTTAAGTATCAATTAGGTCGATTAGCAAAAAAATAAAAAGAAAACACGAATTGTTTTTTGGCTATCTATCATTATAAAATTGGTTTATTTGTTTGGGTTCTTTGATCAAGATGGCAAAAATATCAAAATTAAAAGCTTACCACAGATTTCAAATTTAGTAAACTTTAGACGTATATGAATCTTCATATCAATTGATTGTAAAATCTGAACACTTTTATGATTACAAACTTAATCTGATTTTCAACTTTATTATAAGAAATACAACATTGTTTAAGGAATTACATGTTTAGTAATTATATTTTTAATACTTTGTCCATAATTTTGCTTTAAACTAAAGTAAATATTTTAAATTTTTTGTTTTTTATATGTTATATTTAACGCTTGTTTTCCGTTATAACCGCTCGTATTTCATTGCAAAATTCTACTAACTTAAAATCTTGTGCAATTTGTTGTAAAATGAGACCCGATAAGCTAAGGGTTGCTTGCAATCGAATTGTCACAATTACAATTGCATTAAATCAACAATTACACAAGAATCGAGAATAAAACCAATTTGTACCATTTGTACGATTGCAAGTTGTACAACATAAGGTCGACTTAATCTCATATAGTAGCTCACATGTCCGCAGCTTAGTTCGGCGGCACATGTTTTAATTTCTAGAAACGCTGCATTGCTGCTTTTTTTTTCTTGCCTCAATTCTTATAGCTGCAGATAATGCTAGAGCGGGTCGAACAAATATACACTGAGCGGGCATCAAAACGGAAGTTGAAAAGTTTATACAAGCCTATGTATTGCCTGTATTGTTTTGTCTTTTTTTTGATTTTCTGTTATCTGTGGCTTTCTTCGCAGCGCACGCGACTCCTATAAATAAACAACACTAGCAGCTAAACTTAGCCAAGGGTTGAGCCAAGTTGATGACTTGACGCTGTTGATTCTATAAACGATGCGGAAGAATATTGTTGTATTTGTCTGAGCCAACTGATTAATCTAATTAAATTGACCTATTGACATGGTAAAAATAAGGCAATGATTAGCATATCAAGTTGCTCGAAATTATACTGGGTGCCCCGAGCAGTGGAGTTTTTAAAATTGTGTTGATGGTTTTACCGGAGAATTGCTGATAATACAGTTCAAGGTATTTTTATAATATAAACTGAAAACAATGCCTTAAGGCTGTGACTGGTGTAACTGGTTAATAACTTGTGTGCTCATAAAAAAAAATATATGTGTGTAGCCGCCACGCCACGCACGGTACAAGTAAAACTTTTACCCAAAAAAGTAGAGAATTTTTAATTTAGTCTTACTAAAAAGTCTCATTTCACATAAGGCCATTAGAAGATTAAGTTTATTTTAAAAGAGCGAAAGTGCTGATCCTCAATTTCATGCTTCATAAAAGAAAGCAAATAGTAAGGGTAAGACTTCCCATCGGACTCTGGACGTTTTTCTTCTATGCTCGGTTCAAACGCATCAGTTGAGTTCGGTAGAGTTGCCCTGTGCTAGTTTCACCTAGTAGTTGCAGACTATAGTACACCAGGACCCCACTAAATACAGAGACCAAACACAGAGAAGGACCTTGTCACTGTGAATTAGACGACCCGCCTGTGACCTCAGATAATCCCATTGCATCCGATTGCCCATAGAATCAGCCATTGTTGTCCAAATAATTCATGGAATCCATGACATTGCCAATGACCCGTCTGTGGCCTCAGGGTGTTTCGAACACTTAATTTCAATTAAATTCACCTTAATTCGCCGCAGTTTCATTCGTTGCATTGGTTTTACTACCCGTTTTGTTCGCCGTATGTTGTATACGCGGCTAAAGAAGTTTCACTTCAAAAAATTGTTTTGCTTCTTAAAAAATTTAATGTTGAAAAAATATCAACTAAAAATATTTCTTTACTTTCTTCACCAAAAATTATGTAAAACATATATATTTATTAAATTCCTGAAACCGTATTAATTTCCTACTTCTTAGTTATTTCTGTCATACGCCGACTCAATCAGCTTCCATACTTAATTAGTCCAAACAAAGAAACGTTTTCGTTTTGGTCCCCTTGATATTTATTCATTTATGTTCCTTAAACATCCTCAACAGTTACCAATTATTTAAAAAATACATTAAAAATACAATAAGTGCTCAAAACTCAACTCCAAAATAACTGCTTTGACGAATCAATTGAAAATAGTGCAACATTAATTTTGTGCCAAACAAAGTTGATTGAACATGATCAGCCCCTAAAAATCAGGTGAATTGCACATTTCTACCATACAGTACGAACAAAGAGATGTCGACGATTTGATTGCTCAACACAGCCACTTTGATTTATTTTCACCTCATTGCAAAACAGATAGCGCAGTTATTTTTGCAGCGTAGCATATTTTCACCTTTTCGTTCTTAACGCAGTGGTGAACAATTTAGTTTGTGTGCCGATTTTGTCGAGTGTGTATCGAGATTTACGTTTAGTTAAAAAAGTGCGTGAGTGAAATAAACAAATTAAGAACTTCGTTTAATTGTGATTTTAATTGATTATTTAGTGATAATATTGCTTCTTATGATTAACACGAGGCCTCGTGGTTGCAGCGCTGGGAGTCGCAAAAATTGTCCGATCTGGAAAAAATGACTTTTTTAAATCTTAACAAAATTTGTTATAGTTTTTTTTTTGTTATAGTATCACAGGAGTTTTTTTTTCATTTTTTTCAATTTTTGGTGATGTTCCAAATTTGAAAGTTTGTTTTTTCGAAAAAAAATATTGACTAAGAATTCATAAAAAATCGAAAAAAAAAATTAAAAAAAAAGCTCGTGTCATACGATAGCGGATCAAGTTTAAAAAAATTTCGTCAAAGAATGAACCCTCTAGTGCCGCAACCAGTAAGAAAAACATGGTTTCGAGATAAACGCGTTCCAAGTTTGTGAACAAAGAAAAATGCAAAGAAAAATAAAAATGAGCTCTCACTAATTCTGTAACTTTTGAACCAGTAGGAATTTTTCCATGAAATGTTTTCTTAGAATCGTAAGTATATTTACTAAAATACAAAATTATAAAAAGCAGTCGATTTAAAAAACGGCCCCCTTAAATTTTAGATTTTTAAATTAAATACATATATGTTGAATAAATATAAATGAAATTAATGAAATGCCAATGATTGTAGAATTACAGTCTTATGTTTTTCACCAAAGTTTTAGATGAGATGAAGAATAGTTCAATATTTAACTGTTTTTTAATGAAAAGCCAAGACATTTTCCACAATCACATCTCCAATCAGTGTAGCCTGAAACAAAATTCTCAAATCGTCCAACATTTATATTTTAAAATTTTTAATTTTTATTTGGATTAATTTTAATGATTTTGAAGAAGCTTGTCTAATTTTCTTTATCTTTATCTATTTATAAATAGGCGTAGGGAAAACAGTTAAGTATCATTTTCTCACGTGTTTCTCAACCGATTTTGATATTTTTGTTTTTAAATGAATCAGAAGTTCTTCCGTTCCCATTCCGATTCCGAGTGAAAAATTATTCAAAATAGGGCTGATAATTGATATTAAGAAATTTTATTCAAAAACGATCCATGGAAATTCTAAAGTTATAATTCTAAGTCATTAAAATTATTTAAAAATTAGAAATGCTATTTAAATTAAAGAAAAAGTTGTTTTAAATTAATATTAATTAACAGCAATTTAAATTCTGAATACCCTATATTTTTATTTTGTAAAAACCACCAATTTTTGACATTTTAAATTTTCGAACTTTAAATTTATATTTTCAGAATTAAAGTTCACATTTAAATTTTAATTTCTGATTTTCTTGATGATTTCTTAAATTTATTAAGAATACCTTTCAGTTGAAGTTTTCTGAATTGCATAAGATTTTATAAATTTTATTTTCAATATCTTCTGCTTTTGAGATGGAATTCTGGAATCTTCATTAATTTTATTAATTTCAATTGATTATTTCTTGACTTGAGGCATTGTAAACGAGCAATTTCAAAAATAATTATTTTCACATATTTTTACATTATTTTTAAACGAAATTTATATGTTTAACGAAAAACATTACACCATCTTTAAAAAAGAAGTTTATATAAGTCAAAAAGACTACTAGTGAAGGTAGTGTCAAGAAAAAAAAAAATAATTACCTTCTAGTTCACTTCTACATAACTCAAGATTATAACTTTTTTGTACATATAATATTATTTTATACGCAACTTTAATAAAAAAGTAATTTATACAACATTTTTCTATAACACCTTCTCAAAAAAAAGAAAACTCAAATAACCGGACAAAAATAAAACGACCAACGGTATCCAGTTATGGTTTAATCATTTCGGTGTATAAGCATTTTTTGGAAGGTTCGTGTACAATTTTTTAGAAAAACTTTTATTGAAAATGATTGATAAAAATTCCACTTTTGTGTAAAATTTTTTTTTTAAATTAATACAAATTAAAAATTTCCTTAATTGAAATAAACGTAATGAGAAATCATAAATGTATACAACTAAATTTTTAAATTTGTTAAATATTGAAATTCGTTCTATACGAATTATTATTTTAAAATTCCCAAAACCGAATTATTTCGTTCAAGTGTCTTTTAGAATATTGAGAACCTCGTTCATCATCAATGTTCTTCAATTAAGTTAATTTTCAACTTCAAAATTTCACACAGAGTTTTCTTATAATTTAATAAGAGACAAATATGAAATTAGCAGGAATAGGTATGAAATGGCCTTTGAAAAAATAAAAAATGACCTGATAGTTTTATTATTTTTATTATTTAAATTAACAAATACAATGCCACAATTAAGCTAGCACTTGGAAGATTGTATGACGAGCGCGATCATTATGCGATTCTTTCGTTTTTAATCGTCCAGATGATTGTTGAAGTATAATTTTATTTTGCTCTTCCAAATGATGCTATTGCGAGAATTTGTTGAACGAGTAAATCGTAGTTCACGCATTTTGGTGAGCATTTAAAGATTGCTAGCAGTCGATGATTGCATATAAATCTTGAAAATGGTATTAATACGACCCATTTTTAGATTGATTGACGAGTGCTTTTTTAATTTGTTACTCTACAATCGTCGTTTAATCGTTCTGACGACCATTGAAAGATTGTTATTTGAGCACAATCGTATTTTACTCTTGTAAATTATGTATTTGCGAATCTTTTCGACGATTGTTTCGCGAGTGAATAAAGTCAGTGTATTTTATGTTGCTCTAAAATCGCCGCTTACGCATTCTCCCGATCGTTGGACGAATTAAACCGTTATGTTTGGAAAAGTTTTCAAAGAACAAGTGATGTTTTCACTATTGCGGGTTGTTATAGGGAGTAGGTGTAATTTTCACCCGATTAAGCCCATTTTCGAACTTGACCTTTGTTTTTTAGAAAGAAGCGTCATGACAAAATTACGCATAAAAACAAAAACTTTCTTAATCTCATTTCTATGAGAATGCATTTTTCTAGATTTCCAAATTTAAACAAATTTTCCTGCAGCTCGATTTTGACTTGCATAGACGAATAATTTCCTACGCAAAGTTTCTTACAATTGAACATACATTTTTATTTTGCTATACTTTTTGTCGCCAAAAATTAATTTTTAATATGTTTTATGCACATATTTATTTTTACTGAAGTAGTTTGCCTTCAAACTAGGGATGGATAGTCGAGTAGTCGAAAAGTTGATTAGTCGATTATTCCTTCAAAATGTAGGTTTTTTGAAGTCGGTTATTGTTTTCGATTAAAAATCTAAAATCGGTTATTTTAATCGACTATCCGTCACTGACAACACGCAGCTAAATTTAAAAAAAAGTTTGTTTGACAATGCAGCCAACTTTGATAACGCAAATTTCAATTGCTTTGGTATATACCTTAATGCCAAGGTATTAGGTATATAATAGATATTTAATTAAAATTTAAGTAATGACTCAAATTGCTGAGTGGTTACACTTTAAAAAAATTGACGGTGGCAAAAAAGTGCAGTGCACTAAGTGCAAGAAGATTTTAAAATTTAACAACAGCACTTCTTCGCTCTGCAACCATCTAAAAGATGTTCATAAAGTTGAAGACGCAAGCGGCAAGGTCATAAAAAAGCAGATGTATTTTTCGATTGGTGTAAAAAGTAGTTTTAAAGAATCCTGAAATGTCACTTTCAATAGCAGAAAAAACTAACAAAATTTTACTTTTTAGCCGCTAAATTTGATCACGTGAATTTTTTTCAAATATTTTTTTGTGTTTCTTTAGATTTGCTTTACGATTTTTTCATGATGTTTTGCTGCTTTCATTTTTTTGATAACTGATAACTTATTTCTTGTCTCTTCATCTGAGCTTGTTTCAAGATACAAAAAATATAGAAAAAAGCTAGTATTATGTAAGCTTTTGCAATGGTAATGATAAAAAAGGGAGCAAAAAGTCGAAAAAACCAGTTAAAACCGGTTTTTCGGGCGAAAAAAATAGACTTTGGAAAAACCGTTCATTTAAAAATTAAAAAGAAAAAAATGTCCATCCCTACTTCAAACTTGAAAAAATACAATTTTCTACTTTTGAAATTTTAAAATTTTGAAAATGTTCCATATTTTCATCTTTTTGATCCTAGTGAACGTACGTACTTGAACGTACTCTTAAGCGTACTCTTGAGCCCACCCGTTAATATTTTGTATTTTGTTTTGATCTTGACAAAAATGCACCGTTATATAGATAAAGCCTTTTTGACTGTTTCACAAATACGCGCACAGTAGTTTGAGCCCTTACAAAAGTGAGGAATACAAAGTACAGTGCCGTGTGATGTTTTGAAAATAATTGGTTTTTCGAAAACGTTCAATAAATTCGTAAATTATCAGCTGATTTTTTAAAACAAGCACTCACTGCACTCGGTAAAAAAAGTTATTTCAGAATATTAATTTAAAAAGGTGGTATTCTGTGGAGCAATAGCATTAGAAACATAAAATGTCATATATCTTTAGGATGATCTATTTTCTAGCTTTCCAAAAATGATGAAATGAATTAATAATCGGTTGATAACTGATTGCGTTGCTGGGTAAGAGGTGAGAGAAGGAACGCAATACTGGTTTTTTAACGGTAAATTAACATTTTTGAGGGTGTTAGGCGACTTTTATTCGCTGTTTCCTAGTGTACTCCACCAGACCTACAATCTAGACTAGGTCACTTCAAAAGTGGAAAATTCTACTACCGGTATGTAAATGCTAAAGACCCCCGATGTCCAGATACCTTATATTTTTTTAAATTGGAACATGGACCATGCCGATATTTTATATGTACTGAATACTTATTAATTAAAAATATCAATAATCAGCCCGGCTTATCTATCCTCAAGACTGCTAGTTCATATGTTATATTAAGTTGTTTATCAATCGTGGTTTTGTTTTTGTTTTCTTCGTTTTACTTTTTGTTGACAAAACACCCCTCATCAGTTCATTCATGAAATAGTCAAGCAAAAATCATTATATAGCTTCGCACACTTGTCTTTATCGTTCTGTTTAAACAGCATTTTTCACATTAAATTCAACATCCTCGATAGTATAGTGGTCAGTATCCCCGCCTGTCACGCGGGAGACCGGGGTTCAATTCCCCGTCGGGGAGAAAATATTTTTTTATATATTATTTTTTTTTTTTATTTATTATGCAAACATGCTTTTTCAATTTATGATTTCTGTAAAATTCTTCTGAAAGTTGCAAATAATGCGTTAATTCGCAAAACATGCTTAAAATAATAAACACTTTAAATAAATTTAATTTTATTGATTGTAAGAGTTGAAATATATACGTACGCAAAATATTTGCATTGTAGTGATAAAACTGCACAAGCATCAAAATGCAAAACGTGCTGTTGATTTCGGTTTATCGCTACTATATTAATGAGGCGCCAAGAAATGCACATTGATTTGAGTTTCAACGTGCTTTGGCCACTAATTTTCAAAAAGGTTTCTCTTGATAAATCTGTTTGATTTGACTGCTTCTCATCAGACGTTCATTGTATTCACTCAATTTTATTGGTAAATTATAGCAAATCAGTGCGAATATGCGTTGGAATTCAAATTTTGCTCGAGAGAAATTTATATGATAATCAAAAAACAACATTACTAGAGTTTATTATTTTACTTATGGTTAATTTTAAGCCATGGTTTTTTTGTGAAGTACAGTTATAGCATTGTTGATATTTTTATTTTGTTATACTTTAAATATATCCCATATGGTCTAGTGGCTAGGATATCTGGCTTTCACCCAGAAGGCCCGGGTTCGATTCCCGGTATGGGAAGATTTTTTTATATAGTTTTTAATTTTAGTAAATTTTATAATAAAAATTATACGACTTATTTGAAAAATACTAAAATTCAATAATCTGTATTAATTTATAACACATAATTTTATAAAAAGTATTAAAGTCATTTAAATTTATAAGCGTTTAATTAACAAAATTTTATATTAATAATTAAGTCATAGTTTTACATGAATTTATAATGGAACAGGCATAATATTAGTAAAAAAAATACATTTTCTGAAATTTAAAAGATTTTTTATTTCTATATAATATATAATTTGTATATATTTTTTAATTTTATTAGTTCTATACAATATAATAATAATATATAATATATAATTTCTATATATAATTTGTTCTATATCTTTTATTGTTAGTATTGACAGTTAAAACTTTACAGAAATTATAAATGCATCAAATTTTGATATCCAACATCCGGTTTGCAAATTAGACATTTTACTGATGTCCAATGGCTAAAAATGTCAAGTAATACTGATGTTAAAAATTATACAAATAACTTGTTTAAAGTCAGCAATTGAAATATTTATTAATCTTTCAAGTAATTTTATAACGGCCGGGAATATCTTAACTAATTTTGTGTTTTGATATTGAAACAGAAAAAAATTGTTTTGTTATTATAAACAGAACATTTTTTTTAAATATAACGTAGAACAATTGACATTCAAGAGGAATCGTGAAAGAAAAAGGTTGGACTCTTCACGATTGTGTTTATTTATTGTTTTAGCTGAAGTGACGTTTGTTTGGTATAACTTGTATTTCATGAATTTTTTTTAATATTAAAATATTTGTTTGATATTAATATTTTGTTTTAATTATTCCAAAACAGCTTTCAAAGTTAATTAATTTTAACGTTAATTCTTTTAAGTGCACATCGAACAAAATAAGCAACATTTCAATGATTTCATGAGAAAAAATTCTAAATTTTAATATTTATAACACAAAAAGTTTCGTTATAAAATCAATTGGAAATAATAGTTCGTGCCCAAAATTTATAAAAATATAATAAACTTTTGTAACGTTTAAAGCATTTTTCGAGAATTATGTCACATATCGGCAAATCCAGAAAAAGTAAACCTAAACCCATAAAAATAAAAGTGCTTTAAGTTCAATAAAAATACATGGAACGTTAAGGATATTGTTTGTGTTTTCCTGAGGTAAAAGCATTTTGAAAAAAAACATATTGTATCCTTAAATTTTAACTGATTTTATTGCTTGTGTTTTCCTACGGTAAAGCATTTTGAAAAAAACATATTGTATCCTTAAGTTTTAACTGATTTATTATATGTATTTTTAATCTGTAGCAAGTTAAAAAAATTTTAGGTTTTTTATTTTTTGTAATTTGGTATTTCGTGATTTAAATATCAAAGCACCGTTACATAATATTCACAATTGAAACATTTTCTATTGAAAAGAGAATTTTAGAATTTTTAAAAAAACTTATTTTCTATCGAAAAATAAAATTTAAAAAACTGATTCAAGAGTGAAACGTGAGTGACAATTTTTATTGATAAGTTGGATTATCATGGAAAATAATTGGCTGGCATAATTTATGTCTCGGATTTACTTTTAATATAAAACTAGTGAATTTTGCATTTTTTTAAATCAAGCGGACGCAATTATTTTTCATAAAAACAGCATTTGAAGAAGTGAAACGTGAGTGACATTTAATTTTTTTTTATTTATTTTTGTATTAGAAATGAAAGAAGATGACAAAAACAGTAAGAAAAAATGAAAGCCGACCCTAAAAGAACGTTTGAAAAAAAATATAGAGAAAAATTAAAGTTAAATCCGAATTCATATAAGAAAACATTTAGTAAATATTAAAAAGATCTTATTAAATCATTATTTTAAGTCGTTGGCCTCGACGGAATTGCTAATATGCCAGTCATATAGTCAAATTTGGAACGGTCTTTGGATTTTAATGAGCGTAAAGATCAACGAATTAGGCTTAGTGATATACATACAGATTCGGATGCAGAACCTGAAAAATGTTAAAATTATATATTTCTGAAATAGTTTTTGTGTTGTTTTTATATTATGAATTATTTTTGAACTATATTATGCTTTACATAATTCTTTCCAGACTTTTTTTTTTCTTTTTTGTATACAAATGTCCTTAATATAAAAAAAAAAAAATGTTTATAAAATATGATTAATAAAGTTCACCAGATTAACCACGATGCAAAAAAAGGACAATTAAAATTGATTTGAAACGTGAGTAACATCGACGTGAAACGTGAGTGACAAAATCAGTATTTGAAAAAATCTTAAAATTCTGAGAAAAAACTAAATTTTTTCCTGCACTTAAAATATCTACTCAATTTCGTTACGGAAAATTATTTTATTCTTTAAATAAACTCAAACAATTCGCAGATTCAAAGGAATTTGTAAGAAGAAGTCGAAAAATTCAAATCGTCCGAAAACGTGAGTGACACATCATTTAATGATGGTTTTTTTGAAATGTGTACATATATATTAAACTTTTTGCATGAACTTATAATAGTGAGTCTAAGACTTATTATACTCATATAATTTTGTGTTAAAAGCTTTTTTGTTTAATGGAGAAAAATGCATGTTTACTGCTATGACTGAAACGTGAGTGACACTGGATTTGCCGATATGCAGTGTACAAATTGTTAATTTTACCATTTTTAACAAATTTACCATTAAAAATTGCAATTTCAAAATACATGTCTGTATTATTATCAAAACCACATCTTACTGAACTGAAAAACTCAATTAACCCTTAAATGCATGACGTCAGCGATTTTCTTCATTATTTTTTTTTTCACTTTTGCGTCAAATAACTCAATAAGCTGATTTCTGTATCTGTTGCCGCTGTGAGAAAACGAAAGCTTCAAGCCAGTATGCCTCAACAAATTTATTATTTTTATCAAACTTACTCTCGTACATGAAACATGAGACATGAGAAGAAATTCTTTGGTTGTGCCATATATGGCACACTATGCATTTCAGGGTTAAGAGTTTAAATTTTCAAGCGGCTAAAAGTACTTTTTAAATTCACGGTGCTTAAGTTTAAGAATAGAGTACTGAAAATTTTTATTATTTTGTACAAACCGTACACTTCAAATTTTCACTAAAAGTAGCAAATTTGAGTGCGATTAAGTTTATGACTTAAGGTTATGACTTTTTTAAATCAAGGGTAAACTGATTTATTTGTGTGAAACTAATTTTTTTTACATAATAATTGAAATTAATTATTATTGCCTGGTCCGATGTCTTAAAACCACTAAACTATTTCAAAATACATATTTTAGCTTCTGATGTAATCGTTTCATGTAGAAAACTGCACTTGTTACCTTCAAGGTACTACATGTGAGACTTCGGTCTCAAAATGCTACAGTTTCTGACTTTTACCGTCTTACGTATCCTTTGTCACAGACGAAAGTTATAATTATCTTCTACCAGGCAACCATGAAACTATATTTACTTCACACTGCTTATTCCTTTTTATGATAAAGATCTTGAACAAGTTAATTCATTACCAAATTATTAAACAATAACCTAACCAAATAATGGTTGTTGGTTAAGTATTCACTAATTCGTATGATGAAGTAGCTGTACCTCTTATTATTGAAATAGAAAATTACTAATTTGCTAACAGTCTTCATCGTACTGCCTCAACAGTTGAGTTGTATGCTACCAACATGACCTTCTAATATTTGTTCATTTACACAATTTTTTTGGAATTTATGTTTGCTTCTTGCGATAGAATATTAAGAAGCCTTAATGCTACATACTGAATAAATATTCTACCATAATTTTACTAAGATGGTGCAATATTTTTCTACCATTTTTAAAAGTAATGTTAAAAGTAATTTTTAAAAATATAATTTTTTGAATCTTGATTACACGAAAGTCTCAGACATCTGAGAAACTAAAGAAATATAATAATAAAACCATCGAACCAAAAGTCAATGTAAATGAGGTATCAAAAGACTTCAAGTGTGTAAAAGCTTTTTTGTCTTATACTAACCTAGTCGGTAAGCAAATCTTCAAGATCTCAACAAGTTTTTCAACTTTGTAAATGTAAAGCGTAAAACGGACGAATATACAACGCTAAGATTTTAAGGTTTTGCAGTATATTCCAACCCACAAGTGATATGTAATATATATGCAGATCACTTTTAAAAGATTTTCTGTTTCTTACCCTCTAATATATTTCCCTAATAACATTAATGTATTACAGGAAGAGACTGTGCACATGGTTCAGCCCATAGTACAATAAAGAAGGTAGCTGCAAGGCTGCAAGGCTACGAGACATAAAACAATTTGTATTAATTTTTACAATTCTGACTCGGAGAGAGAGAGGATTGATAGCCCTGTAGCTACTTTGTTTATTGTACTATGGTGCAGCCTAAATACCTAGAAGCTCACTCGCACGATGTATGAATTTTCTTATCACATCCTTACATATTATTTTTAATAAATGCTATCTCTTGAATTGTTACCATTTTATTAGATAATATCTCATATTATTTAAACTAGAGCTCGACAGCGGCCGATATTCGACCTTTTTATTTGCATTGTCTGTTGATCTGTTGATTTGTATCAAAAATTATTGTGAAAAACAAATTTTCTTCATAAAAATTTTGAAAAAAAACAATCTTATAAGAATAGTCGGTGCACTCCTTCTCTGCACTCTGATTCATTAAAAAAAAAATCATCAAAGTCGGTCGAAAAAGTCACGTGAGAAAATGGTTCGTAACTGTTTTCCCTGCGTCTATTTATTTATAGATTTATAAAAATGGTGATAAAAGATCGGTTGAAAAATCTATAGGCATCTTTTCTCAGTTCTATTCAATAACTGCATTTTTAAAACTGTACTTAAATGGATTAAATCCTATATCTGCAATATGTTGCAATTCATGAAATTTCAAGGAATTAAGAAAAAAATTATCGCTTTTATATATAAAGTAAGTAACACTTATATTTGCCTTTTTCATTCCTTATTATTTTGTATAAAACGATACTAAAATTTTTATCTTAACTTAACAGTTTGTTGGTTCACGATAAACAAAAATATTAAAATATCATCAATATTTGCAGTCAATATTTGCCTCACTGTTTTAACCTTTTCTAGCATAATTTTTTATATATATGTATATATTTTTTTTTTGTTTTTGCAACAGAGCAGACTCTTATCTACGTTGATCTTTGTTGACTGGGGTTTTATTTTAACTTTAGTATTATTTTTTAATTATATAATAATTCATAATTATAATGCTATGTTAAACGATAGTCCATTATGCTTATAACAACTATTCCTACCACAGTTCAAAAAATAAAAAATCAATTTAAATAAATATCAAACTTATAGTAAGAATAGGCAAATATGTATACTTCAAAAAGTTGTCATATCTTCATATTAAAATGTGTCAAATGTGCTTCACATAATTAAAAATGAACTTAAAAAGTGTAAATTAAAGTTTATAAAACCACAAATTTGTTTAATAAACAGTAATAGTATTTCAGTAGTATCAAGTTTCTATCGGAGTAGTTAAAAATATTTCAGAAAGTAATAATTATACTTTAAAATGTGCTTCTTCCGAAACCAAAAAATTATTTTAAGATGATGCTGATTATTTTTTAGAGAAGTCTTTTAGATCTAATTCACTTTAATTGAATGCACTTCAAAATATAAAAAAAATACTTAGGAATTTTTAAATTTGCTTCAGAATGTACTAAATGTTCTTTTTGAATGAAGCACATTCAACATTTCTAAAGCATATTTCACGCTTTTTGCAGTACATTTCAATTTACAAACATTTGGTAATTTTTTAAGTACTTTTTATTATTCTAAAGAACATTTCGAAAGTAGTCCTGAAGTTTATGAGACTATTTCGAAGTGCTGTTTAAGGAAGTGTATTTTAAAAATAGTAAATATTTCCTTTTTATCTAATCATAGAAAGTTATTTAGAGTTTAATATTAAAAAAGGAATCAGAGAGAAAAAAATATAAAAAAAAAAATTTAATGTAGTATGTTTGAAAATTTGAGTTAATTATTCTTATTGTAACTAGTAAAACCATACATTGTTGACTTGTACAATTTATTCCAAAATAATGTGCAACTTCTTTAATACTTCTTAGATCTTCTTTTAAATTAATTTCATTTAACTTAGCACCAATTTAAGATATACATTTTTAAGGAGTAGTTTATGTTTTTTACACTATTAATTTGAAACCTAAGTCGAGTTTAGATTTTCTGAACTGTAACATTTTTGCTGTAAGAATTTGTATTTGTAAGAATTTAGCCAAAACATGATAATCGGTGTCAAGTTTGAAAATTGTAAAAAATCCAATGTATCGAACCTTTCGTCAGAACTTATTTATATTCAGATTTCTCTCAATTAGGCTTCATAAACACATCATTTAATTTACAAAACTGCTCTGCACATTATATGCACTTGCTTCTGGTGTTGCCCTTAACCACCCACTGTACCCCTTTTCTAAAACTCATTCTTATCAGCACTACTTTTACTTTCGTTGCAGTTAGCAGTTAGGTCGTTAGCAAAATCACAAAAAAGTTCCAATCAAATCAATGAACGAATGAACGAGCAAAATAAAACAAAATAAAAAAAGAGAAGAATTAGAATGCAACAAGAACGGCATTAATCAACCGAGACAAAGAGCAAGTGTTAAATAAGGGCTGATACAACAAAGAGTAGCTGTCAAAAGTGACAGGAAATTTTAATTAACAAATGACATAAGAATAAGATAAGCAAGAAATTGAAAATAAATGCAGGAAAACTACAAAAAATTTAACAAAATATAAATAAAACTTACTCATTAAATTATATCTTTTTGTATCAGCAAATTACAAATCCTTTATGACAACAAAAAAAATTATAAACACTTTTACAAAATATTTGTGCTATATATTTTTTAAAATATTTTTTTTATATTTTTCACTCTTGTACTTAATGTTTGTTTTATTTTCTTTTTTCAGGCCTTCCTTGAACACCATTCAAAGACACAAACCAACCAACCACTCACGTTCGCGCTCTAAAACCAACTGATTTTCGACTGCTTTCAGCTGCGTTCTGAACCAAACAGCATTAATGCAATAACTAAGCTAGAGACTGGGTGCTGTGCTATCTGTTGAACGCAGTGATTAGTTATGTTTTTGTTTTCTCTGTCTTCTACAAATATGCAAACTTTCGTTACGCATTTGTTTGTACTCATTTTATAGATAAAACTATTGCGGCTTGTTTAAGTTTCCATTAGCATTTAATATATAAACTGTGAGTGAGTGAGAAAAAAAAAAAATTATCTGCAATAGTAAACGCTTTGAATTCCTGCAATTCAAATTTAAAATTGAACGTAATAAAAAGTGGTGAGAGAGCAAGAAGAAGAGAACGCTGAGAAGTAAAATAGTTCTTTTGGTGAGTCTTTTTGCATTATCAAGCTTTGTTTAAGAAATGTAAACAAATATTTTGTGAGAGAAACAAACATATCAAGATAGTCAGCTGTTAGTTTGTTGACTCTCAACTTTATACAGGGTGTTTGTTTATAAAATTAATTTTTAATTAATTATTGTTATTATTAATATATTAATTAATTATAAATTAAATTATTAATTTATTTTTGGTAAAAAAATGGTTATCCATCAAAGTGTATGAGTATAACTAAAAAATAGTTTGACATTGGATTTTTTTTCCTCATTCCTTTACTCAGCAGTTAATAAATGACATTTGAGTCTTGAATAATTGATTCAAGCTTATATTTTGAGCTTTATGCCAAATAACACTATGGAACAAATTCTGGTTAGCAAAAGTTAGGTCGATTTTGAGAGTGAGGGGTGAAAAAGAGGCTAAATTAGAAGACACGTATCGCGTTGATAAGATAAGAAAACGTAAATTAAGGTTTGATGGAAGATTAAACATCGCGTTCGAATTCAACGCATCAAAATACATAAGAATTGACATGTCAGACCTCAGGGCTAATAAACAGAAAATATATTTTTTAAGGGCTGGTGTCTCAAAATTGGAATTTTGTGTGAAAACTTGTGGGTGATGCAGTAAAACAAACAACGGATTCAAGTTCAGTGCATCAAAATACATAAGCATTGACACACCGGGCCTTGGGTTAAGAAAATAGAAAATTTATTTCTTGAGGATGAGAAGAGAGATCTCCTTCTCTTTCCAACACACAGTTCATCAAATGAGTACAAAAGTAAAAACAATTTTTTACACAAGAGACTTCACGTAGCCCCCACAATAAATAGACTGCTACTCTTGAGACCAAATTCGGTAATTCTGTTTGTTGGCATGCCCATTAAGCCAAAAATTAGCTTAGTTATTGAAGATAATTTTTCGATAAAAAGTGGATCTGTATCCAACTTTTCTGACACCCATTTGACTTGTGGTAAGTCACCCGGCTTACCCAGCATTGACCCTTGCCGATACAGCAGCAATATACTTCTTGGTATGCATTCTTCGCATATGGGTTGGTGGTAGGGATTCAAGTTCCGGCATCCCGGACTTTTTGCAGTCCCGGGATACTAAATCCTGAAATCCCGGAATTTTCGGGATCCTCCAATTGCTTTTAAGTTTCTGGATTTGGTTGATTTTTCCGAACTTTTCCATTAATTTAGATGAAATAAAAGAATTTATAAAAATGTTCATTTCCAATAATCAAAAATATTTATAAATATTGCTTGCAACTCTTTTTCGAGTAATGGCAATTAAAAATAGTAGTAGAAAAATGCAACACTTAGTTTGACTTTCGAGTAACACCTGTTTACAAGACTGTTTGTTTGTGTCTGCTGGCTGGTTAAAAAAAGGATTGTTTGCTGTTTTGCAAAAACGACTGGTAATTATGAATATATTTTGTTCAATACGATGATTCTTCATTCTTGGTCTTTATTTTCACAGATTTCACTGAAAAAGATGAATATATTCTGTACAAAAGTGTTTTTTTATTTCTTTAGCCAATTTTTTTTTTTGAAAATAATATCTAAACTTTTATGCATTAACATATGAATTGATTTATTTATTACAAAAAATATTTTTTTTTCTCTGTTTTCCAAATCCTAATCCCGGGATTCCTAACTAACAGTCCCGAAATTTGAAATCTGTCCCGGGACTGGAATCCCTAGTTGGTCGATTGATGACCAATAAAGTGAAATGATATGGAAGTTGGTAACAACACCTTGAATAGCTTGTACGATGGGTCGATCATGATGGCCATAAAATGGACGTAATTTGCGAAACACATTTCTCACAGACAACAAATTTTGATAATAAAATTCAATAATTCGCTGTTCGTTTTTTAGTTTATTCATGGTGAAATGGCAAACCTGACTGAGTATTTTTGACTTTATCACATGTTACGAATCACGGATGAGTTGTCAAAAAATGTACACTGAAAAAACAAACAGCAAAAAAAATCACTCTTTATAATTTTTTTAATAAAATGTATTTTTTAAAGCTTTAAGACCCGGAGTAGCCCTTTAAAATATTAAGTAGCTTCTATGCGGAATTTGGTTAGAGAAATAATTTCCAAACGATGTTGACTTCATTGTGCTTATTCTCAATTCACATGAGAATCATCAACTATAGCAAGATAAGCATATTTAATACCGCATACAATGTCCTCCTTACTATGTGAAAGATTGAAGTCAATCATAAGTCCACACTCAGAAAAAAGCTTATCGGAATATGATAAAAAAGGCATCATATATAGAGAAAAATGGTATAGACTTTGCTCCAGAGAATGCCATTCTCTAATTTCGATACTAAAAATTCTCTAAAAATGGTAAAAAGCTTCCATGAAAAAGAAAAATATATCGTTTTTTGAGAAAAAGCTTTATATTTTTGAGAAAAGATTTGTTTTTATTGAAGAAAATACTTCTCTTAGTGAATTTTTTATCAAAATATAAGAAAAGTTTTTCATTTTCAATAAATTTTTCTCTATAAATGAGAAATTTTTGTGCGAGAAAAATACTTATCATTATTAGAGACATTGAAATATTTCCATTTCCTAGAAGTAAAGAAATATTTCTTCGAAAATGTAAAAATTTATTCTAATTTAAGAAAATTTTATTTGAAAAAGAGAAAATTTCTATATCGAAGATAGAGAAATTTTTTACCGGATCAAGGTATGTGTTTTTTTCTCAGTGCACTTGTTAGGCGGGATGCAGGAGCAGTTAAAATTTAATCTTTCCGCTTTGTTTGACAATAAAACTGGCTTGTGACAAGATTATTTCTTATCGTTTTTTCGCAGGCTCGTTTTTTCGTTTTCGAGCGAATGAAAGACGACGCCCCAGATAAAAAGTTATTCGATTTGGTACCCAGCGACAGTCAAAAGGAATAGGAAGAGGAGGTACTTAAGGACCTGACAACTGATTTTTGCTTTTAAATGTAGCTATAAGTGTGAAGAATATATTTCCAAGATTTTAGAGCTAACTTCCTTTCTATTTAAAAATTTGTATATACCAAAAATTCTCTGTATGTGCTTATGGGTTCCTGCAATTTTTTAAATTGTTATTTTGTTTAAGTTTTTCGCATAACAGACCAGTTGATGTCGAATTTTGGTGGTATTTGACGAACGCATCAATACTTACGTAAGGCCGCGTTCATAGTAGACGCTGAAGTTGAAAAGGAAAATTGAGTGAAAAATCGAGATAGATAGATTTTTGTTTTCAGTTTCAGCTTCAGCGTCCACTATCAACGCGGCCTTATTCACACGAATCAAATAGAGACTAGGTCCACTTGTAAATCAATGTACTTATATACAGAGCTGTAAAAGAATGCATTCAATTTGATTGCTTCTACAAAATTCTGAATCAGTGAATAACGAAATAAGAATGCATTCATTGAAAGCAAAATTGATCCATGAATAAAATTTTGAATTCACAATCAATTTTTAAAAATTCATTAATTATTCATTTCTATTATTCATTTGTCGTTATTTTGAATAATGCATTCATTTTGTTATTCAAATGAATGCTATTCATAAAGAATGCTATTCATAAAGAATGCTATTCACAAAGAATGCAATTCATAAAGAATCGTTATTCATTTTGTATTCATGCATTCATTTTTTATTCATTATTAATTTTTAATGCATTTTTCATTTTTTATTCATTATTCATTTTCTTTTCGTTATTCATTTTTTATTCATTATTAATTTTGTATTCATTATTAATTTTTTATTCATGCCTGTGGTGTTAATTTTGCAAACAAAGTATTTCCGGGGGCTTGGGCTAATTGTTTTATATTTTTAATTGAATTAAAATTTCAGTTTTAAATTCGTAACTGGGTAGCTTTACGTGAAAGAGTAAAAATAGTGTTCTCTCGTGAAAAAAAAAATGAATGAATAAAAAATTAATAACGAATAAAAAATGAATAATGAATAAAAAATGCATAATGATTAAAAAAATGAATAATTAAGAAAAAATGAATAATGAATAAAAAATGAATAATGAATAAAAAACGAATAATGAATAAAAAAAGAAAGCATGAATGCAAAATGAATAACGATTCTTTGTGAATTGCATTCTCTAGGAATAGCATTCATTTGTGTGATAAATGAATGCATTATTCTGAATAAAGAAAAATGAATAATCGAAATGAATAATAAATCAACTTTTTAAAATTGAATGTGAACTGAAAATTTTATTCGTGGATCAATTTCGTTTTAATTGAATAGCATTCTTTTGTCCTTATTCACTTGTACTTAGAATTCTGAATATGAATGCAAATTTTACAGCTCTGCTTATACATATATATTAAATATTTTTTACACATTTTCAGTCGTTTTTATAAAAAAGATTCTATTATTTAAGAAAATGTAGGCGTATTACAATGTCTCATATGGTTTTAGTGTTTAGCTTAAATATTCTGCATTGAAAAAAAAAATGAAATGCTAATCTATATATTGTTGTATTTCTATTAGTTATTTTGAAGTTGTGCTGTTATGTATTCAAGTGTACTGCAAAGTAGCGTTTAAAGATAAAACAATTCTACTATTATTTAAACCATTTCAGCTAATTTCAATTTTGCGATACCGAAGTTTTAACTTTTATATAACAAAAAAAAATTGTTTTTTTTTTTTTTTTGATACATCAATATATTTTTAAGTAATTCGAGAAAAAGCAAACACATTGAAAAGCTAACTAAAC
Organism: Tetanocera ferruginea; assembly: GCA_958299015.1. Classification (NCBI taxonomy): domain Eukaryota; kingdom Metazoa; phylum Arthropoda; class Insecta; order Diptera; family Sciomyzidae; genus Tetanocera; species Tetanocera ferruginea. Next base: position 168,626,962 of record OY282640.1, read on the forward strand.
ATGAAGATTTCATATTTCTTATAAGTAAAAGGAATTTCTTATTAAAAGCATTCAATTGGATTATATTTTTTAACTTGTGGTCCATTACAGCACATAACACATAGTAGTACTTATACTAACGCATATATTTTTTAATAAAAAAAAACGAAGTGTACATGAATGTGGCTAAGTAATGCACATCAAAGTCGTTTAATTTCATATAAAACTAACCATTTTTTTTTTCTAAAACAACGGAAACAATAAAAGCTGTGTGTGCATCTTAGGCGACTCCTCGAGTCTATTCTAGGTTACGGTCTGAAGTCCATAATTAAGTTGCTAATTGCAGGTGCTCATCCCACAGGACATCCCACTGTGACATAAAGTGACATCAAGTAATATTTCATTTTTTATTAACAACAAAAACAACATACCTTTTATTTTCCAGACATACTTACTTGTACATGTTCGTAAAGGGATTTGATACACTTAAAGTAATTAAAGACTAGCTTCATGGTGACTTAATTAATCACACAAGCTTTCACGTGAGTATGGTATGTATATGTGTGTGTGTGATTGTGAGTGTGTGTGTGAAGTAGTTGTGAATGATAAATGTTGTTTGAGTCTGATGACAGCTGTGGTCGTAATTTTGATGAACACATTTACAAAGGGACTCAAATTCAGAAAAAAAAAAATAAGATACTTTATAAAAAGGGACAATATTTTTTTAATTGTTTCTAACTAAGCACTGCTTTTTATAAAAAATGTTCGTTCTTTGTTGATTTCCTTATATAAAAATTTTTATAAAATTGCATCACTTACTTAAAATAGAAAGAATGATTTTCTGATTGAGATTACATTGGAAAAACATCACCGAATTTTTGGTTAAATTTTAACTTTTTTCTGACTTTTTGACGCAGCACTATTTCTAACAATGTTACGCCTGCTGCGAAACATTTTTTTATTTAATACAGTTTCTACGATAAGAACACAACCGAACGCCAACAACGACCAAATAAAACTAAAATTATTCCAATAAAGACAACAAAAACCAAAACAAAACAGAAACAAACAACTATTAAATAAGTACACTAAAAAAAAAATACATAAAATGTATGCAGACGCATATTTAATTTATGCATAAACGTGGTAATTTTTGCATAAATTAACTTTAAATATGTGTAACTATTTTAAATCGGCTTAACGATGTTAAATATAAAAACAAGTTCTAAAAAGTTCCCAAAATAAATTTTGAAGAGAAATAAAATCAGTTGAGCCATTTACCGCAAGTCCTTGAATCTGAAGAATGCTTTAAAATTGAAAACATAACAAATTTTTTTGTTGAGTTTTAAGAAAATAGAAATAGTTAATAAAAGACTAGTCTAAGATAGTAAAATCTACAAAACAAAAATTTTATTAGTTTTATATAAGAGTCGAAAGAGAAATTATCGAAAAAGAAGTAACAAAGTTAGCTGCTCTAACGGCTGGTTTGTTCGCGGAGTTATAAATATAAAACTTTTTCTATAACTCTTTATGTGACTAAATCGGTTTGTTCGCCATCTAGAACTCGTTATAAATCAAATTGAAATGAACTTTAAACCTCGTTATAAATAAAAATTCAGTTGTGCTAAAACTCCACAAAATGTGTTCTAAATTTGTTACGAGTTTTATAGCTTGGGTTTGAATTAAACGTAAGTTCTATCAAAATGTATAGATATTTGATGCTTTGACTTTCTACCACGCTATAAAAGCATTTCACAAGTTTATATCGCGTTACAAATTGACAAAAAAAATTGAATAATTAAATTGAAAAAAATTATAACGTATTATAAATAAGTTTTATTTTATAGCTGGTTTTAGATATAACGCAATATAAACAAATTTATAACTCTGTGAACAAACCGGCCGTAAGATTAGAACCACGAAAAGGCGAACTTTCTACGTTGAGGCTTTTCAAAAAGTAACTGTTGAATTAGTTAAGAACTATTCATATATTCTGTTTACATTTTATACATTTTACGCTCGAGTTGAAGAAATTCTGAGAGTAATACACGATTTATACCTTGATCATAAATATACGAGTTCTATATCAACGACCGTGTATATTTGTTGAAAATTTCTTCTTTCCCTCAGTGTAATGCAAAGTGACGCGAACCTAAAGAAAACTAGAAAAATAAAATAATAAGAGAGAAAATAGCACTCAAGGCACCAACTATTGCACATTAAGCTTGCTTCAAAAAGGATATTATAACAACAAAAGAAGTCCTTTCTTTAGTTTATGCTTGTTGTGTTGTGTACAAACAAACAAACAGACCAACAAACAAACAAACAAACATATTTACATTATTTGTTTTGAATTTGAATTGGCGCAAATTACGACGCGATTGAAGTGAAAAATCATGGCTGAAAGAGATGTGAAGAGGGCGAAGAATAGGAGAATTAAATTTCAATACAAATTGCAAACGTGTAGTTGTTGCTGGGCTTATAGTTTTTTGACCTAAGTGTAGTTAAAACTTTATTGATTGAGTGTTGTTTTTTTTCCATTACTAAGAAAAATTTTTTGCTCCCCAATTATTTCACTATTTAATCTTTGGACTATGCATTGCCTCATGCCTTTTTTTGAGACATTTTTGAAAACAAAAATTCGACGCACACTACCACTCTCACCATTCAGGTCAAGCGCTGCACGCAATAAAAGCCGGTGCGTGCCGGTTTAGCTGCCAAAACTATATAAATCCTCGAATTATCCTCGATGACGAGTCATATTTTAATAGCAACAAAAAGTAAGAACTTAACCTTCCCTTGCCAGCCAACTGATGACGTAGGCATGAATAGAGCTAGTCACAGTCTAGGTGGGAGTTAGGAGTTAAAATGCCCCATAGAGTCATAGCGTGTAAACAAAATAATATCAATATAGATTTTAAAACTAAAAATGAATATTTGTATAGCAAATCATAAAAATTTTTAAAATATTTTGAGACAAAAAAAAAACAATTTTATTGGAATCCAAAGTTAACCATTCCCAAAACAAAATTAAAAATAAATGGTTGAGCAATGAATAGATTTCTTATTCATTCATCATTTAGATATTAAATAATTTTTTGTTACTCCATCTTGTTTGAATACATATAAGTCCATAGAATATGGACCATTAGAAAACCACTGAAGGTTTGCGCACACAATCAAACGGAAAACGACAAAACAATTTGTTAAATCAAACAACCCAGTAAAAATACGTTTTGACTTATTTGGACTAAATTTTCATTTTATCCTGATTCCCGTCAAAAAGTTGAAAAAAAAAATGCTACAAACTGTCAACAGATAATAGGAACCCTTTAAAAAATGACCATATTGTAATTATTAACACTTCATTTCGCTTTATTAACACTTCATTTCCCAATATATTCCGATTCCAAGTGTACACATGAACAAAAACTCATTTTTTAAAATTATGATGATAATGGGTGTTTCCACAAAATGCGGATTAATCTATGTCCTTTGGACTTTTAACTTGATATAATTAAAAATTTATATCAGTATGGCTAAGTAAAAGTTAAACAATTAATCATCAAATTGATCCTTTCGAGAACTGAAAAGGCCAATGTTTACTTAAAGTTCAAAAAGTAACTTATTTGCTATTCACAATTGTTTGAAATAATAAAATAATTTCTATTGAGTTCCAAATATCAATTTAGAGCCGTGTCCGCGCATTGAAATATTTGAGTATACATTTTTCTCAAAACAATTAGTTTAAATTTCCATTTTATTTAGAGCTGTTTCAATATTAGAGTATTAACACCTCATTTAATCAATTTATTATAATTAAAACTAATATTTAACTTTGCGCGTGAAATTGTGAAGGTCCCTCAAGATTAATTTCATTGTTAAATAATTGGAAATAATGAAAAATTGTTAACTATTAATATTTACTAGTGCTCTGTCGGCATTGTTCGTTCGTTAGCATTAAATATAATGTTAAAAAGCTATTTCAAATTTTTTATGAAAAAGTTCAAGAGTCTTACATTAAATATCATGAAAACAAAACATTTGCGTCACCAACATTTCGTCATCAAATATATATTGCTTTCCACCATAGACAATTTTAAAGTACGCCCCTGATGTATGGTTATGTTTGTGTGTTTGTATTTGTATGCTTATACCCAATAGGCAATTAAACCAGCGCTCTTCAAACGAAGGCCTGCATTGACTGCTATTTTTGAATATCAAACACATCCGTTCCTCGCTGCTATTATGAGCACTTCTTGAAGGCCTTCCTTTTCTGCACAAAAGGCAGCACAACAAATTTGTTTTCCCTACAAAGACTGACTTTTTATATACTTCAGGGCAACTTTTTCGTTAAAAGTTAGAATATATATCAGTTTAAAAATATGACGCAATAATGGCCCTTCTTACTGCTATATCAAAGATTATAGATTGAAATTAATCTAACTTAAAAAAACATAGGAGAGAAGATAAAATCATAGAATATACAAATAAATAGAAAAAGGTGTAAAAGAAAAAAAAAATTTTTCAACACTTTTTGTTTACCCCTACTTTTAGCCATTCTAAAGGAGTGCTTCTATCAGGCCTCTTTTTTCCCACTTCATATAAAAATTTTCCCACTTCATATAAAAAAGAAAGTGTAATTGTATATGAGTGCGGCAGTACTACAAAATCCAGAGGAAGGCCTGCTAGCAGCGATGTCATTGTCTACTGGGTAGTTGGTCAAGCAATGTATTCATTAGCATAAAAGTACTTTTACACAATGAAAATAACGCATTTCACTCGAAATCAAGATATTCCATGAACAAAACCTTAAACCTCAGGTCCTGCTCAATTGTTATTAGTTTTTTTTTTTTGTTTTGTGTTTTGTTAAGTATTTTTTTGTATTTTTGTTGTTTATACTTTTTGTTTTCGCTGTTATTGCTATTGTTATTGTTATCGTTATTGTTATTGGTGCATACATTTAATATTGAACTTCAACACCTACTTCCTTTGTCCACCAACGTCAACACGCACTCTTTCAAGGACATTAGCTCCATGTATTTCTGTTTGCGTTTAAGTTAAGGTATTCTTGACATTCTTGTGTGTGTTGTTAATAAAACATCACGCACATACAAATACACACGATATTTTGTGTCAATTGAGTAGTTTAATTGTGACAGCAGTTTTGTTTAATTGCTCTTGAGAAAGGGCAAACATTTTGGTAATAGTATTATTACCCAGCAGTAAATGACAGCATGACAAAAACCATTATTTCTTAAATGCCAATATAGATGCGAAACCTGCAACTTCTGTATACAGTTATCTTTAACATTTACTCAAACGCTGATGACATGTTCCTTACAAAGTAAGTGAAAACTAGAATAGGTATGCTGAAAAACGACGCTCAAAAAAGAAGAGAACGCAAAATTTAAGATTTTGTCGGTAGGTAATCATTTGTCGATGATACTATTGTCATACAGACTTTTAGTGGATTTTGTCACAAGCGGTTTTGTGCTGTTAAATGAGATAGTTTTTTCTTCATTGTAAATGCAACAGTTTTAATTGTTTCGTCTATGAAAATCTAAAGTTAATTTAGTCTGAAATCTCAAGTTTATTGTAAAACTTTGTGTAGACACCACGCCTCTCTGTCTTCTTTAAATTTAACCATTAGTAATGGAATTTTATTAGAGTTGTCAAACCCGGTTTCAGGTAAATCGAGAAAACGGATTTTCTAAACATTTATCCTGATTATATTTTTTTGAAAATCACTTTTTCAGGTTAGTCACAAAACAATTTTTTTAACTGGTTTATAAGATCAATATTTTAAAAGAACTTTGTATTTTTCTGTTGTTAATTTTGCACTTTAAATTAAAAAATTTTCTTATTATATTGTACGAAAATATATTTTGAATTTTAAAAAATTGCATTGTTATAACTTTGAGTTTTATTTTTTTAACTTTTCAGTTGATTATCATATACTTCTATGCTATGCAAGAGCCACGAATTTATGAATTCAATACTGACAACTTACCAAATATGCAAAAATTACCATCACCACATTATCATAATGACATTTTGATCGTAAGCAGATTCATCTCAGGATACTGTTAATTTACAGCGGCATCAAATGGACACAAGGTAATTAATACTATAAAGAAGGAGATGTCGACTTAAGATTTTATGAGCCCAATAAACCAGGCATGCACGTTAACGTAAATTTTGACGATGACCAAAATAGTTTTTTGTTTCGTTGAAGCGAAATCAAAAAATAAAAAAATAATGTTAATTCAAAAAACGAAAAATATTTATAATAGTTATAATAGTTTCAGAGAAAACGATTTTAATTTTTTCCGTTTTTTGCCCAATCAATCGTTGAAAATAACGTTAATTTCAACAAAACATTTCAACAATTTTTAATTAACAACATAATAAAACATTTTATTATAAACAAATTAGTTTATTTTAATAAAAAATAGTGACCGGACCTTAAGCCCAAACAAATAACAAATTAACACATTAAGAGAGGTCGACGAAATATTATATTATTTTTTTTTTTTTATCAGAAGAAATTTTTTTAGCATAGGAAAATAATAGAAAATTTTGGTCAAAAATATCCTTGTTCTGTATAAAACTTTATTTTGCGAACTTCTTATGAAATTTGTGTTGTGACCTGCTAAGCTACTCGTCACTATTCATACAAAAAGAGCTTTTTCAAATTACTTAGAATAGGAATTTGTATCAAATGTGACTTTTGCATCCATTAATATTGAAGTGGCTTTTGTGAGTTTATTAAAATAGAGCTGGATATTCGATTTGTTAAATTTTTAACGTTTTAAGCTAAGTGCATGTCTGCAATAAACTCAACCCAAGAACAGATTAATGCCAATTATCAACAAAACAAAAGTATTGTCTCTGAAAAATATGCCTATGCATCCTTTCTCAGTATATTCAGAAACTCAGTAGAGTCTAAAAGACAAGGGCGGATACACCGAAGATTTATAAAATGCTTGTTGAGTTTTACGAAGAAACCTGAAATGAACCTGTCATTGTTTTGATATCTCCTAGTACTTATGTTTTCTTTTAAGTTCCTTATTTTCGATGAAATGTTAACAAAAGAAAAACCAAAAATTTTGTATTTTCTTTTTAAACTTAAAAGTGTGTCTATTAAGAAATCTTGTGAGTGTATTATTTTCGTTGAGAATTCGTTATTCCTTTGCCAAACGTCGATGCTATTTGCGATCAACTCTTAAAGTCACAGATTCAAAATGTACTATTTAAACCTGTAATTTTCGAAGGAGTTCCTAGATCGTTAATACATTTTTTTAAAGTGAAAATTTTTCTCCAGCCAGTTAGTTCACAACAATAGCTAACTGCAAATTTGAACGTAGCTTCAGTGGGCCGATAACAATTAGCGAGCACAAGAGCAATCAACCTTTTTGGAGCTCTTCGATACACTTTATAGAGCATCTTTGAACCCTTCCACTCCCCATATAAAAAATTAATTGATACAAAAATATTTGTGTTATCATGACTAGATAAATTTAAGAAATAATTTTAAAAAACTCTCCACATATGGGAGCAGATGTCTTACAGCCGAGTAGTTGATACAGATCTATATTGGCTGTGATTACTCTTGCACATTGAAAGAAGTCTTGTATAGTTAAATCTGATGATAATGTTTTCTTTTTCTTCTTTTTGCACCCTGTGTGAGTAAAAATTGACGTTTAATGTTTAATTCTAGTCTTGTTTTAAAACATACAAATAGATCCATTTTAGATATGTGTTTCCGTGGTGTAGTGGTTATCACATCCGCCTAACACGCGGAAGGCCCCCGGTTCGATCCCGGGCGGAAACATGAAAATTTTTTGTACTTTTTTTTTGTACTATTTTGAACGCATTTTTAACATTTAATAATTTTATTTTGTGATATGGATGTAAAGTTTTTTGCTTATATTCTATCATAACAATCCAATTTTTAAAGTTTTCAAGACAATCAAATAATAAGTTCGTAATATTGTTTTAATCAGCATAATAAACAAATAAGCATTTTTAATTTATTTCATATATAATGTAATATATCTGAAATAAAAAAATAAAATTGAAAAATATTACTGTTTCCGCCCGGGATCGAACCGGGGGCCTTCCGCGTGTTAGGCGGATGTGATAACCACTACACCACGGAAACACATAATTTAACTACGCACTAAAGCATTTACAAACTTTGTTCTTTTCACCAAAGCTTTTTTCCAACTTCCAACACAATTCTCTTTAGCATATACATAAACCCATAAAACTTTCAAAAGTTCATCACGTAATTCTCTCTTCGCACCAAGCATAGAAGCTTTCTCTTGTATAGCTTTAATTAAATTGGCCTGAAGCTTATTCATTATTGTGCGCTGATTTCAACTGTCATGCCTGACATCCTGTTTACATAATTTTTTGTGTGTGCGCTGTTTCTCTTTGGCAGTTTTATTTAATTATTAACACCCTCTAACCAAATATAAAAAAATATTTTTCATGCCTGACCCATTTCATTGACAGAAATACTTAAAAAAATTTTATTGACGATCGCTTTCAAGTCATTCATTGAACTGTTTACGGCGACTGACAGTTGCAGACATTATTAGTCCGTCAGAGTCACGTTGTACGGCAGCTACTCGTAATCGGAGTGGTGCGTAAGACACACGTTAACTTCTTAAAATAAACAACACAGCGGTAAGTGGTATCCAATGAATTTGCGTTTAAATATTTTCTAAGGATATGTTTTTGTATTAGACGTAGAAATTATTGGTTCCAACTGATTGATCGGGGGGTGGAGTAGAGTATGCAGAGCAAGTGTATTAATTCAAGTGTAAAGTTAACCTGAGGTCGATGTGAGTTTGTGGTTTGTAACATGCTGCTTTATACTAGCAGCGTGTTTGCCACAGTAAGGAAGACTTTATTCAATTAGGCATCATCGAAATTATTTATACATAAATATATTTAGTGTATTATAATGACTACCTGCAGGGCCATAATTCAGATTTTAATACGCACTAATTAAGTGAAAGATTTTGCAATTTATTTCAAAATGTATTTTAAGATTTACACTCTAATGTATTTTAAGATTTACACTCTCACGTTTAGTATAAGATACACGTTGTTTCAATGGTTTTTCATTTTGCATGAACAATAAATTATAATTATAAATAATATAAAAAACCAAATAATAAATAATGAAAAATATAAATACCTAAAATTGAAAAAGTTTGTCAATTAGGATTGGTACGATACGATACTAAGAAATAAATGTATCAGTCACACTTGTAAAAATTTTATAGAAATATTTATTGATACGTTTTCATAAGTAGAATATTTTAAAATTTCGTTGCTCGAAACACTTGCGTAACACAAGTTCAAAAGCTTATACAAAAAGAGAGTCATTAGTGTGGTACACAATTTACGCTGAGTGACGGTTTTATAAAAATCTGTCAGGGTCTTATAGAGCAGAGGTGTTGTGGCAGTGAGTTAAATTATAAATAAAAAAAAAATCAATTCTCAGAATTACAACACACACGAAAATATTGAAGTTGTTGTAAGTGAGCAAATTGAGCAAATTGAGCTATGGAATTTACAACTCTGTTATAGAGGATAAATGAGCACTGGGTTAGAAGAACAAAGTAAGTAAGATACTGTCTTTTAAAATGACCATTAACTTAAGTTAAGCTGTTAAACGTGCTATCAGATATTTTGTCTACTACCAACAGATGTCGCTTCTTTTATCGAGTTCAAAGATTTTACACCTCTAATTTGTCTTTTTCTGAGCTTGGGGTAACTAGTTGCCAAGGTTTAAAAGGTATAATTGTAAGTTGCAAGTTGTACATTTTAAGCAGCAACCTATAAGTTGTAAGTTGTTAGTTGTAAAATGTAAGTTTGAAGTTATAAGCTATTCGTTGAAATTTGCAAGTTGCAAGTTTTGAGCTGTAAGATGTAAAATGTTACATCTATATGTTACAAGCATAATTTACAATCAGTCTGCAGATTGTAAATTATAAGTTTTACATTGTAAATTGAAAATTTAAAGTTATAAGTTAGTTATAAGTTAAAGATTGTAAACTGTAAATTGTAAAGCAGTAAGTTCTTAGCTGTAAGTTGTTAATTGCAACTTGTAAAGTTGTTACTTGCTACCTGTAAGTTGTATATTCTAAATTGTAAACTGTTAGCTCTAAGATGCAAATTGTAAATTACAAGATTTACATTGTAAATTGCAAGTTGTAAATTGTAAATTGCAAGTTGTAAATTGTAAATTGTTTGTTGAAATTAATAAGTTGAAGGTTGAAAGCTGTATGTACGTTGTAAATCGCAACTTATTACTTTTAATTTCTAAGTTGTAAGCTCTTAGCTGTAAGTCGTAAACTGTTAGATGTAAATTGTAAGTTGTAACTTATAACCTGTAAGTTTTATATTGTAAAATGTGAAATATAAGTTGCAAATTGTAATTAAACATGTTATTCATTGTTAATTTAAAATTTTAAGCTGTCAAATGTAAGATATATTAAGTAAGTTAAGAACTTAAACCTATAAGTTTCAAGTTGTAAGTTGAAGGTTGTAAGCTGTACGTTGCAAAGTGCAAGTTTTAATTTTTATTTGTAAGTTGTAAGCTGTAAGCTCTAAGCTTACAAGGGGTAAGTTTTAAATTGTTAGTTGAAAAAATTAAGCTATACGTTGTAAAGCGGAAGCTTTTACTTTTAATTGGTAAGTTGTAAGATTTAAGCTCTTAGCTGTAAGTTGCAAGTTGTAAGAGGTAAGTTGAAAGTTGTAAGCTGTACGTTGTAAAGTGCAAGCGTTGCTTTTAATTTTTAAGTTTCAAGCTGTAAACTCTAAGCTGTAAGTTGTAAGTCGTAAACTTCAAGTTGTCAATTGTTCGTTTCAAGTTAAAGATTGTAAGCTGTACGTTGTAAAGCGAAAGTTTTTACTTTTAATTTTTAAGTTTTAAGATGTAAGCTCTTAGCTGTAAGTTGTAAGTTGTAAGTTGAAAGTTTAATTTTTAATTATAAGCTGCAAGCTCTTAGCTGTAAGTTGTACATTGTAAATGTTAAGTTATAAGTGTTAAGTTGAAGATTGTAAGCTGTACGTAATAAAGCGCAAATTTTTACTTTTAATTTGTAAGTAACAAGCTGTAAGCTTTTAGCTGTAAGTTCCGAGTTGTAAACTGGTAATTTTAAGTTGTAAGTTGATAGTTGTAAGCTGAACGTTGTAAAAAGCAAATTGTGACTTTTAATTTGTAAGTTGTAAAAAATAAGCTGTAAGTTGTAAGTTGCTAGTTGCACGTTGTAAAGCGCAAGTTGATACTATTCTATAAGACGTAAGTTTTTAATTGAATGTGTACGTTGTAAAGCTGAAGCTGTTACTTTTAATTTGTAAGTTGTAAGCTTTAAGTTTCAAGTTGCATGCTGCATATTGAAAATTCTAAGCTAAGTTGTGAGTTGTACACTTTTAATTCTTACTTATAAGCTGTAAGTTAAAGATTGTAAGCTGTACGTTGTAAAGCGAAAGTTGCTATAATTCATTTTGAAGTTATTATCTGTAAGTTCTTAATTGTAAGGTTAGCTGTAAACTGAAAATTTAAAGTTGTTAGTTATATTTTATAAGTTGTAAGATATTGGATATAAGCTGTAAGTTGTTAAACTCAAAACTCCAATAAGTGAGTAGTAAATTATTAGTTGGTACAGATAAGCCGTAAAGTGTTGGTACAGAGCTGTAAGTTGTAAGTTGTAACAGTTAAATGTAAGTTGTTAGATAACCGTTCAAAGTTTGAAGTTGTATATTGTTAATAATCATATGTTCATTTGTACGTTGTTAGTTACAAATTATAAGTTGAAAAACTTGTGTTGTAAGTTAAATGCTGTAAGTTTTTAATTGCTAATTGTGTATTGTAATTTATAATTTAGTTTTCGTTATTTTGATATTTTCTTATTTTGGTTTCTATTATTTTGTGAAATTGTTAAATTGTTAAATTGTTAATTGTAATAATGTTTTATTGTTTTTATTGTTGTATTGTTTTATTGTTTTATTGTTTTATTGTTTTATTGTTTTATTGTTTTATTGTTTTATTGTTTTATTGTTTTATTGTTTTATTGTTTTATTGTTTTATTGTTTTATTGTTTTATTGTTTTATTGTTTTATTGTTTTATTGTTTTATTGTTTTATTGTTTTATTGTTTTATTGTTTTATTGTTTTATTATTGTTTTATTGTTTTATTGTTTTATTGTTTTATTGTTTTATTGTTTTATTGTTTTATTGTTTTATTGTTATATTGTTTTATTGTTTTATTGTTTTATTGTTTTATTGTTTTATTGTTTTATTGTTTTATTGTTTTATTGTTTTATTGTTTTATTGTTTTATTGTTTTATTGTTTTATTGTTTTATTGTTTTATTGTTTTATTGTTTTATTGTTTTATTGTTTTATTGTTTTATTGTTATATTGTTTTATTGTTTTATTGTTTTATTGTTTTATTGTTTTATTGTTTTATTGTTTTATTGTTTTATTGTTTTATTGTTTTATTGTTTTATTGTTTTATTGTTTTATTGTTTTATTGTTTTATTGTTTTATTGTTTTATTGTTTTATTGTTTTATTGTTTTATTGTTTATTGTTTTATTGTTTTATTGTTTTATTGTTTTATTGTTTTATTGTTTTATTGTTTTATTGTTTTATTGTTTTATTGTTTTATTGTTTTATTGTTTTATTGTTTTATTGTTTTATTGTTTTATTGTTTTATTGTTTTATTGTTTTATTGTTTTATTGTTTTATTGTTTTATTGTTTTATTGTTTTATTGTTTTAATGTTTTATTGTTTTATTGTTTTATTGTTTTATTGTTTTATTGTTTTAATGTTTTATTGTTTTATTGTTTTATTGTTTGTTATATTGTTATATTGTAATATTGTTATATTGTTATATTGTTATATTGTTATATTGTTATATTGTTATATTGTTATATTGTTATATTGTTATATTGTTATATTGTTATATTGTTATATTGTTATATTGTTATATTGTTATATTGTTATATTGTTATATTGTTATATTGTTATATTGTTATATTGTTATATTGCTATATTGTTACATTGTTATATTGTTATATTGTAATATTGTTATATTGTTATATTGTTTTATTGTTTTATTGTTTTATTGTTTTTATTGTTTTATTGTTTTATTGTTTTATTGTTTTATTGTTTTATTGTTTTATTGTTTTATTGTTTTATTGTTTTATTGTTTTATTGTTTTATTGTTTTATTGTTTTATTGTTTTATTGTTTTATTGTTTTATTGTTTTATTGTTTTATTGTTTTATTGTTTTATTGTTTTATTGTTTTATTGTTTTATTGTTTTATTGTTTTATTGTTTTATTGTTTTATTGTTTTATTGTTATATTGTTTTATTGTTTTATTGTTTTATTGTTTTATTGTTTTATTGTTTTATTGTTTTATTGTTTTATTGTTTTATTGTTTTATTGTTTTATTGTGTTATTGTTTTATTGTTTTATTGTTTTTATTGTTTTATTGTTTTATTGTTTTATTTTTTTATTGTTATATTTTTATATTGTTATATTGTTATATTGCTATATTGTTATATTGTTATATTGTTATATTGTTATATTGTTATATTGTTATATTGTTTTATTGTTTTATTGTTTTATTGTTTTATTGTTTTATTGTTTTATTGTTTTATTGTTTTATTGTTTTATTGTTTTATTGTTTTATTGTTTTATTGTTTTATTGTTTTATTGTTTTATTGTTTTATTGTTTTTATTGTTTTTATTGTTTTATTGTTTTATTGTTTTATTGTTTTATTGTTTTATTGTTTTATTGTTTTATTGTTTTATTGTTTTATTGTTTTATTGTTTTATTGTTTTATTGTTTTATTGTTTTATTGTTTTATTGTTTTATTGTTTTATTGTTTTATTGTTTTATTGTTTTATTGTTTTATTGTTTTATTGTTTTATTGTTTTATTGTTTTATTGTTTTATTGTTTTATTGTTTTATTGTTTTATTGTTTTATTGTTTTATTGTTTTATTGTTTTATTGTTTTATTGTTTTATTGTTTTATTGTTTTATTGTTTTATTGTTTTATTGTTTTATTGTTTTATTGTTATATTGTTATATTGTTATATTGTTATATTGTTATATTGCTATATTGTTATATTGTTTTATTGTTTTATTGTTTTATTGTTTTATTGTTTTATTGTTTTATTGTTATATTGTTATATTGTTTTATTGTTTTATTGTTTTATTGTTATATTGTTATATTGTTATATTGTTTTATTGTTTTATTGTTTTATTGTTTTATTGTTTTATTGTTTTATTGTTTTATTGTTTTATTGTTTTATTGTTATATTGTTATATTGTTATATTGTTATATTGTTATATTGTTATATTGTTATATTGTTATATTGTTATATTGTTATATTGTTATATTGTTATATTGTTATATTGTTATATTGTTATATTGTTATATTGTTATATTGTTATATTGTTATATTGTTATATTGTTATATTGTTATATTGTTATATTGTTATATTGTTATATTGTTATATTGTTATATTGTTATATTGTTATATTGTTATATTGTTATATTGTTATATTGTTTTATTGTTTTATTGTTTTATTGTTTTATTGTTTTATTGTTTTATTGTTTTATTGTTTTATTGTTTTATTGTTTTATTGTTTTATTGTTTTATTGTTTTATTGTTTTATTGTTTTATTGTTTTATTGTTTTATTGTTTTATTGTTTTATTGTTTTATTGTTTTATTGTTTTATTGTTTTATTGTTTTATTGTTTTATTGTTTTATTGTTTTATTGTTTTATTGTTTTATTGTTTTATTGTTTTATTGTTTTATTGTTTTATTGTTTTATTGTTTTATTGTTTTATTGTTTTATTGTTTTATTGTTTTATTGTTTTATTGTTTTATTGTTTTATTGTTTTATTGTTTTATTGTTTTATTGTTTTATTGTTTTATTGTTATATTGTTATATTGTTATATTGTTATATTGTTATATTGTTATATTGTTATATTGTTATATTGTTATATTGTTATATTGTTATATTGTTATATTGTTATATTGTTATATTGTTATATTGTTATATTGTTATATTGTTATATTGTTATATTGTTATATTGTTATATTGTTATATTGTTATATTGTTATATTGTTATATTGTTATATTGTTATATTGTTATATTGTTATATTGTTATATTGTTATATTGTTTTATTGTTTTATTGTTTTATTGTTTTATTGTTTTATTGTTTTATTGTTTTATTGTTTTATTGTTTTATTGTTTTATTGTTTTATTGTTTTATTGTTTTATTGTTTTATTGTTTTATTGTTTTATTGTTTTATTGTTTTATTGTTTATTGTTTTATTGTTTTTTTGTTTTATTGTTTTATTGTTTTATTGTTTTATTGTTTTATTGTTTTATTGTTTTATTGTTTTATTGTTTTATTGTTTTATTGTTTTATTGTTTTATTGTTTTATTGTTTATTGTTTTATTGTTTTATTGTTTTATTGTTTTATTGTTTTATTGTTTTATTGTTTTATTGTTTTATTGTTTTATTGTTTTATTGTTTTATTGTTTTATTGTTTTATTGTTTTATTGTTTTATTGTTTTATTGTTTTATTGTTTTATTGTTTTATTGTTTTATTGTTTTATTGTTTTATTGTTTTATTGTTTTATTGTTTTATTGTTTTATTGTTTTATTGTTTTATTGTTTTATTGTTTTATTGTTTTATTGTTTTATTGTTTTATTGTTTTATTGTTTTATTGTTTTATTGTTTTATTGTTTTATTGTTTTATTGTTTTATTGTTTTATTGTTTTATTGTTTTATTGTTTTATTGTTTTATTGTTTTATTGTTTTATTGTTTTATTGTTTTATTGTTTTATTGTTTTATTGTTTTATTGTTTTATTGTTTTATTGTTTTATTGTTTTATTGTTTTATTGTTTTATTGTTTTATTGTTTTATTGTTTTATTGTTTTATTGTTTTATTGTTTTATTGTTTTATTGTTTTATTGTTTTATTGTTTTATTGTTTTATTGTTTTATTGTTTTATTGTTTTATTGTTTTATTGTTTTATTGTTTTATTGTTTTATTGTTTTATTGTTTTGTTGTTGTATTGTTTTATTGGTTTGTTTTTATATTGTTTCATTGTATTACTGTTAGACTGTTACATTGTTACATTTTTAAAATGTTGTCATTGAAATAATGTAATATTGTTATATTGTGATATTTATTTATAATATTTATTTGTTGTATTTTACCAATTGCTGTGAGCTTTAGCATTTTCAAAAGGAATTATAAAGTATTAAATATTTTTGGTGCGATAAATTAAGAAAAAAGAAAACAGCTGCATATCTCCACAAACTGACTGACTTCAACTGTTCGGCTTCACCTAAAATCAAGCTCTTGTTTGAAGGTTTTTGTTTAAAACTAGTTCAAGTTTTAGTTCAAAAAAATTAGTTTAAAAAAATGAATTTAAAATATTAAATATCGCCTTTTATCTTAGAAGAAGTTGAAAAGTCAAAATTTTGCAATCCATTTACTTTTTACTAAACTATAGTTCTTTGTTTTTCGTTTTATTTAAGATATTTGAAAGAGATTAAAATTGACTGATAATCTTATTTTTTCATAACTTTGCAATATCCATAATATTGGGTTCATGTGAATATCTTAAATAATTCCAAATTGTTCCAACACATTTTTGTTCATCGGTATTTCTCTTAATTGTTTTTTTTAATCTAATATTTATTTGTTAACAATATTTACCAATTTAAGTTGCACTTTATTTAAATTTCTTACTAAGATTCTCTACATTTTCTTAAATATTATTCAAATTCAAATGTAAATTATTGGCTTTGCAATACTACTATTTTTTTTTCTTCTTCGTTCGTTTTGCTTTAGTGCTTTCGCCTGATTATGCAGCCCTTTGCTGCTGACTTATTTATTATATGCTTCTGCTCTTTTATGTTGTTGCAATTTGTTTTGATTGCTCTTATTTTTATTTCATTCAATACACTTTTTTACAGTCAATCAACGGGTTTATTCTTCTTCTACGGCTTAACTCTTTTTTGCAAGACCAATGTCTAATATTATGCTGAATACAAAGTTATTTAAGATGATCTTTTTTATATATATTTTTTTAACACAGAAACTATTATTTTGCCATGTATATAATATTCTCTTTGATAATTAATGATTCGTTGTAAAAAGTAATCTACAAAGTGAAAATTTAGAAAATTATAAAAAGAAGTGTTCCAATATACCAAAGTTGGAGTTGGAGGAGATATAATTTGTAATTCTTGAATCGTGAAATAAAGAAATTGTGTCTTATATTTGAAAAAAAAATATTTAAATTAAAGATGATAAATAATTTCTCGGAAATAACATTACAGAAATAACATTAATTTCGGTTAGAATTGTAAACTTTTGTTACAATTTTTCATTTAATAAGGAGAAAGAATTGAAAAATTTAGAGATAAAAAAAAATCAATTTTTTATTTCATCGTCTTAAAAAATTAATAAAATTTATGCTAAATTTCTTTGTAACGAGTGAAGAGATTTTTGGGAAGAATAAGTATTTTTATTGAAAGAAATATAAAATTCTCTAACGTCAAGTTCTTCGATTTATTTGTCTACATTCAGGGAAGTTTCTTCATGCTAAATATTATAATTAAAAAAAAAAAAAAAATAGTTAAGAATACATATTGTATGTGTGTAAAAATGATCGCCTTAACTAATTAAGGCCTTATTAATAAATTAATTGTGTAAAATGAATATTGAAGTCATTTTTACTCTTGGGCTTAACATCTAGTATTTGATACAATATTTATTATATCACAATGATGAAGGGTAACAATAGAAATTTTGAATTATAAAAAAAATTATTAAAAAATTATAATTACATATAATGTTGTTTTAAAAAAACCATATCAAAAAGGACTTAAGTCAAAATTCATATTGAATGATATAGACTTCCTTTAAACTTAATGGTTTTTATCATTATCATTAATCATTAAATCTACATAATTTTTTCTTATTTCTGAACAGTTACAAATTTGAGGTTGCAAAAATATCAAACAATGTTTTGTTAAGAAAGATGAGAAAATGCATTCCATTTCTTTTGCATATTGTAAAAATGTCCATATTTGGTATTATGTATGATTAAAACTATTGTTTACTTGCGCGATGAGACTTACAAGAAAAAAGTACACATTTTATATGGAAGCCCTATGATATGTAAACTCTTCCCATAAATTATTGTAACATGAGGATAAACCATAAAATAAAATAAATGTTATGGTATTTTAAATGTTCATGGTAATAAAACAAAAACATTATTATAAACACTGCAAAATTGGAAAAACAACATCTGACATTAATTAATATGAAATAATTGTGTTGAGATATTTCTTCGATATCGGCTAAATATTACTAAAAATTACATCAAAATTACAATTTTTTCTTATAAAAAATTTATGCTATCATATGTGGTTTTATAAAAGCTTTCGTTTGGTACCAATTTTGTAAATGTTTCCATAGAAAATAGCGAAACTATTTCATAAAACGAAATTTTTGCTGATTTTTGAAGGCGAGTTTGAAACCCTAAGTCTTGATCACGTATAAAAAATGCGTTAACCTTAGATTTTCGTCTTCTACCACATAACCGAAAATCATTCAAATCGGAGACTAATTTGGGGACCTTTCCTTGTAAGTAAATATTATGTTCTCTATCAAACGAATTAAAATCTACAAAAATAGCTTTATGTTTCCCTTTTTTTTGTTGCCATAAGAAGACTTGTACTTTCGTATTGTCAAAAATGACCTTCAGCAGCTTTTATAACAGCTTCTTTTTGCCAAAAAAAAGTTCCCACTTTATTTAAACATATATTGTACAATATTTTAAAAGCACAAAAAGGAAATGTAACTTCCCCTTACGCACCAACAACTCATTTTTCACAAAAGCTCTCTACACTCTCTTGTGGTATAAGAGTTTTCAAAAGCTGTTGTTTGTTGTTATGTTACTCGCTCACTACTCGCAGAAATTGTTGATTAATGACCTCATATTTCTTGCTCAACATAACCGAGAACTTGTGGCGGAACTTTTATTATATTTCGTCCTGCCTGCTTGCATCGTTGTTTCTGCCGTCGTGAACACATTCGTCTTGTAAGCAGCTTTAGCGCGAGTCCTTTGAGCTTTTCCGCACTTGCTAACTGGCGTTTGGCAAACAAATGTTGAATATGAAATTCTTGAGCCCGGTCAGCAACAAAACGGATTGCAAGTTGTTACTGTTTTCTTTTAGTTGTTGTTCTTGCTGCCTTTTTTTTTATTTTTGATGACTTTTGTAGAGAACGAACGAATAAACGAACGTACGGAAGAGTCCTTGCCAAGTGATGTTGCCAAGCAGCTTTTACTGCTAGCGCAGACGTGCATGTGATTGTGTTGATGAACAATTTTTTTTTATGTAGCCTGTTATTTTTTCTGTGTGCAATTTTCTTGCGACATTTTGTTAAGTCTGCCTCGATACCTAAATGTGTGTTGGCGAGTGCGTGTGCATGTGTGAGTGTTGTAGTATCAGTAAGTTGCTTGCAGGATTTCAAAAGGCAAAAAGCTTTGTAAACACATACGTGTGCTTTGTCAACGTAACTGTGTGTGATAAAGTAGCAGGCGCTCAGCTTTGTCTGAAAGCTAAATTTGATTTATAAGCTTGTTGCTTGCGCTGCTGTGTCGGTATGTTCGTATGCAAGTGTACGCCAATCTGTATAGGTGTTAATTGTATCTTTCACACACACACATAAACATACGCAACACAAAGCCAACCACCCACAGAAACTCACGTGAATCACCCACATATTGGGTGCCAAGCTACACGATAACAAAAGCCACAAAAGCGGGCGAATTTTTTTCACTTTTTTTCCGCAAGTTTGGCGGAATATTTGGTGAAAATTTTAATGCAAACATGAGCAAGACTTTAAAATTATAGTATCAGTAAATATCACATTGGCAGCCTCAATAATTTTAATCAGTATTGATTAAGTTAAAAATGCATGAATTAATCATTTTATGCGTGAAGGAAATAAATCGAAAGCTCGATCAATCAATCAGTCAGTCAAAATATGATTGCAATTATAACGGCGGCAGGATTCATTTTAAATAATTAAAATAAATTGTACGAAATTGTGTACACACATACACACATAAGAACGCACACACACACACACACACACATACACAAATTGTCCACATGCAATCATTTAAGCACTGCTACCAACATGCATAAATGCAAACTTTCTGACGCTTCACTCACAATGTTTATTCTCAGCAAAGCTTGAAAGTCAACGTGCAAATTTCACTAGTGCCATTTTGTAACAACAACAACAAATACAGCCACAACAAATACCAAGAATATAATAACACCAGTTATTTCAGTTTAATAATTATTTTTATTCAAATTGTATTATTAAGTTTAGCTACTTAATAATAAATGGTGAAGTGAAGTAATAAAATAAATAGTAAGCAGATTTAAAATCAGCTTTATAAATTTTTCAATAAATTGCTCGTTTCTAAGTTAGATGTGCGAAAAATTTAAGAGCATACTTTATGGGTCAGTTGAAATTGTAACTATAGCTTTTGTGTGAAGTTTGTTGAATTGGTTTTATATTGCGAAATGACAGTGTAGGCAGAGTGATATAAATTTGGTCAAAATGATTGTATCTTCGATACGACATCGTCTGTTTCGTTTGTGGAATTATTTTCTATTTTAGAAGCTTTTATTTAAGGTGACCAGTTTTTTAATCGACTTCAAAAAGGAGGAGGTTCTCAAGTTGGTTGGTTTCTCTGTTTTTTTTTTTTTATTACCGTAAAAATACCGTTTTCCCCGATAATCGTAATTTTTTGTTAACATATAAAGACTATCAACGCGGAGATGCCTGTCTATAAAAGTGAGCGGTATTCGAAAAAGGGGCGTGTTTCTATAAGAAAAACCTTGTATCTCAGTAAATATTGACAATAGAGTAATAAAATTTACGGTAAAATTACAAGGACAGTCACAAATGTAAGAAATTATGATCACTGAAGTGGGCGTTATTCGACAAAGGGGTGTGGCAATATTAAAAATCACTGTATCTCGAATACTATTGACACTAGGAAACTAAAATTTAGTACTAAGGTAGGCACAAATATAACAAATTACTGCCAATAATGTGGGTGGTATTCGATAAAGGGGCGTGTCGTTTTAAGAAAAACACTGTATCTAAGCAAATATTGACACTACGGTACTGACATTTACATAAAAATGCAAGGGTAGCTACAATTATAAAAAATTACGGTTAATTAAGTGGGCGTTATTCGACAAAGAGGTGTGGCAATATTGGGAAAACTCTGCATCTCGAATAATATTTACACTAGAGTATTAAAGTTTACTACAGAGGTAGGTACAAATATAAAAAATTAGTTTAAATAAAGTGGGCGTTGTCTCATAAAGGGCAATATTATATACTATAATATGCAAAGGTGTGGCAATATTTGAAACACACTGTATCTTCAATAATATTGACACTAGAATACTGATATTTAGTACAGAGGTAGACACACATATAACAAATTAGTGTCAATAAAGTGGGTGTCATTTATGGCTGTGGCAATATTAGAAAACACTATATCGAATACTATTGACACTAGGGTACTGAAATGAAATACACAGGTAGGAACAATTATTTCAAGTTAATACCGAGGATGTGGGCGTAATTTGACTAAGGAGTGTGGCCTTGTTTGAAAAAAATTGTATAATATTGACACAAGGGTGATAAAATTCGCTGCAAGAATGGGTAGAATCATTGAAAACGCTATGACAAAGTGGGCGAAAGGCGTGCAACAATTAGAAAAACACTGCATTTCAGTCAATATTGAAACTTAGGTACTAATATTTGGTAGGTATGGGTAGAATAATTAAAAAGGTGCGAGAGATTATAAATAGCGTGACTTTAAGAAAAGCTTTAAGCGCCGACTGCAAAGCTTTTATTATCATAAAAAATAATGTATTTATGCTAAATATAAAACCAATTAGGAAAAATTAAAACAAAAAGATTCCAATATAATAATGCATATAAATAAATTATTGGATTTTACCACTTTTTTTTACTTTGTAGTGATTTTGAAGTAGGTTTTTTTTTGTTAAAAAGTTTTTTTATTTTTTAATATCTATTTGTGTTCGATAATATATATATCAATGTATAAAAATATCAATAACCGATGTATCTGTATTTAGATATTTTTATATGTATGACACAATAAATCTTGGAGTCTCTTCTCGAAAAAATTTTACCCCGTCTAAGTGTCGCTCAATGTAATTAAAATTTGCAACTTTGAAATGTTGTTAAAAACTTGTATCTGCTCCCCAACTTACCGTTACAATATCCCAAGCATTCCCATTCCAAACATTCGTAACATTAACAGCAGCTGCAGATTTGAAAGTTTATTTCAATTACAATAGAAAGAGAAGCGCACAAAAAGTTCTAAATTAGCATCAATGGCAAATTTTAACATTTAACACAACAACTAGCAAATTTGAAACAACTCAATTTTCTTGCATAAGATTTTTTACTTCGCTCTCATTGCTTTCTTCGAGCAGACAATTTTAAATAAAACAAAAAATGTATAAAAAAGCTGGTTTTAAGAAGTTCACTTGTCAAGCTCAGAAAAAAAAAATAAAAAAGTTTGCATGTTTTTTTTATACATTGCTTTTTGTTAATTGTTTGCATTGTTGCTTGCATGTCCTTTGACGCCAATGTCCTACGTTCACGATTACTCTGGCAGCTGAATGAAGTATTTTGCTGTTTTTAAAGTTTTTCCTTCGTTACTTTTGTTGTTTTTTTTTTTTCTGAATTTTTCCTGCATTATTAATTAGCGCAAAAATAAAAACATAAGCAATCGGAAGTAAATGAAAAACACTTAAAGTTTCAAGCAACAAGCAGCATGCATGTCCTTTGTGCTGTAGCAAACTTTTGCATTGTACTTTGTAAGAATTTAATAAACAAACTTTTTCACAGCTGAAAATAAAGCTCTGCAAAAATAATGGCCGTAAATAAAGTTTTTATCTTCATTCATTTCAATTTAATGTGGTCCAACTTTATCCATCAATAAAATAAAAACATCAATAAAAAGATATAAACATTTATTTTTTCATTTTTATTTTTTATTAATAAGCAAATGAAATGAATTCATTGAAATTGATAAAATGAAGCTGTATTTTTAATTTACACGCATTTCAAATATTTTCATAATTTTTGATGTCATTTAATGGCTATCAGTTGTGCTTTAGAGCTGCGCCCGTAAATATGCAATGGAATTGTAGCAAGTTGCTACAGTGGGAAGGATTTAAAAACTATGCAACAGTTATGAAATCAATTCATATTCGATATTGATTGAAAATGTCTTTAACGTCATTACTGTTAAATAAATTTCTATAGAATTTACAACTGACACTCTGACTTTGTGGTCTGTAGATAGAATGATTTTATACAAAGATTTTAATGGAATTTTTCAAGAGAATATTGCTTTTAAATATTTTTCATTTAATTCTAGTAGTAGAAGTAAAATCAAACAAAAAAACAAACAAATTGGCCATTTCAGCCCTTGAAAGGACTTTGACCGAGCTTCTTAGGATCGATTGTAAAATCAGAAGTAAAATCAGTAAGCTTTTATTTCAGCATCTGCCAAATTCTTGAATTTGATTTTTTTTTAATTTAGAAATTTAATTTCTTTAGTGTTTCTTCAGTGTTTCAGTCAGTGTTTTTTTTTCAAACTAAATTTGTATGTGTGTAAGCGACGAGAAGCCGCAGTGATTGTATTATTTGGGGATATGGCAAAAAACACCTGACGTATTACGGTTCAACGGTCCTTTGATTCCAACAATGCTAAAACATTAAGAAAGATTGTTTAATTCCCAGAACAGAACATTTTTTTAGTGTGGCTGTGTAGCTTTAAATCCATTGGATTTTTTTGTAATCTGTTGGGTAAGAGCAGTCAATTGTAGTCAGTGGCTATCTTACATAATGGTTCCTGTATTTCTATTTTTTATTGTCAGTCACGATACAATGCGTTAAACTTTTCCTTCAAAATAAACGCCACGGCTCTTGTATTTAGAACATATGACTCCCAAGTACTGTTAAGCCATTCTTAAAGCTTCATAGGATTTCTTAAGTCAAACTTGCGCCTGACATGGGTCTTCGTCGAATTCTTCCTCCAATTTCTCGTATTGCATTTGTTTAGATCATGTATAAGTGGTACTAAAAAGATTGTACTTCTAAAAGGTGTATGAGTTTAAGAAACAACACTCTGATAAAGATAAATATTTTTATTTACTTGGTGTTTACGTGACCACGTAACCCTGTGGTCACTGAACACAGACGCACCCAACCATCTACCCGCCGTTGTGGCAAACAGGGCGCTGCAGTCATCACGGAGGTCGGCTCACTCGACACCTTCGTGATGTACAAAGGGTCCGAAGCGGAGATAGTTCTAAGCTGAAGCAAAGGACGGACATCGTGGAACATCTTTACCAGAAAAACCCACCCAAAAGTAAGAATAAAAAGAAGACATCAACAGAAGAAAACCCACCCAACAGAAGACATCAATAGAAGACATCAATAGAAGACATCAACAGAAGACATCACTACCAACAATCAACATCAACATCAACATCAACATCAACATCAACAACAACATCAACATCAACATCAACATCAACATCAACATCAACATCAACATCAACATCAACATCAACATCAACATCAACATCAACATCAACATCAACATCAACATCAACATCAACATCAACATCAACATCAACATCAACATCAACATCAACATCAACATCAACATCAACATCAACATCAACATCAACATCAACATCAACATCAACATCAACATCAACATCAACATCAACATCAACATCAACATCAACATCAACATCAACATCAACATCAACATCAACATCAACATCAACATCAACATCAACATCAACATCAACATCAACATCAACATCAACATCAACATCAACATCAACATCAACATCAACATCAACATCAACATCAACATCAACATCAACATCAACATCAACATCAACATCAACATCAACATCAACATCAACATCAACATCAACATCAACATCAACATCAACATCAACATCAACATCAACATCAACATCAACATCAACATCAACATCAACATCAACATCAACATCAACATCAACATCAACATCAACATCAACATCAACATCAACATCAACATCAACATCAACATCAACATCAACATCAACATCAACATCAACATCAACATCAATATCAACATCAACATCAACATCAACATCAACATCAACATCAACATCAACATCAACACAAAAACAAACTGATATCTACATTAAAATTACAATAAACACACATTGTACAAAACAACAATAAGAAAAAAGGTAAAGCCAATAAAATTGCATTGTATTAAAACTCAAACCCTAATTCCTAATTCTTTATCTTTTCCGCCACCCGAACCACCCGCGTACATCACGCGAACACTTGGTGTTTCGAGTTATATGGGCCTCAATTCCAAAATCTGGCCCCGGTAAAAATTTCGGTACTAAAATTGAAAAGTATATAAAAAATCCTCTCGATTGATAAACCCTTTTTTGGTCTGAACCAAATTTTGGTGTCTCCCGAATTATATATTAGAATATTTTTAAGCAACTTGTGTGCTAAAAAACAACAAATGGTTGATTTAAAAAGCGTAACAATCAATATCTTGGATAAAAGAACATAGAACTCAAATTTTCATCCCAGTTGACAAATCCTCTTGAGGAGATTTGATGGGTTTTTTAAATCTACTTGTTTTGAACATTTACTGTTTTTGTTTTTGTTATTTTTATTAAAATATTTTAACACTGACTTTCTTCAAGATGTTTTTCAAATGCATTAAAAATGAAAGGAACATTTTTGATTAAATAAGGCTTGAATTGTATTTTTTTTTAATTTGCAAAATATTTACTTGATTAAAGTCTCAGCTCTAATGATTTTTTTAAATATCCAAATAAAATCAAGATTTCAATATGAAATAATTTTAAGAATCTTTAATAAGTATCTAGCCCACCGTGCCAAGTTATGAAAGGGCCTAAGGATATGCAATGAAAAGTATTTAAAATGACTATCAATAAATTATAACAGCTCTTAACAATTACAGAACGCAGTAAGCAGAAATGTTAACAACTAAAATAATGACACCTGATTTTTGTTCAAAACGTACATAAGTTTGCACAATTTGGCCCTATTATATTAAGAATAATAAATATTATATTAATATATAAGCACAACCTATGATCATCGTAGCCTACATAAACGAATTGAATGTGAGTTTTTGCTTTACTGTGCAGTCTCGCATATATATAAAAATATAAAGCATCTGCCGACAACGCTACAATTATTCTCCAATCATAAGCGCTATATTAAAAACAGAACCAAAAAAAAACGTTGATACCACATAAATATCAACAACAATTCATGTCAACGTCAGACACTGGCAGCTTCTACAATACAGCAAAATATAAATTGAAACAAAAGCAACAATAATGAAAAAGCACTTTTGAAAATTTTATTAATTTGGCATTAATGGGTGGTAGAGATGAGGATTGGTCGCATGCTGGTGAACACTGGCTGCTCAAAAATGCTTAAAATCCACGTAATCAACCACAATTAATTGTAAGAGTCTCTTTAACCAAAGTGGTGGGTTGGCAGAGCAATAAATGTGTAAGCAAAAAATAAAATTCCACAACAACAACAATGGCAACAGCTGACCACTTGTTAAGTATGTCGGTTGCACAGAAGTCACTTCAATATTTTGACATTTTTCCACGACACCATAAAAAAATGTGACACTTTGGAAGATGGATTAAAAAAATTAAAGCAGCATTCTTGCAGGCTTAACTTAAAGTGTAAAAGACAAAGATATAAGACCTGATAGACAAAATTGTGCTGTAATTAAGAGAAATGCAATACATTTTTGAATTATGTATAGAATAATATGTTTTTAAATAATGTGTGTATAATGTATATAAGAGTAATGTATGGCATACTTTTTGGAGTTTACGAAATTCATCGAGACCCAAACAGAACATTTAAAGCTTTGACTGACACTTTAGTTGAGCAAAAATTGACGGTTGTGGTTAGTGCCAGACTGGGACCTAAACTTTAATCAAGAGAATAATGACTTGACCAACGTTCCCTCATTGGAAACAAATAAAAATTTTTTTGTACCTATATGTAGAATAGAGCATATCACTAAAACTAACCCTTATTTTTGACACCATCTCAATAAAATTTTTTTTTTCAGTTTTGAAACTGTAGCGTTACTGTAATAATTATCATTTATGGTATTCAAAGGAAATTTTCTTATGTGTTTTGAAGCAACCGGACCAAAATGGCCACTGACCTATTTGGATTTGTTCAGATCGTCCAGTATAGCCAAGCCGTCACTGGTTGTGATTTATTCAGAACAGCAATTAGCAGTCTTTGATAATTACTGCATTCATGCAGTTTTGATTGATGTAAAGTAGCAACGAGACCATTAAACAACAGTAAACAAAAGTTTTCAAAAGACCAATTATATTGACAAATTGAATGGGGATGAAACTGTTTTCCAAAACGATTATGAAAACGTTAAACGCATGAAAAACTTCGAAAATTAGAGTTCGTATAATAAATTTGTTGGTCAGTTTTCAGTTCAATATCTTTATTTCTCAGATAAATGCTTTTTATTTAGAAAATATGTATTTTGCATAAAATCAGTTATAATTAATAAATTTTATTGAAAACAACAATTGACAGATTTAATTTTCAATTGAGTTACCACGCATTTATTTTTTTGGATCAAAACGTTATTGA
Source organism: Tetanocera ferruginea (assembly GCA_958299015.1). Lineage (NCBI taxonomy): Eukaryota > Metazoa > Arthropoda > Insecta > Diptera > Sciomyzidae > Tetanocera > Tetanocera ferruginea. The sequence continues at coordinate 168,654,883 of OY282640.1, forward strand.
AACATATAAAATTCTTGTTATTTCTTGGCATATTTTTAGGGTTCTGTATCTAAAATCAAACTTTTCATACTCTTTGCCATTAGAGTATTAAATTACAAATTAGTGCCAAATTTGTCTAATGAGCTGTTACATTCTTTTGTAGAAGTTTGCATACTTTGCGGCGCTTTTTGTGGCATGTGTCTTGATGTCAACATAAATGTTATCATTATTTTTCCGAAAAGCTTACGAGTTCTAATTTAGCACAAAAAGCTGCTAGATATATGAGCTTTCTCGAAAATTTGTGTCCATGTTAGAAATAAAAAAATGTTTGCTCGTTGTTCGTCTTTAGTATTAAAACTGAGCGAAAAAAAATGTCTGGTTTGTTAAACAAAATTGTTTTTTTATGTCAGATGACTTTTATTGAAAATTTGTATTGACAGTTTTGACTGAAAGTTTGGGTGGTTAGTTCGAGTGGCGCTTTAACGATACCATTGCTTAACACCAACTCTTTAGTGTTTTTTTCAAAAATGCAATTTCCTCTGTTAATCTTTTTGTGACAGCATATTTTTAGGCCATATTTTAATACAATTAATAAATAAACACTGTTTAATAGTGTCATATCAGTGAACCTTCCTCTTCTGCTTTCAACTTCTACTCTTGAAATCCATAAATTTTCCGGAACTTTGTAACGAGTGTTTTTGTTTCGAAGGCTGAGGTATGCTCAGCCGCTCCAGGGTCCGTCCAAGGGATCTCGCAACCCTTGGGCAAAAGTAAATTTTTCTTAATCAGAAATTAAATAGATTAATTAATCGCAGAATTAGTCACGGTTGACGTTAAGGTCAACACAATCACTAAACCTCAAAGGTTTTAGCTCGGCACGATTAATAATCTATTGTGTTCTTTTTTTTATTTTATTTAATTATTTTGTTTTTTTTATATAAAATATTTATTACAAACTTAGTGAATACCTAAAATTAGTAAAAATATGCGGTATGAACATTAGTGGCAAAGTGCGCACGGTGGCAGAGGGCCAACTGATTCAGGCGTACTTAGTATATACTTAAAATTAGTTCATATACGGTATAAACATTAGTGGCAAAGTGCTCACGGTGGCAGAGGGCCAAACTGATTCAGGCGGTAAACGGCAGAAGGCCGACTGCAAAACAGGCCTTCACAACGTAGACCTACTTAGAGTACGGTGGGTTGCTGAACCCGAAAAGCCGAAGCTAAAGTTTGACCGGAGTCGAAAAGCTGGAGCTTGAATTTGACCGGAGTCGAAAAACCGGATCTTGAATTTGACCGGAGTCGAAAAGCCGGAGCTTGAGCGTGACCGAAGTCGAAAAGCCGGAGCTTGCGGTTAGGTGGCTTGATTACCGAATTCTGTAATCAATTTTTAATTCCCTGACTTCATCACCACCCGAAAGTTGACTTACAATTAAAATATTAATTGAAATCAACTTGGATGTCAAGCGAACTCAACATGCCTGTAACAACATTTTGCGCACTACTTATTCTATGTTTACTGATAACTGCATGTGAATCATATCATTGTTAGCATGTAAACAAGTGCTACAATGCAACGTTGCTATAAATAGCCTGGCTGCTTACATTGCTGCTAAACGAGTTCTGTGTGTATTTGTGCTGCACTGTGTTCGCTACATTAAGCAGCCTTCACTGCGGTTAGTACTTAGATGGGGGACCACATGGGATCCTCCATCTTCTGTTTCTTTTTCTTTTTATTTATTCATTAGTATTTTTTAAGTTTAAATTAAATGTTTGGCTTTGGCGAGTCCATGGTTAGCCAAAGCATGCAGTTGTTGGTGTTGTTAAACAATTCGGCAGCTGCATGACTATTAAAGCGTCGCATGGAAATGCCGTAGGCATTTTAAACAATTTTTTTTTTTTTTTTTTTTTTTTTCTTACATTATAGGAATATATATATTTTTATTTTAATATTAATTTAATTTTAATCAAATATTAATTTATTTAAATATTTAATATTAATATTTAATATTAATTAATTGAATATGTATTAACGACTGAAGTCGTTACAACTTTGAAAAAATTGTTGCATACTTTTTGGTGTCGCTTCTGTGTGAAATCTTAACCAAATCTTAACTATGTTAATTTTAAGCAGCTATCCGCTTAAACATGCAAATCTTTCATATTATCACACATTGTGTTGCTGCTGTCGATCATCTGTGAGTTTCATTATTTACACACCCTTTATGTCGTTTAACTTATGTGTATGTGTGTAACTGCTGCTATCATGAACTGTTTTTGTATTTGCACATTTGAATATGCTGAAATGAAATTGTAAGTAAAGGAATGTCGGCAACTTGCTGCTTTTTTCATGTTGCTGTGGCGCCTAAAGGACGCACTCCAAACAGCAACAACAACAACAACAATAACAACTATACCAACAAATACTTGTTACGCATACTAAAGCAAAAAAGGGACGCTCTATAAATGTAGGAAATTCAAAATTTAAGCTACAGCTGCCTGCCTTCCTGCCTGGCTAAAACTGCTGGCCAGGACTTCATTCGCCGTCTTCATTCGCTTTAAATTTGATGGCTTAGTGTCGGGTTTTGTTGTTGCTGCTGTTCTTGTAGTTGTTTTTGTGTTGGCTTAGTTCTGCCATCTTTGCATAGAGTGAGTGTTGCTTGTGTTGTGGAATTTTTGTGGCAGAACCTGTTGTATGCGGCTGAAGTGAAATAAAGTTGAATAAAATGAGATTAAATAATCATCAGTTAAGGGATTTTTATTATAATATCGGGTTGCATTTTGGATTTTGGGTTGCTCTAGAATGAGTTGCAAAGTATTCATTATCAGGTTTAGAAATGTTTTGAGTGGTCCAAGCAGATGGTGGTCTCGATGGTGGTGCTAGTCGTGCTGATGAAAATGAGAGTAAGTTGATTTGGGGAAAGCGTTGAAATCATTTTAAGTATCAGAATATTGTAATTGTTAATGTAGCCAAAATACTTTAATGTCTGGCATTGCTTGAGATTTAAAGTTTGCATGGTTCGTTTTGTCGGTTGGTTGGTGTGGTTAAACTTGAATTTAATTAATTTACATAAATTGTAGCTCATATGGTTGGGTGCACAGCTGATATAATGAAAATGTTACAACTTAATGAGAAATTTTATATGTATTTCTTATTGAGTCTGCTATGAGGGTATTATTTGCATAATCCATGCAATTAAAAATCTATATCAATTAAGAATTCACAAATTATAAAGTATTCAATACTCACTCATAGTTATTGAAAATTATACTTTTTCTTTAATGAATGCCTAAGGAAAAAATAAATACTGTTGTACTCAGTGGCGTAGGTATGAGGGTGATCCACGGGTCCGGTCCTCCCACCCCCAGAGCCATGAGTCAAATATAAGAGTTGTTGTCAATTGATTATGTTAAGTTAAAAGTTGTTTTGCGATTATCGAAAAACTTTTATGATTAGAAAATAGTTAAGATATGTTTTATGATAACTTTGTCAAAAAAAAAGTTACCGGTTTTTTTTATAAATTGTTTAATGAAATCATCGGAACAAATATGAGTTTACAAAGTCTCTTATATATATCTTAAAGTTTCTCTTAATAGATTTTGGTGAAACTGGACAGAAAACCCAGTGCTTTATATATACATGAAAACATTTCACCTACCTATATTTTTCATGAACTGAGCTGAAATGAAATTAAAAGTTCACTGAGAAGAAAAAAAATATTTTAAAATTAAACAAAAAAATTTTAAATAGAAATTTAATGCAAGCACAACTTTTTTTAAGTAAAATTTAAAACAAAAGTTTTGGTTTTAAAACAATTTTATGTAAATATCTTTAAATCTTTTTTTTTATTGCAAAGAAATAATAAATAAAAATTTAAAAAAAAAGTTTATAGTTGAAAATTAAACACCCTTGATTAAAATTCTTTTTTTAAAGAAACGCAAAAAACATGTTAAATATGTATTTTAAAATTTTTTGTTTAATTTTTAAGTGTGTTTTGTTCCTCACTCAAATTGACTTAAATTTTTAAAAAAATTTTAGTATGACCTTTTAACATACCATGAACATACCTTTTAACGTACATGAACACTTGTGTGGTCGTTTCATGCGTTGAATGGGGGTGTTGAGTAATTTTTAGGGTAAAACTCAAAAGCGACCAGATCAAGTTTATTTTTGCAGATCTTATTTTTAGCACCCATTCTCTAGGAAAGTTCGTGGGGAGCAATAAACAATTTTCCCTTTTGAAAATTCTATACACTACATGGGTACTCTGACAAGTATGTCTGTACTTAACTTAGCGTATTACAGGTCATTACTTTTTTTTTTTTGACCCCTTCCAGAACCAAAAGCTATATTTGCCTCTGATTGCAGTTGCAAGCACTATTGTAAGTATAATAATATGTTATGTTATGTTTTTGTTTTAATATTTTTTTTGAAAATATCACCTTGTTATTTTGCCTTGAACGCTTTTATGGTGGGTGACAACAAATTTAGTGTAACCCACCTTACTATACAATGTTTATGAGTCACACTTCTTTTGTATGTTTTACCCTAATGTTGAAAAGCTTAAAGCGTTCATTTTTTTACGTTTCTTAAAACTTTTTGTCACCCAACCAATGATCAAATTTTGAGTGTCACCCCGGGCAAGCTGTACACTTCACTCGCATGCCACGGTCACCACATAATAATAATGAACAGACTAAAATTCTTCAAATCTTAAATTCCTGGCTCCACCCATACCATATTTAATGATATTTGCACTCTACGATACAATTTAGTATTATTGGCCATAATACAACTTTTTTATTCTCTGTTTAAGTAAAACTCTTCCAGTGACACACTCATTAGTGACACACTCATTTTTTGAACACAGAAGTCTTTCGATTATATTATCATTAATATAAAATAATTTTGAAGCTTTTCAATATTTGTACCAAAATATTGAAATAACTGATATTAAAAATTTAAATCTTCCTACGTGGAAACTTAAAATTCGCGGCAACTGTCATGTAAGCTTGAAATTAGTCAAGAGTGAATGAACTTAGCACAAACAGTGAAATATTCATAACATGCAGCGATAAGAACGTCACACCCGATCCTCGACTACGCCCATCATCAACATTTTACAAAGTTTTGCTCTGTAGCAAACTTTTCAAAAGAAAAATATTTTTGGCAAATTTGTTCTTAGGCCAGAATACATGCATGTTGCCATACATGCTTGGATATATTAAAAATAAAGCTAAAATGTAGTTTCTTGTGTCAGGAGTCCCTTTTGGCGTTACTTTTTTCTCCGCTAATGTTTTTATGTTTTCCTTATAACATTTACTTCATACTCGAAAATCAATTTCCGGTAGCCGGATTTTGTTTTGATTTTTGTTTTTCTTTTTCTTTATTTTTATTTAAAACATTATTTAAACATATCACAAAATTAGGCTGACATGGTTTAAGCCTATGTCAACATGTCCTCTGTAACACTTAACCTACACTCTGCATTCGTTGTTGCTGATGTGCTTAGAATTACTAAAATGTGTTCTGAATTTTTTGTTTTTGGTTTTTGTGTCTTATTTCTTTTTTCTTTTCTTATTTACCAAAAGTATTTCCAAAAGTGCAAAGAAAGGAAAATATTTTGGTTTGTGGGTCAGAAGTTAAGTGTGAGCGTTTCCAGTGTCATGGAGCTGTAATAATTTATGTCTGCAGTTGTTGCTGCTGTTTTTGCTGTTGTTGTAGTTTTGGCTGTTGCTGTTGTGGTTGTTATTGTTGTGCTTTGACTCGTTTAGTTTTTATTGTTTAAAGAAGTGTCAACATTAATGTTTGCTTCAAATTTATCAAGTTTTCGAGCTGTTGACATGTTGTGTGCGTGATTTTTTACACTTTGGTGTTCTTTTTCTTTTTGTTCTTTTATGAAATAAATTTTGGCAAATAGTCTAAACTTTCAGCCATTCTATGCACTAAATGGTAAACTTGATTCAGAATAACAGTAACTATAAGAATAGAAAATTTGATTCTAGAACTTTAACTTATAACTCAGAGCAACTTTTTTCTTGAGCTTTATTCTGGTTAAATACACTGAACTTGTATAGCCATAATGCCTTTATTTTGACATTTGTATGTCATGTATTGGCATTTATGTTTGAAATGAACTCTACTTTAAGCTTAATTTTCATGCTTATGTGCTGTGATTCTTGCACTTGACGCATTATTTATGATGCATTTTGCACCTTTAGGCATGCATTGATATTATATTTGGCATCAAAGTTTACTTTTGTATTTTATACGTATTTTGCATTTAATTTAATATGATCATTGGTTATCGTTAGCCTCATACATATAACAAATAAATTGCTGCTTAACGCATTTTAATTAATAATGTTCTATATTTTATTGTGTGCAATGAATAACATACAAATTTAATTTAATATCAGCATAAATTAATAATGGTGCTTTTTTGAAAATATATGAAAATACACGTTCAGTGGAATATATTTAAATATACCTTAAATTGATGACACGAATTGTTAAATAATTTATTTATTTGTAAGCAATATTATACAATTTTATAATCAAAACATACATATGAATACTTAAATTTTCAAACAGTCATGCAGTTTTGACTAAATTACACAGTGCAACAAAGTGCACTAATGCAAAAAATTCATTGCTGGAATAAGTAAATATATTTGTATAAAAAAACACAAATCTGTGCGTGTCATAGTTATCTTCAAAAAAGTAACATGTTTAGGTGAATCAACTGTCATTTATTTAATATCGATTAAATTATTTATTTGTTACTTTTAATTATGCAATTTTATGATATCATAAAATTCAAACGTTGTTTATAAATCGATTCACCAATCAAAATATAAAATTTTTAATAATTTGATTTTACCAAAGTTGTAATTTGTCTAAACGTTTTGCGTTCATTTTAAGTGCATATTTGAATAAATTATAAATTAACATTGTGTGCTCATATGCAAATATAAATAGGTCATCATTTTTTATAACTCTAAAATTTGAAAATTTGTTTATGGCTTGCGTGAAAATGAGCGAATGTACTTAATATATATTTGATCTGCCGCCACATGGCTGTAGCTAACATAGCCAGTATATGTTAGCTGTTAATTTTTGTTCTAATTTGTGGTCAATGTTTTTTATTTATTTATTAAGTCTATTTAGCGCTTTATTGTGTACTCATTAAAATAGCGTTAAATTTTGTTAAAATATGTTTTCATAATTTTGGCATGTCGTTAGGAACAGTTGAAAAATATGCTAGAATAATTGATTTTATGATTAGATTGTGGAAAAAAGAACTTTTGATTCTAAAGAAATAATATTTATAAAACAATATTTATTAATAATAATATGATAAATAATTATTTTTTACATAGTAGGTAATTACAGTGTTTAAATAATAAATAACTTGGATAATAAGTGATGTGTTGATTTTGACATCGATATTGATGATAGTGATGAAGTTGAAGATATTGATGATGTTGATGGTGTTGATTATGTTGATGATGTTGATGATGTTGATTATGTTGACGATGTTGATGATGTTGATGATGTTGATGATGTTGATGATGTTGATGATGTTGATGATGTTGATGGTGTTGATTATGTTGATAATGTTGATGATGTTGATGATGTAGATGATGTTGATGATGTTGATGGTGTTGATGATGTTGATGATGTTGATTATGTTGACGATGTTGATGATGTTGATGATGTTGACGATGTTGATGATGTTGATGATGTTGATGATGTTGATTATGTTGATGATGTTGATTATGTTGATGATATTGATGATGTTGATGATGTTGATGATGTTGATGATGTTGATGATGTTGATGATGTTGATGATGTTGATGATGTTGATGATGTAGATGGTGTTGATGGTGTTGATGATTTTGATGATGTTGATGATGTTGATGATGTTGATGATGTTGATGATGTTGATGATGTTGATGATGTTGATGATGTTGATGATGTTGATGATGTTGATGATGTTGATGATGTTGATGATGTTGATGATGTTGATGAAGTTGATGATGTTGATGACGTTGAAGATGTTGATGATGTTGATGATGTTGATGATGTTGATGATGTTGATGATGTTGATGATGTTGATGATGTTGATGATGTTGATGATGTTGATGATGTTGATGATGTTGATGATGTTGATGATGTTGATGATGTTGATGATGTTGATGATGTTGATGATGTTGATGATGTTGATGATGTTGATGATGTTGATGATGTTGATGATGTTGATGATGTTGATGATGTTGATGATGTTGATGATGTTGATGATGTTGATGATGTTGATGATGTTGATGATGTTGATGATGTTGATGATGTTGATGATGTTGATGATATTGATGATGTTGTAATGTTGATGATGTTGATGATATTGATGATGTTGATGATGTTGATGATGTTGATGATGTTGATGATGTTGATGATGTTGATGATGTTGATGATGTTGATGACTGATACACTGATACTGATACGGATACTGATACTGATACTGATACTGATACTGATACTGATACTGATACTGATACTGATACTGATACTGATACTGATACTGATACTGATACTGATACTGATACTGATACTGATACTGATACTGATACTGATACTGATACTGATACTGATACTGATACTGATACTGATACTGATACTGATACTGATACTGATACTGATACTGATACTGATACTGATACTGATACTGATACTGATACTGATACTGATACTGATACTGATACTGATACTGATACTGATACTGATACTGATACTGATACTGATACTGATACTGATACTGATACTGATACTGATACTGATACTGATACTGATACTGATACTGATACTGATACTGATACTGATACTGATACTGATACTGATACTGATACTGATACTGATACTGATACTGATACTGATACTGATACTGATACTGATACTGATACTGATACTGATACTGATACTGATACTGATACTGATACTGATACTGATACTGATACTGATACTGATACTGATACTGATACTGATACTGATACTGATACTGATACTGATACTGATACTGATACTGATACTGATACTGATACTGATACTGATACTGATACTGATACTGATACTGATACTGATACTGATACTGATACTGATACTGATACTGATACTGATACTGATACTGATACTGATACTGATACTGATACTGATACTGATACTGATACTGATACTGATACTGATACTGATACTGATACTGATACTGATACTGATACTGATACTGATACTGATACTGATACTGATACTGATACTGATACTGATACTGATACTGATACTGATACTGATACTGATACTGATACTGATACTGATACTGATACTGATACTGATACTGATACTGATACTGATACTGATACTGATACTGATACTGATACTGATACTGATACTGATACTGATACTGATACTGATACTGATACTGATACTGATACTGATACTGATACTGATACTGATACTGATACTGATACTGATACTGATACTGATACTGATACTGATACTGATACTGATACTGATACTGATACTGATACTGATACTGATACTGATACTGATACTGATACTGATACTGATACTGATACTGATACTGATACTGATACTGATACTGATACTGATACTGATACTGATACTGATACTGATACTGATACTGATACTGATACTGATACTGATACTGATACTGATACTGATACTGATACTGATACTGATACTGATACTGATACTGATACTGATACTGATACTGATACTGATACTGATACTGATACTGATACTGATACTGATACTGATACTGATACTGATACTGATACTGATACTGATACTGATACTGATACTGATACTGATACTGATACTGATACTGATACTGATACTGATACTGATACTGATACTGATACTGATACTGATACTGATACTGATACTGATACTGATACTGATACTGATACTGATACTGATACTGATACTGATACTGATACTGATACTGATACTGATACTGATACTGATACTGATACTGATACTGATACTGATACTGATACTGATACTGATACTGATACTGATACTGATACTGATACTGATACTGATACTGATACTGATACTGATACTGATACTGATACTGATACTGATACTGATACTGATACTGATACTGATACTGATACTGATACTGATACTGATACTGATACTGATACTGATACTGATACTGATACTGATACTGATACTGATACTGATACTGATACTGATACTGATACTGATACTGATACTGATACTGATACTGATACTGATACTGATACTGATACTGATACTGATACTGATACTGATACTGATACTGATACTGATACTGATACTGATACTGATACTGATACTGATACTGATACTGATACTGATACTGATACTGATACTGATACTGATACTGATACTGATACTGATACTGATACTGATACTGATACTGATACTGATACTGATACTGATACTGATACTGATACTGATACTGATACTGATACTGATACTGATACTGATACTGATACTGATACTGATACTGATACTGATACTGATACTGATACTGATACTGATACTGATACTGATACTGATACTGATACTGATACTGATACTGATACTGATACTGATACTGATACTGATACTGATACTGATACTGATACTGATACTGATACTGATACTGATACTGATACTGATACTGATACTGATACTGATACTGATACTGATACTGATACTGATACTGATACTGATACTGATACTGATACTGATACTGATACTGATACTGATACTGATACTGATACTGATACTGATACTGATACTGATACTGATACTGATACTGATACTGATACTGATACTGATACTGATACTGATACTGATACTGATACTGATACTGATACTGATACTGATACTGATACTGATACTGATACTGATACTGATACTGATACTGATACTGATACTGATACTGATACTGATACTGATACTGATACTGATACTGATACTGATACTGATACTGATACTGATACTGATACTGATACTGATACTGATACTGATACTGATACTGATACTGATACTGATACTGATACTGATACTGATACTGATACTGATACTGATACTGATACTGATACTGATACTGATACTGATACTGATACTGATACTGATACTGATACTGATACTGATACTGATACTGATACTGATACTGATACTGATACTGATACTGATACTGATACTGATACTGATACTGATACTGATACTGATACTGATACTGATACTGATACTGATACTGATACTGATACTGATACTGATACTGATACTGATACTGATACTGATACTGATACTGATACTGATACTGATACTGATACTGATACTGATACTGATACTGATACTGATACTGATACTGATACTGATACTGATACTGATACTGATACTGATACTGATACTGATACTGATACTGATACTGATACTGATACTGATACTGATACTGATACTGATACTGATACTGATACTGATACTGATACTGATACTGATACTGATACTGATACTGATACTGATACTGATACTGATACTGATACTGATACTGATACTGATACTGATACTGATACTGATACTGATACTGATACTGATACTGATACTGATACTGATACTGATACTGATACTGATACTGATACTGATACTGATACTGATACTGATACTGATACTGATACTGATACTGATACTGATACTGATACTGATACTGATACTGATACTGATACTGATACTGATACTGATACTGATACTGATACTGATACTGATACTGATACTGATACTGATACTGATACTGATACTGATACTGATACTGATACTGATACTGATACTGATACTGATACTGATACTGATACTGATACTGATACTGATACTGATACTGATACTGATACTGATACTGATACTGATACTGATACTGATACTGATACTGATACTGATACTGATACTGATACTGATACTGATACTGATACTGATACTGATACTGATACTGATACTGATACTGATACTGATACTGATACTGATACTGATACTGATACTGATACTGATACTGATACTGATACTGATACTGATACTGATACTGATACTGATACTGATACTGATACTGATACTGATACTGATACTGATACTGATACTGATACTGATACTGATACTGATACTGATACTGATACTGATACTGATACTGATACTGATACTGATACTGATACTGATACTGATACTGATACTGATACTGATACTGATACTGATACTGATACTGATACTGATACTGATACTGATACTGATACTGATACTGATACTGATACTGATACTGATACTGATACTGATACTGATACTGATACTGATACTGATACTGATACTGATACTGATACTGATACTGATACTGATACTGATACTGATACTGATACTGATACTGATACTGATACTGATACTGATACTGATACTGATACTGATACTGATACTGATACTGATACTGATACTGATACTGATACTGATACTGATACTGATACTGATACTGATACTGATACTGATACTGATACTGATACTGATACTGATACTGATACTGATACTGATACTGATACTGATACTGATACTGATACTGATACTGATACTGATACTGATACTGATACTGATACTGATACTGATACTGATACTGATACTGATACTGATACTGATACTGATACTGATACTGATACTGATACTGATACTGATACTGATACTGATACTGATACTGATACTGATACTGATACTGATACTGATACTGATACTGATACTGATACTGATACTGATACTGATACTGATACTGATACTGATACTGATACTGATACTGATACTGATACTGATACTGATACTGATACTGATACTGATACTGATACTGATACTGATACTGATACTGATACTGATACTGATACTGATACTGATACTGATACTGATACTGATACTGATACTGATACTGATACTGATACTGATACTGATACTGATACTGATACTGATACTGATACTGATACTGATACTGATACTGATACTGATACTGATACTGATACTGATACTGATACTGATACTGATACTGATACTGATACTGATACTGATACTGATACTGATACTGATACTGATACTGATACTGATACTGATACTGATACTGATACTGATACTGATACTGATACTGATACTGATACTGATACTGATACTGATACTGATACTGATACTGATACTGATACTGATACTGATACTGATACTGATACTGATACTGATACTGATACTGATACTGATACTGATACTGATACTGATACTGATACTGATACTGATACTGCTACTGATACTCATACTCAGACTCAGACTCATACTCATACTCATACTCATACTCATACTCATACTCATACTCATACTCATACTCATACTCAGACTCAGACTCATACTCATACTCATACTCATACTCATACTTATACTCAGACTCAGACTCATACTCATAGTCATACTCATACTCATGCTCATACTCATACTCATACTCATACTCATACTCATACTCATACTCATTCTCATACTCATACTCATACTCATACTCATACTCATACTCATACTCATACTCATACTCATACTCATTCTCATACTCATACTCATACTCATACTCATACTCATACTCATACTCATACTCATACTCATACTCATACTCATTTCTCCAACGGTCTCCAAACCGTTTATTCTACGAAAACACTTTAATGACAATGAAAGGCGCCTTCAATACCTATTGCAGATGTTCACGAAACATATCATATAGTCAGACCAAAGATATTCTGTACCTTCTAAGCTTAATATGTCTGAAAATGCGATGCGATTCTGCCGCGTTTTACAACATTGCGGCAACGTGTAGTCGAACTACGGTGTGACTCGCATAATCCACGTATCATTAGTTCTTCGTCTCAATCTGCATTTTTTCGGTGCTAAGCCTTGTGTTGCAGTAAAGTCATGATTGCGCTTTCATGACGTTGGTGGCCTATATGTACTGCAACATGGATCAATGGGTGTATCGGCTGTGTCGTGTGTGTGTGTGTGTGTGTGTGTGATATGTAGCACGAACAATGAAAATTCTAGAAAAGTTTTGAGATTTTGTCTTTTTTTGTTTTCTACTGTGACTTGCTTGCTTTCTTGGATTTTGCAACGAATGCAAATCGAATGGAAACGAATTCGCTGTAAAACAAAAGAACTAAAGTCAATTTTGACATTTGATCACACGCATACACACACACAAACGCACACAAACATGCGACACATGCGAGAACAAGCTGTTGACATTTGTGAGCAAACGAAGCAAATAATGTTGTCAGTCACACATTAAGCTCTCTCCTGGTGGGAGTATGTGTGTTTGTGACGATGTGTGCCTGCACTTGCGGCTTTGCCAAAAACTGTGTGGGTGTGTTTGTCCACATGAACGACTTGACTTCAGTTCAATTCAGTTCACTTCTCGAACAATTGCACGAAGCTTTCAACATTTGATTTTAATGCAAGAACAAAACCAAAAACAAAAGCATAAAACAAAATACAAAAAAAACAAGCAAAAGCGAACAACAACAAAAACTTTTAAATGAAGTGGCATATTACAGCGCCAATCAATGGGTTGAGCATTCAATATGGCTGCCATATCCGTTTCCGTTTGTTTGCAAACATTTTCGCAGCAATGCAACCGTTGAAAGACATGTCAGGAATTTAAATTTCATTCTTTACTCCATTCACTCAATTCACTCCATTGAAATGCAATTCATTCGACATTGTTTTTGTTTCTTTGTTTTTGTTTTAATTTTTATGCTTACTACACTCTACAATCGATGTGACTTGATTGTGTGCAAGGATTTGATATTGTCAATGTATGCGTTTTGGTGGACGAAATGACAAACGTAGCTGCCGCTAATCGAAATTTGAACTTTACAGATTTGTATGTGCGAGTACAGCACGTTTGATAGGCTGCCTTTTGCATGTGTGGGTGTATGACTTAACCCAGTGTGCCAAACGGATCCGTTTCGAATTCGAAACGGACTCACTTCTTCGTACATTTTTTCCGAAACGGATTGCGTTTCGGATCCGTTACGGGTCCGTTTTCGTATGAAATTCCTCTCAAAAATTCGAATCGTTTTTACCGTTTCCACGGATCCGTTTCGAACTCGAAACGGACTCCATATACGCGTCCGTTTCGGACTCGTTTTTTTAATAATGCGGGTCCGCGACGGACTCGTTTTTTGAAATAATGCGAATCCGCGACGGACTCGTTTTTATTTATTAATACGAATCCGCAACGGACTCGTTTTTGTTTAATAATACGAATCCGCAACGGACTCGTTTTTATTTAATAATACGAATCCGCAACGGACTCGTTTTTGTTTAATAATACGAATCCGCGACGGACCCGTTTTTTTTAACAATATGCATTCAAAGCGGAACATTCTGAATTTATTGAAACATTTTTGCAAAATTTTAATTTTATGATTTTTTTATTTCAATTCAAAAATTCGCATAATGTGTATAAATGTTAATATTAAAATTATTAAATATGTTAAAGTAATTGGATTTATAAATATTATAATAATTTAATGATAATTATTAATAATTATTAATAATAATTTAAGAAAAATCAGTTTTCTTCTTCTTTGTAACGCGATCATTCGCGTAATGGAAGAACTTTTTGGCAACGTCCTCCACTGTCGATATACTTTCATTTGGGTATTTTCTTTGAAAAGCACCTGAGGAAAATTAAATAAAAGATTTTTATATTTAAAGGACCGAGCACATAGCATTCATTTGCGTGCATATGCGTTAAGTCAATGACGAATGAAAACTTGGAATAGATTCGAATTTATGAAGCAGACTGCAATGCAAACGTAAGCTCGCCGCAACAACATTTTCAACTTTCAAACGCATGCAAATTCATGTTATGTACTTAGGCATTTACAAACATTTATTAGCTCGGATAGGATCAACGACAATTAAATTTTTGCCCGCTTTTTTCTCCTTCATGTCCAGCCAGATCACCTTTTGTGCTAATTCATCAGAGAAAACAACATGCAGACACGACCTCAAGTAGGCTTGTGGGTTTTTACCACTTAAGTTGAACGCGAATCGTATCTTAGCCCAGTTAATTAATAATAAAACCATGGTAATTTAGGTGTTATTAATTTATGGTGCTGTATGAAAAGCCAATTTTAGTGGGAGTTATTCCGAATTTTAACTGGCAACCTTGAGCAACAGTGACAAATATAAAAACTACAAAACAACAACGCCAAAGCAATGCAAGTGACGCCGTTTTTTTCATTTGCCTTTTTTTTGCATTTGCTTTGACACGAACAGAAGCAGCCGATAGAAATACCAGTTACATAGCGGCAACAAACAACAACAACAAAACAAAGCAAGGCACGCCGTTTCAAGTGCGTTTCTTTTTGCGAAATAGTTTTGAACACTTTAAATTGTTTTGCAAAGTTCTATCAAAAACTATACAAGTCCACACTTTTTTACCTTAATAATAAACACAGCTCGACACAATATTTGTTATTTATTATTAAAATATATATGTACATAAAATAAAATTGTGCTGTCCACTTTAACACACAACCTATTTGTTCAAAGTCACGCGACAAACAAAACAAATAGAAACAAATTCTGACTGATGAGAAAGAAGAAACGAAAAACAAAGAAGAAAAAGGAAAATTCAATCTTTTTCTCTCTTTATTATAGACATGAGTCAGTCCGAATTTTTTTTTGTTTTTCAATAACCAAACACCTTTTTGCTTAATCAATTCAAAATTTGCTATTTGAATTTATAATAAGTAAGCAAATTATTCCTAAAATTTATTTAAATTTAGCTTTTTTCAAATTATATGAGAAGTAATTTCAATTTATAAAAGTTTTCTAAAATCGAAACGCGATGGTTGATTAATGTTTAAGTTCTGAATATTATTTCAAAACATAAAAAACGATTCCTCGTCGACGGACTCGTAACGGGTTCGAAACGGGTCCGTCAAAACATAAAAAAACGATTCCGCGTCGACGGACTCGTAACGGGTTCGAAACGGGTCCGTCAAAACATAAAAAACGATTCCGCGTCGACGGACTCGTAACGGGTTCGAAACGGGTCCGTCAAAACATAAAAAAACGATTCCGTGTCGTTGAACTCGTAACGGGTTCGAAACGGGTCCGTCAAAATATAAAAAAACGATTCCGCGTCGACGGACTCGTAACGGGTTCGAAACGGATCCGTCAAAACATAAAAAACGATTCCGCGTCGACGGCCTCGTAACGGGTTCGAAACGGGTCCGTCAAAACATAAAAAAACGATTCCGTGTCGTTGAACTCGTAACGGGTTCGAAACGGGTCCGTCAAAATATAAAAAAACGATTCCGCGTCGACGGACTCGTAACGGGTTCGAAACGGGTCCGTCAAAACATAAAAAACGATTCCGCGTCGACGGCCTCGTAACGGGTTCGAAACGGGTCCGTCAAAACATAAAAAAACGATTCCGTGTCGTTGAACTCGTAACGGGTTCGAAACGGGTCCTTCAGAACATAAAAAAAACAATTCCGCGTCGACGGACTCGTAACGGGTTCGAAACGGATCCGTCAAAACATGAAAAAACGATTCCGCGTCGACGGACTCGTAACGGGTTCGAAACTGATCCGTCGAAACATAACAAAAACAAATTCCGCTCTGACGGACTCGTAACGGGTTCGAAACGGATCCGCATCCGTTTTTGTGCACATTGGGTTAAAGTGGGTTTTGTTCGTGTGTGTGTTTGTGTGCATATGTGTCACGTAAGAGTGCTTGTTTGATTGCGCTTCGCATTCAAATTAAAACATTGTTTTGTATTTTTGCTTACAGCTGCCTGCGAAATCAAATCTCATCACAATAATAGACATTTTTTGTGTTCTTTGCTTCGATTTATTTTAGTTTTATTTTTTGTCTATGCAAATCAGCAAATTTGTCTTCTCTCATTTGTACAAATTCTATGAATATTTATATTGATGTGATATTTTGTAGACTTTATAAATTTTTTATGTGGCATATTTATTTAAGATAAATCACTTGAAGGATAGAATGAAGGATGGTTTTGGTGGAAGGTTTTGGTGTCGGTAAACGTGTGCGTGCTTAGCATACAATTTTTCAGCAACAGCTTATATAATATGGGTTTGAAGAAAGCACTAAATTCGGAACTTCTCAAAAATAAAGTTTAAGAAAATTTACAAATTTATGCGTTTGATTCGCATAACATACTTTTAATAAATTTGAATGAAGAATATTTTTCTAAATGAATTTAAACTCCTAACTCGTATTTAAATGAGATTAGTTAAAAAATGTCCTCTATAAAAATGTTACTTGTAAAATTTCACTAAAAGTCAACTAAGACAAGATTTCCACAAGGGTTAGTTTTTTTAGAGAAAAACGGCTGAAAGCTATCATCTACCGAAAACAGTTCCTTAAGGTATGCAATGCAAATTTTTCATATAATTAACTTTTGCCATGAAGTAATTAAGAAATAATTTTTTATAAAAGTAAGCTTTAGAAAAATAATGTCTTAAGTAACTAATTGTAAAGTTTTACAAGCATACTTACATATTTCATAGAATATTTGAAACTCCTCCAACTAATACTAAGGATAGCTTTTGCAACTTTTATCTGAAAAGTATCTGAAAAAATGGCCTCAAAATGTTTCTTGGTTAGATGATTTCTTAATTCAAATTTACGAAACACAGTTTCTGCCCTGTTTTAATTATTTTCGAAGGTATTATTTCCTAATATTAATATTCGTTAATATTTATAACAAAATAGTTTTATTAAATGGCGGGCCAAAAATGTCCTGGAAGTTCAAAGCCCTTAGTATAATCAGAATCTTTGGCTTAAAGTTGAGTTTATTTCGTACAACAATCATTAATCTTTAAATAGTTTAGTATTTCTAAGCAAAGTTGTATGATTTATGTTAATTATTTAAATTTAAACTATAAATCATTTCATTTTAACCCCTTAAATGTTGAATTGAGGTGGTGTCAGAAAGAATCATTCGTTCGCTTGATCAACCACGAAAGAAGTCTTGAAGTCAATTTTTTTTCAGAACTTTTGTAAAAGTTTTGCCTGTCAGACAAACTTTTCTGAATAAGCCACAGAAAATATAAACACACACATACACACACAACACATGTTCTTTTGAAAATGATATGAAAAATGGAAGCCTTCAAATATAGCAACTTATATGCAAATAAGACAGCAGCACTTAATTTGCTTTCAATTCAATAAAGATGATTGGAATTTTTTTGGATTTTTGCTCATTTTTCTTTTCTTTGATTGTTTGTTTGTTTGTCTGTTTGTGTTATTTTGTTGTGCTGCTAACATTTATTTGAGTAGTTATCTGACGGTTGTTGTTGTCGTTATTTGGATTGCTATTTTTATGCTAGTTGTTATAATGCGCGCACCAAGTGGACGCCATTGGGTGGTGTTCAAGAATTTTGTTTTTCCGTTAAGCAACTCATATAAAACCACTTACAACCAGTTGAACTCACTCCCACACAACCACACACACACACACACACACACACACACATATACACACCCACATGCAGACATACTTCAAACTGTTGCCAGCCCTACACTAATTTTACTCACTATGCTGAGTTGTTGGTCTTCTTTCTAAACTTTGCTCATACAACGACCTTCAGATACGAGTATCTGCCAAAATGTTTTTATTACTTGACTCTAGTGAGCCAGAGTTGCTTAACTTTTGTGTATGTGTGTGCACTTAACACTCAAATAAGCAGAACAGCAACAACACAGTAGTAAAATCAGTAACAAGCATAAATTGTTGTTGTGATATTGTTTTTGTTGTTGTGAATCCTTTAAGTGATTTTAATGATGATTCAATTGAAATTCGTAGTCAATATAAATAAAATTTCGCAAAAGTTTCTGTTTTTGTTTGATTTGTTTACTGTTGTTTTTTGTTTTTGAGTTTTCCTTTTTTTTTTTTTTTTTGTGGCGACGCACTGTGGTCGTGTGTTTGTACACAGATACAAACATTTTTAACACTTTTGGTGAATATATGTTTTTTTAAAGATTGCTTAGGATTTGGCTTATTTATTAATAACTAAGAAATAAATGAAACTTCTAGAAATTCTGTGAGTTTCTTTTTGTTTGTACAGATGCTTCTAAAGCAAATTGATTATAATCAGGTTGTAAATAACGATCAAAATACGAACGATTCGATTTCTCATGAGTGAAAAAGTATGCCGCAAACAAAAGCATTTACAATCTCTCACAAACAAGAGCAATGTTCGTACATATCACGTACGAGAAAACTTCTCTGCAATCGTCGTCCGATAACTCACACATGATATTTCTTTGTTGTAAACTTTCATTTAAAACTCAATGAATGATTTACATCGTGAAGATTGAATCTGTAATCGATTGTGAAATTATTTTTGAAGTGACCAATTGTTACTCTCTGTGACGGCGAAAAATGTGTGAACTTTTATTTTACTAAAAACTGCAAAAAGGAAACATTTTTTTATGATCAATTCTTTAGAGAGAGTTAACATGTAGTGTTTTTATGCATACATTTTTCTCATGAGTGCACTTGCCAAAGTGATCGTTCGTAGCTAGAGCGCTGGAGCAAACAATCATTGTATTTAGTCTGTTCTGAGAAAACATGATGGGAATGTTTGATTTCTTAAATATTTATCATGGAAAAATACAATCGCAAAATTATTTATTATGAGAAGATTTTAGATTCCATTTAGATTTCAAAAAGCTTATGAGAAGATTGAATTTTTAATCGTTCATGAGTGAGTTTTTTCGCACACTGATTATTATTCGAAAAAAACCTTAAATAATGCTTAAAAAAGTTTATTAATTTTAAATATTTTTGGAGAAGAGCAAAAAAATATAGGTGTATAAAAAGTTTAAAAAGATGTACATGAGAAGGAAACAAAAAAAAAAAAATAAAACAAACTGGCCATTTCAGCCCTTGAAAGGACTTCGACCGAGCTTCTTATGATCAATTGTGTTGTGTGTGTTATTAAATGTTTGCACACAATTGACCGAGAACTGGAACTACATGTTTTATGCCGACTCCGAACGGCTAAAGTTCATGTTCGCAAGAATCTTTACATAGCATTATTTACTCTCTGAGGTTTGCAGAAAGGTGATGACCGATAAGAAAAATTTTTTTATTGAAAAACTTTTCGCCGCGACTGGAGATCGAACTCGGGCTCCGAGCATGCTAAGCCACACACTTAACCTGCATGCCACGGTCACCACACTGAGATGAAAACACTAGTAAAAAATCGAATCGGGCAATGTTTAAACCAATTCAGTTGAGAAGCCTCATGGTTATGCTTTCGTGTTCAGCTCGTGTCTTTTCGCATAAGTGTAAACAAAACTTTGAACAGAAAACACGTACTAATACTTAGTTCCAATTCTACACATCTAATATAAGAGAAAGGGATTTTTTGGAATTAATGATAATTTTTAAGTTTTAACCAACTTATAAAAATTTTTTATTTATTTTCATTAAAAAAAAAAGTTGCGGTAGATCTACCGAGAGGTCTTGCGATTTTTAAAATTAGACATGATTAATACATTTAAGCATTAATAAAATAATTTGGCCACCTTAACTTAACAAACCATCCACTGTGCTGCGGCGATTTGTTGGATTTACGAGTTGTTGCTCTTGTAGTGGTCTATACATAAACAAATACACATCTTTACATGGTCATATAAAATAATACATATCTGTGTGTGTTCAATTGTGGCTAGCAATTTTATTTGTTTTTGTGCTTGTGTTGAGTATATTTTAATGCATTACCGTTTTTTGTTTATTTTTAAATTTTATGCTCATTTGCCGATTTATGTGGTCAACAGTCAAGAGGCAAGACGGGGCAATATAGTTGAGTTGCTAGGGGCCATTGTTTTTATGTGCTTTTTATAGTGTTCTGTATTATTTACAATCAATGAATGCGCTGTAATTAAGTTATTAAAATTGAATGCAAATTTTTTGTAAACACCTTTTTCTATTATTTTAATAAATTTTTATTAAATTAATTTTAGACCATTTTTGTTGCTTAATTGCACGTGTCATGAACCGCAAAAGCATAACTGTCAATATTTATGTAACAAGTGTTGTTAATTGTCAGTGAAGAGATTACAAAAATACATTTTTTTTTTAACAACAACTTTTTTTGATAATCATTAAATTATGTAAACTGAAAAACTCACACACACATGCCAGCTCCACATCGTTGCCACGATTCTCTGTATATGTTTGTATAACAATGTGTGTTGCATAGCTTTCCGTTCTTGTTTCGAAGGACATTCTTTGTGATAGTTGAACAATTTTTTTTGTTCGAAATTGTTGTAAACCAGTATATTTTATTTATATTGTTGTCTTTTCCCGCAAGTTTTTCTTAAAAATTGCTATACTTTTTCACTACATTTTCATCTTTTGAAACGCTACCACTGACATCACCAGAAAAACTGAATCGAAATTGTATTGAATAGCTGGAAAATAAAATTAAAATAGAGAAACCAACAAAAACAAACACTTGTTGGCGTTTTGGCGCCATCCAGTCGCCAATTTGCAATTTGTTTGCAACAAGCTGCAGTTCAGATCCTTTTCCCTGTAGACATCAGCCGCATTGATACACTTGCATGCACCCACACTGCACTCACACATACGCACGTTTGTGTTTTTGTTGGTGTTGGGTTGCATTGGCTTAAGAAATTCAAATTAGTTATTCAAGTGACTTGAGGAAAAAAAATCTACCAGGACAGTCAACAAAGATAACAACCAAATTTATTTCGAGCGAATATGTAATACCCTAAAGCAATGATCAGCACTTTTCACCAATTGAATTCAATTAATCAATTTCATGTTCAATATTCAACATTCAATATTCAATATTCAATATTCAATATTCAATATTCAATATTCAATATTCAATATTCAATATTCAATATGCAATATTCAATATTCAATATTCAATATTCAATATTCAATATTCAATATTCAATATTCAATATTCAATATTCAATATTCAATATTCAATATTCAATATTCAATATTCAATATTCAATATTCAATATTCAATATTCAATATTCAATATTCAATATTCAATATTCAATATTCAATATTCAATATTCAATATTCAATATTCAATATTCAATATTCAATATTCAATATTCAATATTCAATATTCAATATTCAATATTCAATATTCAATATTCAATATTCAATATTCAATATTCAATATTCAATATTCAATATTCAATATTCAATATTCAATATTCAATATTCAATATTCAATATTCAATATTCAATATTCAATATTCAATATTCAATATTCAATATTCAATATTCAATATTCAATATTCAATATTCAATATTCAATATTCAATATTCAATATTCAATATTCAATATTCAATATTCAATATTCAATATTCAATATTCAATATTCAATATTCAATATTCAATATTCAATATTCAATATTCAATATTCAATATTCAATATTCAATATTCAATATTCAATATTCAATATTCAATATTCAATATTCAATATTCAATATTCAATATTCAATATTCAATATTCAATATTCAATATTCAATATTCAATATTCAATATTCAATATTCAATATTCAATATTCAATATTCAATATTCAATATTCAATATTCAATATTCAATATTCAATATTCAATATTCAATATTCAATATTCAATATTCAATATTCAATATTCAATATTCAATATTCAATATTCAATATTCAATATTCAATATTCAATATTCAATATTCAATATTCAATATTCAATATTCAATATTCAATATTCAATATTCAATATTCAATATTCAATATTCAATATTCAATATTCAATATTCAATATTCAATATTCAATATTCAATATTCAATATTCAATATTCAATATTCAATATTCAATATTCAATATTCAATATTCAATATTCAATATTTAATATTCAATATTCAATATTCAATATTCAATATTCAATATTCAATATTCAATATTCAATATTCAATATTCAATATTCAATATTCAATATTCAATATTCAATATTCAATATTCAATATTCAATATTCAATATTCAATATTCAATATTCAATATTCTTTATTCAATATTCAATATTCAATATTCAATATTCAATATTCAATATTCAATATTCAATATTCAATATTCAATATTCAATATTCAATATTCAATATTCAATATTCAATATTCAATATTCAATATTCAATAAATATAAAATTTAATTCAAGAGATTTAATTCAATGCCAAGTTTTGTCTCTGCAGGTCATATATAAACCATTTTATGGTATTTTCAATGCTAAAGGTTGTATGGAGGTAGGCGTGTTCGTAGGCGGCTGACGCTTATTTTGTGTGCACGTCTAAGTTTTGACAAAAAAAATCTTCCCATACCAAGTTTTATCCCTGTAGGTCATATATAAATATTGTGGTATTTTCAATAATATCAGTATTTTATATATATTTTAATTAACAGATCTCTCGATCATTCTTTCTTATATGTTAAATAAATATATAATAAAATTGGTTGATGATGAAGTTTAGATTGAAACAAACCGAAATGTGAACTTAAGCAACAAGATTAAAATTTTTCGATTAAGTTTTCAAAACTTTATTTCTGACAATTTATTTTGTTTCTAAATGAGTTGATCAGAAGTGACTTGTTTTTGTCTCAGGGAAGGATTTTTGAAAAAATGCTGCCCGCTAAGAAACTTATCTAAAGTAAATCTGTGGTTTTAGCAAATCCAATAAAAATTTATCGAAACTTCAGAAGAAAAACATTAAATTTTTTAAGAATTTCTGCTGACGTTTACCAAAGTAAAGAAGTGTTCTGACGTTAACCAAACTGAAAGTTTTAGTTATATCTCAATAAAATCAGCAGATGGTAAAATGATGGGCTGTAAAAAGTTGAATGTGGTGTGTGTGTGTGTGTGGGTATAAAATAAAACTGTTAAATTTTTTCGAATAAAATTTTAAACATTCAACGATGAAGAAAATTCATGTTTTTTATATGCCATACATTTGAACTTGAGTGTGTGTAAGTGTGAGTCCCACGACATGTTTTGCTGTTGTGACATTTTTGACAGTTAATGTGACAGAAAGCGGACAATATGTTGGTTCCACAACAACAACAGAAAAACCTGCAACAACAATGATTGTGTCCGTCGAAAATGCACAAAATTTAACGAGCGCAGCAGCAGCAGCAGTAAAAGAACGAAAAAGAAACGCATTTCATTTCATTTCATTCAAATTGAATTCAATTCAATCGATTCAATCAATTTGCTAAAAGTGCACAAACAACAATAACAACAACTGCAGCAACATGCCACACATTGCAACAGAAATAACAATGAAAGCAACAAAAACAACGAAAAAGTAGCGCTTCAGTGCTACTGAGTGTGTGCCTTGACAGTGCTGCCAGCTCGACCGCAATTGACAGTCGAACGTGCGTTGGTCATTTGTGGATGGGAGCACACTAGCTGGACACTCGAAAAACTCTCATTTGCTTAATGTTGGTGGTTTGGTTGTGTGGTAGGCGTGGGTCGAGGGTGGGTGGCGGAGTGGGTGTTGTACTCATTGCAGGGCAGAGACATAATTTGTGCGCTGCCTTGCCATTGAGCAAACAATGACCGTAATGATGGGCCCAAATTTTCGGTTTATGCCGAATTTACGCTGGCCTTGTTAGTTGTGGTGCATTCTTTAATATTATGGTGGTGTGCCACAGTGCAACATTAGCGGCCAAAGCCTAATGCAATTTTACAGAAATGATAAGCAGATCAGTAGACAATTCCTCAATTTTAAGAAAGCTTTCTTTGATCTGTAAGAATTTGTTAATTTATAGAAATTTTAGTGCATGAGACTAACCCTTGTTGCCCTAAATTTTACCCTTTCTTTTCTGTGAACTTCAAGAATAGCATGACAGGTTTGGTGACTTAAAAAGTTAACTGAAAAAAGCACTTATGTTTTTTTTTTGTTGAGTAAAATTAAAAAATTTCTTAAAACTATTGAATAATAAGTTATTAAAAAGTTTTCAAAAAACATTAGTTTACAAAAATTTTGAATTTACGTCGAAACAGATTCAGTTAAAATAACAAACAAGGTAACACCCTTTAAACCTGCAAGAGATTTCAATAAATCTTTATTAGAAGCATTAATTTTTGTAAAATTTTCGTTGGGCAGAGATTTGAATCCTGTGAAATTTTATGAATCGATGCTTTATGAAGGAGCTTTATGAAAAAAGTCAAACCTAGCATATTATTGCATCTTGCCAAAGCGTGTTATTGCATTTGGCACGTGTTTTGATGAGAAGGAAAACGGGCTACGTTGGAACAGTTCGCGCAAATAAGAGGTTCATACCGCAGGAGTTCCAGAAAAATCGCCAGCGTCCTGTCCTCACCACATTGTTCGGCTTCAACGATGGCGATATAGCACTATCTTCAAACGAAACAAAGCTGTTCTTCTTATGTCTACTCAACATTATACTTGCGCTGTCGACGAGGCCAGTGCAAAGCGGAAACCCTACAGCATTCTGGACTACAATGCTTATAAATCTGGCGTAGATGTGATGGACCAAATGCTGGGCAATTACTCGTGCAAACGCTCTACACAACTTGTACTGAACTACTGGCCATTAGCAATGTTTTACAATATGGTAGACGTTGCTGCACTTGCTGGATTCACCATATACAACGAAATGCAGCCTGACCAACGAAGTGATCGACGACGGGCGTTTCTCCAGCTCCTCACCAGGCAGTTGGCAATGCCAAACATTGAGAATCGGGCCCTAAACAACCAAATCACGAAGCATCCAAGGATACGCAATGCGATGGAGACATTTGATTTCAGGGTAAGAAAAAACTGCTCCAATTTCACAACCAGACTACTAATTTTGTTTTTTTTTATTTTTTTTTTTTCTTTTCAGATAAGACCAAGACCGGTAGAAATCAATTCACCAGCATTTGCGCCAAGGACGAACATGCCGTCATGCCGCCTATGCCGTTCTGAATACGGACGGCAGCGGAAAACGAGGGCCTACTGCTTCAATTGCGACAATGCTGTTTGCGGAGAGCATTCTACAGTCCTCCACCGCTGTCATACTTGCGAACAGGCCACGATGGACCAACAGCAGCAACAACAACAATAGAAAATAAGATGTTTTATATGTAAATTTTATTCACTTTCATATGACCCATGTAAAAAAAAAAAAACAAAAAATCTAAATATACAGTTTTGTTCTTTAGACAATAATAAACATAAAAAAAAATTAAAAAATTTTTGCAATTTTTTTTCATTGTAAAATACTTAAAAATAAAAAAAGGTCCCTGGGGACCTGTTCACGCGTTGAAGGGTAAAAAAATGTTCACGCATTGAAGGGTTAAATTCCAACTGAAGTTAAAGTCAAAGCCTTTCTTGTGTACCAAATAGAAACTATAGCTTTGCACTATGCACGAACGTCAAGTAAGCTATAACTTCCCATTCAAACTCCATATAAGTCGGAAGACTGCAAATATATTGAAAACTTTACATAATGTGCGTTACAGAAACTTGCAGGTATTCGAAGCTTTAACCTTACATTCAAGCTCCAAATGAAGTTGAAGTTGTTCATGTGTACTGAATAGAAGCTGTAGCTCCATACTCCAATTGAAGCTTTAGCCTCTCATATGTAACAAGGAAAATAAAAAGCTTCACATATAATTTGACAGGTTTTATAAAAGCTGCATTTCGACGTTTGTAAATAAAATATAAATTGGTCGAATGGAGAGCGTTATGAACTGACGTCAGATAGGTCTTGGGGACAAATCGGCTGAATTCTCGAGTAAAATTTTATAATTTCACTGCAAAGTTTTTGCAAATAAAAAAAGTTGAAAAACTGGCATAATTTTGTACTTGCTTTATTTTTTGGTACATTTTGTTTTTGATTTTGAAGCTGCAGTCATTTAAGCTTTAATCAGCCAATTTTAAACAGTCTTTATAGAAGCAAGCAGTCTTTAATGCTTGCATAAGCAAACTTCTTAATATAACTAAATTGATTCGAATTTAAGTATAAATTTAATAAGATTAATAAGATAGGAGCTAGTGAGAGTGGAAGTAAGGGAAAGAAACTAGATCTACAATAAATATGATAATTTCAGAGCTTAGCAGTTCTAAACTGGTGCATTGCAATCCAAGACGTGTAACTTATGGGACGTGAAGTTTTAAAATCTTCTTAAATATCGAATAACCATTTCATTTGCAAATTAACAAAATATTAAGCTACAATTCTGTTTAATTGATTTTTAATGATTTTTGTGCTTCCAAATTTCACTGTGCATCCTGTGTGCCATAATTATGCTCGAGTAATTAATTGGAATTGTTTGTTGTTGCCCAAATTGCGCCTCATATTAATGTGAAGCGACATTAAAGCGATATTTTTTGTGTTTGTTTTGGCAAAATTGCCTCTTAGCGAAGTTTTTTTTTTCAACAACTTAGCTTCGAAACAACTAAGAAGGACTTAAAATAAAAAATTTATTGCATGTCAGGAAATATCTATTGCATGTTAGAAAATATTGCCCGCAATTAAATTTTGCGTTGCCTTTTAATACATATGTTAAACATAAACATTTCCTCCGCAGCCAGACACTCTCTCTTTTTCTAGTACAGTACATCTTTCTCACACGCTCTTTTGACATTTTACAAATAATTAAAATTCTTCACTTGAACACTTTCGCGTTCACATGGAAATTCATAGAAAATTTATGCAAGCAACTCAAAACTAAATGAATACAAAAACAATTTTGCAAAAAATGTTTGCAATTAGCGCGATTTTAACATTTAATTCAAGGAACGAACCTCAATTCATGCCATCCCACCGCCTCCATGCCTCCAACTTTAATATTCCACGCTATTTTTCAAACACAACACATTCCATTTTCGCCTCATTTTAGTGGACTCCAGACGCTTCAGCGTGAAGTATGCATAAAATTAGCCAACTACGCCTTCAAGTATGCAATGAAAATTTGCATTTAGCACTTGGCAAACATTTAAGGATTGCAAGAAAATACAGTGCGTGGCTTAGCGTGGCGTGGCGTTGTGCTGCGTTGCATTGCGGTGGGCGGGTGTGTTGTTTGCTTGTTGCCTTACTCTCAAAAGGGGTCAGTGGAGTGACTGAGTACTGGAAGAACGCAAGCTGGTTACTTGATGTTCTGCAGCAGCAACTCAACAGTTTTAATTTGTTTTGCGGCCCCTGACTGCGTTAAATTGACCTAAGCCCCCGCGCAGTCCATGGTCCACCAGTCAGCCTGATATTCATTCATTCATTCAAGCCAACGACGTCTGATGCGCTTACACTGCATAAACTTACTACTTCACTTCGAGGATTCATGCATGCGAGGGGCATGCAAAGCAAAAAAGTTAGCAACGTGACACAATTAAATATTTCACACCCAGAGTTTTGGCGCGTAAAAGTATGCAAAAATTAAGGAAAATGTTATAAAACAGAAGTACCACAAAACAAAAAAAAAACCAAAAAAAAAGTAGAAAAAATAATAGAAATAAAATAAAATGTCAGTCCGCACGCATTCAATATTAAGTGGTGTGAACTGAAGCAGCAGAAGTGTTGTTTTAAGTGTCAGTCAGCCTTGAGTTTAACTGTTAAATTAGACTGGGATTTGCAAGTGACCCGTCATGGTGTCCCCACAAGTGGGAACAAGTGGATTTATGAGCACGAAAATTAACAGTTTTTTCTGCATAAAAAGTGGCAAAATGAAACTCTTAAAGCAAACAAAGAGTGAGTTGAGCACTCTGTTAATATTTTAATCGGACAATTTAAATTAAACTCAAAGAATTAGAGCGTTAAATTAATCTGTTTAATTGAAACTCAAGTTTGTTCTCGATTTGCTCAGAGTATGCGAAACGCTTTTCACTGATTGTTTTTAATATTGTTTTAAGATGAACCTGAAGAATAGTATTTTCTGAGAACCATGGTTATAACGATATTATTAGCCAATATTACTTAGAAAGGCCATGATTGAATGGTCTTTCCATTAATTTGTAATTATGCGTAAAACTTTCAATACGTTTGCAGTTTTGTTTCATTATTTGCCTTATTTTTTGTGTCCCAAATTATATGGAATTATTGATTCAGTCCAAAACCTGTAATCTATTACTTTGTCACGATGATAACATGAAATAACGTTCTACGCAACAGTTGTAGCCAATGACCTTACCTTTTTATTTATTCATTCAATTTATTATTATTTCCATCCATTTCAAAACTACACAACAAAAAACGTAACCAACTCCAACCTTTACGACTTTATTTCCTTGCAAAAAATTTTTTAATTTATTACGCAAAGTTCTGAGAAAATTACTCTCAATAGTAGTTTTAGCCGAATAGCATTGTGTGCTCACGAGTACAGCTCGGAAAAGGATAGGTCGGATGTATCTTAACCTAAAAAAGCTAATTTCATTGTCTTTCAAATGAGCTCATAAATTAAGATTTCCATAAATACGTCTGTTTTTGCTAAAAAATAATAAGAATCAAAGAAATTTAATGCCAATTAACCCTGCCACTACGGAAACCCTGCATCAGTTAGAATATGTGTAACTACTTATTCCATGTCTATGTAAACATAAGAATTTCATTTTATTTTCATTCAAATATTTTAAAAAATTAGCGGGTTTCTTTATTACCAAGAATCTGGCAGCACTGAACTCACTTTTATTTGCTCTGTGCTTTTGAGTGATTCTTCAATGCTCTCAACTCTCTCTCATTTTAAACACTCAATTTTATAGCAAATGTTGAAGAGAATATGTTGGGTTTGAGCTTTTAGAAGCGCTTTTTATGCTTGCGCTCAGCTTTTGATCTTTTAATATATTCCCAGCAATGAAACGATCAGCAATTATTGCTCTATAGAAAACTTATATTGGAAGTAAGTTGTAACTTGAAGTATGTTTGTATTTAGTAAATTTTTAAGAAACCTTGAAGGAAAATCTTTAAACCTTAAAAACAGGATAATCTTTAAAAACTACCTTGACCTTGTTGTAAGTCAATAAAAATGAAACATGCATTCCAGACTGAAAGAAAAAAAGGCGAATTCAGAACTCAGCCAATTTTCAACGGATACTTTTTTTAAGGACGTCGAATTATAACAATTTTTGAAAGTTTAAAAAAAAGTTATTTATAAATTTTTACATATCTTTATTTTAACTCGGAAATCGTTACAGTTTTTTTGAATGTGTACATGTTATCGTCATAAAAACGAGATTTTTCTTTCCCCTCTTTGTCTGCAATTCGTTGTTCAATTTGATTAGTAGAACACAAAATGTATTTCAATATCAAAGCAATAGTTTAAAAAAATGTTTCTCCTTTGAATAAAAAGTTTTTTAAATGTACTCCTTCCTAAACGTGATTTCAAGATCAGTTTTAAAACAATGTTGAAACACAAATTGAAAAAAACCAAAATTTTGTTTGCAGTATACTTTGCTTTATTTTGATCAAAATTATTACTTAAAGGAGTTGAAGAAAAAAATTGTATTTAAAAATTCAATTCGAAAAAATAAAAAGCCCACATTTTAAATTTATTTTTGGGTTAAACTGAAAAATTTTTGAAATTCTTGGAAACACAAAATTGTATATTTTTAGCTAAAAGTATAAATGAGCTATTTTCAGTTTTGATTTCTTACCGAATATCTGACAACAAACAAATCCACTCACCAGATTTTTGTTTATTGTTGCATCCACTATCCGTTATTTTATGCCATAAATCATTAAAGTGTCAAGATCAGTGTCAGCGACCGCTTAAAATGTCAACATCTCTGGCTTCCGCCACAGTCAAGGCGTGCCTAATCAATACACTGGAAGAAATACGACAATAAAAATATCAAAAAAATAATTCTATTATTATTATGACTCACAACCATTCATATAGATAGTAAGTAAATAATAAAAACAATTAAACTGCTAAGAAAAACAAGAGCAAAAATATCAAACAAGAATACAACACTTACGAGAAGCCTGCGTGACTTTTTTTAGACTTTGAATTTGCATGCAAAACAAAAGCAAAAAAATAAAAGATAAAATATATATATTTAATATAAATTTAAATAAAATGCAATTTCCTGTCAGACTGATAAATCCTAACTTTTTTTGTTTTGTAGTCGGTCGACATTGTAAAAATGCACATGAGCCAGTGTTGAGTTTTACACATTGTTGTGCGTTTTCAACACAGCTGCGTTGTTGGTGCCCATTTTGATAATTTTACTAACCTGAAAACTATGTAAAAAATGCTTTCCGTTTCTTATTTATTATTTCTTTTGTATTGTCACCTCATTTGCGCAACAAATTGAGGCGTTTTGATTAGACAAGATCAACATGGTTGCCACTTTAGTCAACTTTGCTATCGTTGTCGTTGCTCAAGATGCCACGCATTTATCTCTATTTTATACAGCTGTCCGTTTATTTAGTGGAGCTCATTTGTTTTTCTTTTCTTGTCAGAAATGTGTTGTTTTTTATCAAGTTGATCACGTTCGTGCTCAGCTGCGGATCACCTTCTACAGGCAGCTATAATAACAACTATGCATGTGGCAAGCACCCACACTTAATTTTTTTTTTATTATTTCCTTGCTTGTTCCTTGTTGATTTTGACACAAAGCTGTGTTTCATTTTGACAGCAACAATTGTTAAACAACAATTAACTCAAAATAATTAAACAATGTCAACGACTGCATTTTTATGTTCTCAATATAAAGATTGTAAATCAAAAGTTGTTTCACTTAAAATTGAATTAGTAAATTGTTTCATGCTTTAAATATTTTCGATAATTTTTAATTATGTCCTTAAATGTG
The DNA here is from genome assembly GCA_958299015.1 of Tetanocera ferruginea. Taxonomy (NCBI): domain Eukaryota; kingdom Metazoa; phylum Arthropoda; class Insecta; order Diptera; family Sciomyzidae; genus Tetanocera; species Tetanocera ferruginea. The sequence goes on from OY282640.1 coordinate 168,687,786, forward strand.
GTATGCATTACATTTTTGACATGATTTATTGTTGGCATTTCCTCTTTTGTAGGGTTTATATTTTACTAACTAAACAACTCTGTGACTGATGTGATCTTAAAGATGGTTGTAATTAATTTTGTTGCTCTTATTTAATGACTCAACTTAACACTTTACGCTACACAGATTTCTCCATTTCTTTGTGTGTAAAGAAGGAAAAAAATTTTAATGCGGTTTTGGAAATACCAATCAAGATTTCATTCAACTTCTACTTAACTTTACAATTACCACTTTTTGTTCTTCGATGTTAATCTGTGGTTTCTGTTTCTGTTTCTGTGTGATCAACATGATTTCGCAGCAAGTGTTAAGTTGGCGAAATTTACTGTTAAGCATTCTTTTCATGATTCATTTCGTGATTATTGATCAAAATTTACAAAAAAATTTATCATCGTCACTGCGTAGTTAATTAATTGCATTAATTATTATGGTAAATGAATCAATCGAATGTTAAGAGCTTGGTTTGATTGTAAATATTATTTCTTGTTTGAAATTGGATGTGGCTGTAACAATGAATGCAATTAGCTGAAAATTTGATGGAATTATAATTGTAGAGTGATTATTGAAGAACAAAACAATTTATCTTCAAATAAACTGAATTTAAAAATGAAAACGAACTTATAAATACTATAGTTATCTTAAAAAAAATGTTTTATCATTAACAAAACTTAAACAAAATGATTTTCTTAGAATTTTTACCCTCTACAACTCTTCCATTGACTCAAACTAGATTAACAAGCGGATAACTATGAGTTTAGAATATTCAGCCAAAGTATTCCTCAATAAATTTAGCAGAAAGTTTTCTCCACAAAATTTGCAGTTGAAGTTTACCAAATTTGCAATATAGCCTCAGTTAGGACAGCAGAGAATTAAACAAATTTTTTTTTTCAAAAATTTCGAACCTCGGAAATTTGGCTCAACATATTAAGTACTGCGTTGCTTCAAAATAAAATAATATGGTAGTAAGTGGGTAAGACACGGAAATCAATGAAGCGAGTGTAGGATATTCTATGTGTGACAAAAAGCTACAGTCATCTATGTACTTTCTACATTTAATCATTTTATCTACATCTTAAAATCAGCTTATCCTATAATAATGAAAGCACCAGCACTCACTCCGAGCACTTTTGGTAGAATCGAAATCGAATAATCGATTTCCAGAGATTTTCATGACAAAATTGGATAATGCTTTTGTTGTACTGTCTGTTCTTCTTTTATAAGGTTAAATAACTGTACGTTTGTTCGTTCCTGGTACAACAAATAACGAACGAAAAACGATTGTTCTGATTTTGAACAAAATCTTTGATACTTACTTTGTTCATATCATATCATTAAGACCTAAACTTATCACTTATCCAAAAAGTTTCTACCAGTTTATTAACACTTGAGAAAATCTGACAAATAGTACATGCCTTTAGTACATTTCCAAAAATTTGGTCAGTTCCCGTACACAAGTTTAAGACCAATTTACCAGCTTTAGTCCGAGAAGCGTTCCCGTACTGGAAATAATGGTAAAAGATAGTGCAATTGGTGCACTCCTTCTCCGCACTTTGATTCATTTAAAAAATAATTGTCTATTTAACCCTTTAACCCTTACATTTAAATCTTATTCGCCACACTAGGTGTAGATGATCCTAGTGTGCCGAATAAGGGTTAAATGTGGCAATATGACGTAAGGGATTTAATATTCTTCATAATTTTCAAGATAGAAATCAGCTTCATTCAATTATTTTTGATAAAGTGTTTGCGCTCAAATATAAACATTACATTTTGATAGTATTTTTCTGATCAGAAATGGAAATAATTTTTTTTGTCATTTTATATTGTTATTTTATCGATTAGAAAAAAAAATTGAAGATTGGCAGTTCGGTAAGGGTTAAAAACGAACCAACAATTTTTATCCGATTCAGTTCTTAGTACTTATTATACTGAAACAATTTCTGCTGTAGCCCCTTAATCAAGACCTTAGAAAAAATTGACGAAATTAAATAATGGGTCAGTTGGGCTGATATGGATTAAGGGAATTAGAATACCAAGAGTTGCGTAATGAATTGATGAAAATAATTGCGTTTTTTATTAAAAATATAACGGTAAACCAATATAAATTTTGATAGACCTCCGTTGTTTTCCATAAAAATACAAGAAGACTCTGATAATTAAGTAGTATTTATATCAAAACTCGAATTAAAATTAACCAAATTATTTCTATGTTGTAATTTACATACTAGTTTTAATTCAATGCCGCAAAAATAGAAAAAAATAATTTTTTTACGTTTACAAAAGGTAATAGAGGTGTGGCAGAATCGGTTAAAAAGGAATATCAACAATTTTTATACCCCCACGCGTACTGCGTACGGGGTATATTAATTTTGTCACGACGTGTGTAACGCCCATAAGGAGGCGTGGTAGGTATAGAAAAGTATATATATTCTTGATCAGCATCACCACCTGAGTTGATTTAGCCATGTCCGTCTGTCTGTCTGTCCGTCTGTCTGTCCGTCTGTCTGTCTGACTGTGGACACGATTACAGCCGTAATTTTGAAACTATTGTGCTGAAATTCGATATTTAAGCGTTTTTCTAAAAAACTAAGATCAAGTTCGAGAATGGGCTAAATCGGTTGAAAACCACGCCTACCTCCCATACAACACAAATAATGAAAACTCTATAAAGAGGCTAATATCAAAGTTACAAAACTGAAAGTCGGTATTTGTGTGTTCTATGTCAAAACTTAAGTGTGTTAGAAAAATGGGCGTTATCCACCCACTTACACGCCCACCTCCCATACAACCCCAAAATTGAAAACTCTATAAAGAGACTAATATTAAAGTTACAAAACTGAAACTAAGTATTTGTGTGTTCTATGTCAAAACTTAGGTGTGTTAGAAAAATGGGCGTTATCCACCCACTAACACTCCCACCTCCCATACAACCCCAAAATTGAAAACTCTATAAAGAGACTAATATTAAAGTTACAAAACTGAAACTCAGTTTTTGTGTGTTTTATGTCAAAACTTAGGTGTGTTAGAAAAATGGGCGTTATCCACCCACTAACACGCCCACCTCCTATACAACCCCAAAATTTAATATTTTATAAAAAGGCTTATATTTATGCTTCAGAAAAACAATTTGATATGTTTGTATTTTAGACACATAAAAATAACAAAATCTTCTAAAATCTCATACAAAAAGCTCTCTAATTTAAGATTATTTAACCCTTAAGAATCAGTCGTGGGGGTATTTTAACTTTGGCCAAGTCGAAGATATACTTTACTAGTTTTTCATCCATTTGTAAGATTATATCACTAAAAAAATTTGATCATGAAAAAAGTGATGGAGAGTTATACGTATATACAGATGTATTAATGTTGGGAGTTTTTCTCCAAAACTTCGACTCCTCATCCTGAAGCTAGTACAGTTTAGCTTACAAGGCTGGTGTCATCTTCTAACATAAAGTGGTTTCCTGTCCCTTTGAGACCATAATTTTTTAAATTTGAACCCTGTTATTTTCGAAAAGAACTCTATTTATTGCATTCTACTCTAGGGTAAAATTTTTTGACATAACTGTTGAAATGAAGTTTTATAAAGTGAAGAACATTTCATTGGTTTAATCCTTTTCGAAGATCATATATTATAAGCCAAAATCATACTTCTCAACAAAACTGATATTATAGTATAATTTTTCATATTTGATTTTATTTTACTTTGAAGGACAAGCACTCGTACTTTTGAAAACTTAGAAAGGTTTTGAGTAACTGAGAGATTGAATTGATTGATGGTGACCGTGGCATGCAGGTTAAGTGTGTTGCTTAGTATTGTTCGGAGCCCGAGTTCGATCCCCAGTAGCGGTGAAAAGTTTTTTCTGCAGAAAATGGCAAACTTCAGAGAGTAAATAATGCCATTTAAAGCTTCTTGAGAACATGAACTTTAGCCGTTCGGAGTCGGCATAAAATATGTAGGTCCAGTTCTCGGTTAATTGTGTGCAAACATTTAATAACACACACAACACAATTGATCATAAGAGGCTCGGTCAAAGTCCTTTCAAGGGCTGAAATGGCCAATTTGTTTGGTTTTTTTGTTTTTTTTTTTGAGAGATTGAATTTGAAAGAAAATTTATTATTTTATAAGCGTAATATCTTATTTTTGCTTAAATTTAAATTAACTATCAGATTAGACTCGTATGTCTTATTTTTCTCAGAGCTAAATTATCATCAGAAAAGCACTGCAAGTCATTCAAAAACAATAGCTTCTACATTAAGATATACTAGAGAAAATTCAGCAAGCGATCACCTTGTCTGCGCTGATCATTGGCTCTTCGTCATGCTTCATACAATCTACATTAACTGAGAAATCAGTGATCGGGTCTGCATATAGCCATGAGTAAATATTTATTTTGATTAATTGACACTGACACAGTGCTAAGAAATGGGAAAATTCTAGAAATCAATAAGAAAAAAATAAATAAATGATTTATTATTAAAAAACAGAATATTGCGTTCAATGCACTGCGTGCCTTGTTAAATCTCACGACTTTGTATTTCAAAAATAAAAATTATGATGAAATTTTGTGGGTTTTTTATTTTTTTCTAAAATACATTTTTACAAAAAAATTACTTTAATGAGGTGGTCAAGGTTTAATAATTTTAAAAATAGAATTTATTCAGTTGTAGAAAAGTATTCCGCCAATCTGTCCTTTCAAAACTGTCGGCAACAGTTTGCTGAAGTGTGCATGAATTGGCATTAAAAACCAATCCAAGTAAGTTTATATACATACATACATGTATGTCATACTCTTTTTTAGTACACTGACACAAACATTGATACACATATTTATATACCATTCACAAACATTTATCAAATGGCGCCCCATGCACCACCACGTCTTTAAATGCGTGCGTTGGTGGCTGCGAAAAACGTACTTGAGCTATGATTGCGTGTTAGATAAGCCAACGTAACGCTGTGTGCGTTACGTTAAGATAACTCGGAATGAATTGAAAAAGAATATGGGTCAAATATTGCTGCTGTTCTTTACACAAATCTAAAAAAATATTGAAATTAAATTTTAAGGCATAGACAAAATTTCAAAAAAATTTTAATCAAGCCAGAAAATATTCTTCAAAATCCGACCACGTTTGAATGAATCCAAACTGTTAAGCTAAAGCGTTATATATAAAAAAAGTAATTAAATCTCTAGTTTGACGTTAACAGAAAAAAACCCAAATATGCATATTTATGTTTTCAAAAGAGGTATTTGTTTTATGCCAAGTATTTAAATTATCAATATTTCAAAACTTCTTGAGTGTTATTTTTACTAAAATGCAAACAATCAAGAATGAAATGAAATTCAAATCTTAAAGTAAAAAAACCCGAAATTTGTCACAACACATAAAAAAATGCATTTGATAACGTTTGGGAAACAAAATAATAAGAGCTCCCAAAACTGTGTTAAAGATAAAAAGAAATAAATTTTTATTAACTTTCAGCTGATCTACCGCATCCTAAACAACTCTCAGCGGGGCAGTACGTTGTTCGTCACTTATGTTAAATTATATACTTTTTGTTTTTTGGAAACTCCGTTGAAATGACGCAAAAGAAACAATTCGCGTAGACGTCATAGTATCAGCACATTTGTTGTTGTGCATACAAAAACAGGTTATGTCTTTTCAACGATTAAGCAGCTACTTATCATATAACAGCAAACTTCCTCTAATATAAACAGCAATAAATAACAACAACACCAACAGTAACTAACTCTTAAGTCGTGTTTACTTAAGTTGAACTTAAGTTTAACCATTGTTTCAGTACAAATACAGCGGCGCCATGAATTTGTTTTGAATAATAATGCGAAGGTTTTGGGAATGTTTTGAAAGAATACATCAAAAGTCATGACTTAAAAAAATATGTCGGTCATATTCTTCAGTGTGTTGCCCTTATGTAAGCCAAGAGAATAAAAACAAAATGTTTTGATATGATTGTGCAAACAGCAATTCTTAAAAGTATTACAATCAAGGCAGAAGGCGTACTGATCGCATCGATCATTTTTTGACATTTTGTCTTCCATGGCACTATGTCGATGCCTAGTGCCCTTAAATCAATCAAAATTATTGACATGCTGTGTGAGCTGCTGGTCACTGGTTCCGCGCGTCGTTTATATGCAGATTGTATCAAGAGCAAAATAAAGCCATTGATCGCAATGCAATGCATGGAATTATTTTATTTATTGTTTGTTTTTTTTTTAAATAAATATTTCTTTATTTCTGTCATTTGCAGCAGCTGCTGGCATACATATATTACATATGCGTATTTACGCAAAGTTCATTTTACTTTTTTATCTGGATTGATTTAAACAAATAAGCGGGGTTTTTTCTAGTTCTTTGTAAACCAAAAAAAACTGCAACAATCTTGAATAACAAGAAGTCAGCTTTTGAATGGCAGACTAAATGTCGCTATATAGAAATCACACTGTTGACAACAGTGGTGCAAACTGCGAGGCATGAGTTCGGAACAGAGAGCTTATTTTTCAGTTATCAAACTATAGAGTGGTGACCGTGGCATTCAGGTTAAGTGTGTGGCTTTGCTTTCTCGGAGCCCGAGTTCGATCGCCAGTCGCGGCGAAAAGTTTTTCTATAAAAAAATTTTTCTGATCGGTCACCACCGATCATGCACACTGTCAACCGGACTAAACTGTCCGATTCAAAATTTTTTTTGTAGGTTGTCATAGAAACAAGGCTGCTAAATATCAGCGTCTCTCGTTGACATTTGGTAAAGTGACAGTGTTTTGTTTACGACAACTTTTTTCGTGTCTTTGATTTTTTACGATGGAAGAAAAAAATTGAGCAACGAATTTATATCAAATTAGGTGAACAATTGTTTCAACTGCGTCGAAACGCGTAAAATGTTGGTGAAATGTTACGGTGACTCTGCTCTATCATATCGGAAGGCAAACAAGTAGTTTCCGATTTGTGAGAGGCCAAGACGAACCATGTCATTTTCAGTGAAAAAGTAGGCTATGGTCACTGTTTTCATGAACTACAATGGTGTAGTTCACCATAAATTTTTGCCAGATGGTCAAAGGGTCCATAAACAGTATTATTTTGGCGTTATGAGACGTTTACGTGAAGTACTTCGCCAAAAAAGACCGCAGTTGTGGCAAAACAAATCATGGATTTTGCACCACGATAATTCACCATCGCACAATGCTCATCTTATTAGGCAAATTCACCTGACCTGGTTCTTTGTGTTTTTTTCCTGTTCGATCAAGTAAAAAACCACTTCGAGGAACGCGTTTCATCAGCAAAGAAGAGGTCATGCACGCAAAGAAATTTATCGTTTACCGCAACTGAAAAATTCAAATTCAAATTCAACTATACTTCGTTTGCGAACGGTATTTGCCGCAAACGAATATTCAGTTGTCATCAACTTCAAAATATTCTTGTTTGAAACGACTAAAGATCGAACTTAATGAAATTTAATCATTGCTTTAGAAGTTCAACTTTAACCGAGTGTTTTGGCGTTCGAGTCTAGGAACTTGATTGATCTGGGTTCCATCCCCAACAAGAACACCAAATTTTTTTTTTGTTTTAATTAGTATTTTTTAAGTAAGACTCATTTTGGCGGTTATTTATAACGAAGCAGTTAATGAAACAGAATTAGAATTTCAATAATTAAATTAAAATTTTAGGTACTAACACAGCCAAAATTCGAACCTACGGCTTCCGCGTGACAGAGATATGAACTTTTTAGATTATAAATGTGTATGTATGTCATGAGAAATGGATTTTTTTTCTACAATTGAAGTTTTCAGTTAAACAAAATAAATTTTTCGGTTGCTGCAACTTAGAAATAACTCACGTTAATGGCAAATGAAATTAATTTCTTGCAACTGAATAACGCGTTTCCTGCAACTGACTGTTATTATGACAACTGTTCAACCGTTTCCAAAAAATTATGTTAAGCACGACAAACGAAGTTCGTTTGCAGCAAACTGGCGATAAACGTTTTTTTCTTTGCGTGTGGAAAAATCGAAGACACAAAAAAATATATACATTACCAAATGTCAACGAGAGATACTGATATTTGAAAGCCTTGTGTCTATGACAAGTCGCAACCTACAAAAAAATATCTAAAAATTTCGGACAGTTCATTCACAGTGTGAATGAAGCTTCCTTTTTGAACAAGGTGGTATGTACTTTATTTGTAAGTTTAAGTTATTGTTTTCTTTTATGTTATTATATTTTATTTTATTTTATTTTGTTTTACTTTATTTTATTTTATTTTACATTTGTTTCATTTCATTTCATTTCATTTTATTTTATTTTATTTTATTTTATTTTACTTTATTTAATTTTATTTTATTTTATTTTATTTTGTTTTATTTTGTTTTATTTTATTTTATTTTACTTTATTTTATTTTTTTTTATTTTATTTTATTTTATGTTATTTTATTTTATTTTATTTTATTTTATTTTATTTTATTTTATTTTATTTTATTTTATTTTATTTTATTTTATTTTATTTTATTTTATTTTATTTTATTTTATTTTATGTTATTTTATTTTATTTTATTTTATTTTATTTTATTTTATTTTATTTTATTTTATTTTATTTTATTTTATTTTATTTTATTTTATTTTATTTTATTTTATTTTATTTTATTTTATTTTATTTTATTTTATTTTATTTTATTTTATTTTATTTTATTTTATTTTATTTTATTTTATTTTATTTTATTTTATTTTATTTTATTTTATTTTATTTTATTTTATTTTATTTTATTTTATTTTATTTTATTTTATTTTATTTTATTTTATTTTATTTTATTTTATTTTATTTTATTTTATTTTATTTTATTTTATTTTATTTTATTTTATTTTATTTTTTTTTTATTTTATTTTATTTTATTTTATTTTATTTTATTTTATTTTATTTTGTTTTGTTTTATTTTATTTTATTTTATTTTATTTTATTTTATTTTCTTTTATTTTATTTTATTTTATTTTATTTTATTTTATTTTATTTTATTTTATTTTATTTTATTTTATTTTATTTTATTTTATTTTATTTTATTTTATTTTATTTTATTTTATTTGAATTACTTTAATTATACAAAAAGATGTGAATTCTTATATACGCTCAGATTGTTATAACTATTGTGACTCGTCATAAGTGCATAATCCTTCTCACGTTTCACCTTACCGTACTTGACTTCACTTGAAATGTTATGAAATATTCCGTAAAGCTTGTAGTTCGAACCTTGAAATATTCTGCTTTAAGTCTATCCTCGAAACTGGATATACCGTTATACTTCTGCTTGCTGCGATGCCTGAGCCTCGCTTTTATTAAGCTTAAGTTTACTAAGTAGCTTTAATTTTTAATAGTTAATATTTTTTATTTTGCTTTACTAAAATTCTGTTGTGCAGTTTATACTTAGCTGTCCTCGGATAACCGATGTTTAGTTTTAAGAAAAGTCACCAACAGCATTGCCAATATTACCTAATACCATCCCTCCCGAATTAAATAACCACATTTCTTCTTTACCAATGTTACCGAAAACGTCATTTCCTAATAAAATCAACGGGATAACCGTTATAACCGGGATTACCGTCATTGCTGAATAATGTTATCAAATTCCGTATTGGCAATACCAACTTGACCGAATACCAAGTCTACCGTAATCAATATTTAACACCGACTTGAAATACGCAGAACGTCACCGACTTTACACTTAGTACACTGCACTGCTTAACTTTGTAATATATTATCATTACGACTATATTAAGTTAATGGATTTGTTCAATAAAGATTGAAAATACAACAATCATATTCAATTGTGTACTTGATGGCTGAAAATTCAGTGGATCCTCAGCCTTTAATATACCCACATCACATAGTAGTTCACTTTCTTTAAATCTTCTTTTTAGAATTTTGTCATTTAAGTAAGTCAGTTTTGAGTTTTTACATAAATCATCGAGTAAAAAATTCGATGCAACGCTGTTGCGTGTTTATTGCTCTGTAATTTTACTTTTGTTTTTTTTTGTTTCAGGTATGGCCGGCCTACGCAACCTTTACTAACGTATAATAAAAACTTATCATCGTAGCACACCTATGTATCTTGAATAAGTTATATATCTATGCAACTATATTTAAATTTTGTTACATGGGCTGGTATTTCTGCAACCTGATGATGCCATAATTTGTTTTAGTCCTTAAGTTATGTTGCCCATTCTTAATATTTTTTGCATAAATTAGCCTTCACTAGATTATCATTACTTTTATCGTAGTGCTCATGTTCAGTGAAGAAAATTTCATGCAACTCTTTTAAAATTTCGTTGCGCTTTTCGCTTTGCGACAAAAGGATATCATGAATATCTCTTATTTTTTCACTCATATAATAATTCAATAAAATATCGGTTAATTTTTGTGCCCAAGTTTTTGGGATGGGCGCGTTAAGACGTGACGTTGTCGATACTTAGCCTTATCGCGTCGTACAGCTATATGATGTAATTTATCTGATGGTGCGTTCACATGGAATTGTTTCGACATGATTTTAGGCTTTTAAATGTAGGCACAGTTCAGATGACGTCAATCTTTTGAGCTAGTTTTTTTTTTCTTAGACTACTAATTTTTTACCTTATTTAATTGTATTTTTGTTCTACCTCATGTTTTGATATCGACATTATGAATGTTTTTATTATTGTTTTAGAAAACCTAGTTTACATAATTTTTCTCAAATTTGTTGACAACAAAAGCACGTTTACGATAAATGTGCATTTTTGTCATCAAGCGCGTTTCTGTTTTTTTTTTTTATTATTATTATTTTGGCGAATTCGCCTTAATCAAAATTTATATTTTCAGCTTTTATTAATGACTTGCCATCTCTTTCTAGTGCATTGCGCCGCTTGATTTGCAATTAATGTCAAGATCACTGTCATGGCAGTACAGTAAACTTTGCATCGTTGCACTGACTTCCGTGGCAAACGTGCTCGATTTCATACACTGCGAAAAAATACACTGTGCAAAATGCTGCATTAATGTTTCTTCGCTTGTGTGATTCATACAGTGAATTGCGTGATGTTGCTAAGTGTGCAACAGCAGAAATATTTATTAATTTATTTACAAGTTTCTTTTAAGTTTATTGCACTAGTTAATAGATAAACGACAGGAACTGGATGCATTGATAAAATTTTTATGATTTGTTGGCATCGTTATGGGCGCCATTTATTAAATAAATATTGCATTGATATATTTTTATGTTTTGTTTTTTCTTCAGCTCATTTTAATGTTTACATGAATCACTCAATAATTTATATGCTTAAATGAAATGAATATGTTTCTATTTTTCTTTGCTTAATTAATTTGTCAGCTCAAGATGCACGTTTTCCGATTTTGTCTCATTCTTTCATAACTGATTGAAATGAATTCGTTACTCTAAAGATTTATGAATAAATAAAGTTGATAAAGTTGTAGTTGCTTTTTTCGGTTTCAGTCTTGTTACCATGTTTGGGCATATTTTAATGAAGCAAATTAAAATAATTTCAGGAAATAATTTTTTTGTTTTCAATTATGTTCATGTTTTCAGAGAAAAACTGCTTATTAAAATGAGCCGAAAAAAACAAAACACTTTAAGGCATTGATTCATTGAGAGACTGTTGCGCTTATAACTTTCTATAAACCATAGGTAACCTCTTATCTTCAGCTGAACCTAATTGACACCACAGCACAATTGGAAGCTATTTTATCTGATACAAATTTTTTTCAAAATGGTCTCACACTGTTTGTTATTTCTTATCAAACTGCTGTTTTAATGTTTATGTGAAAAACAATCATTTTTACCAGCTACATACATTAACATAAGAATACAATTTTAACAATAGCAAAGCAGCTTAAAAGGTTTTAAATTAATCACTTTTAAAAACCAGCCCCAAAAAATACCGATAATCAATAACAAAACTAACCTATAAGCGGTTCAACGAAAATACCAATGAATATACGAATAGCCGTGATATTGTCATTCGATCATTTCTGAATTAATGTGTGTATTCCATGAAAAAAGGTGATGATGATGATGATAGTGGAAACACAGCGTTTGTGGTCATTGTATTGAATTCTTCGTGGTATATGATTAAATATATTTTTTCAAGATTTGTTGTTTAAATGCATTAAACCAGGTAAAAAGAGCCCCAAGAAGATAATTGATTTTATTGTGGCTTTTGTTCACACTTCAATTTTTGGACTTACTCATAAAATTTTTTATACAAGTTTTGAAAATATGTTTTATTTTTAAAGTAGCTTAAGTACACGTTGTATTCAATGAACGGGGAAGAAATTTTATTCAATTTAATAATTGAAATGAGTTAGCATGACAAGATGGCATCCATGCTCTGTTAGGCTCATTTTTTTGAGGACGGTTGGTGGATCATTCCTGAATACTTGGAAGCCTTGCATGTTAAGTGTTTCAACGAAGGCATGTTCCCTAACGTATGGTTAATGTAAGGGAGATCGTATTATTGGAGTTATCTGCTAATTTTTAAGAGGATTAGCCTTTTTCCGCTGCTTGGAATAGTTCTACAATATTTTATAGTGGAATAGAATGTGAAGTGCGAAAGGTTTTTAGGTTTGCGATTATTTGCCATAAGAGTAAAAGTGCTAGCTGTACTTTAGAGGTACCGTACATGATAGAAGCTTCACGTAGCTTTTGGGATTTTTTATTTCTATTATGACTATAAACGCTGGGATGTATTGATAGGTTAACTAATGCAGGTTGGTAGCTGGTAAATTCAGCGATATTTATGGCTGGTCTTACGGTCTTTCTGTGATATATTTATATGAAACCTATTATGAATCCTCTGTTCGTTAGCTTCACCATCTGTATATATGCTGAGGACCAACTTTTAATGTTCGTAGATCAGTCTCGTGCTGAACTTGAAACCAGTGCAAGTGAGGTTATAACTGATGATTTACTGTAAACTCGTCAAAGTCAGTTCGGTGCAATAGTCTACTGGTTTATTTAGTGACGTAACATTTTTTTATGATTGGATTCAAAGCCAGAATGGAAATGTTGCTTACCGGTTTACACGTAACGTAATATTTATCAAAAGTCAACCGTACTTCTTAAGTCAGCGCACTCTTTTGAGGTTTTTGTTTCTCTTAATTGATTTTTGGATAGATGAAATTGTATAAACGGCATGTATGACATTGTGGATCAAACAAGATAATTGTATGTCTTGTATGAATGTCCTATATAGAATGAAAGTTGGTAGGTTAGACGAATCCTCATGTCATGTGTTTAGTTTTTCCAATTATTCTTCTGTAGTCTCTTGATCCTTCTTGGTGGACTTTTGTCAGGATGTTAAGAGTAAAACTTACTCAATATGATAACCAGCCCGAAGCGGTGATGTGCTTAACTGGCAGAAACTTGATACGAGGTCTGCACAAAAGCCTTATCAGAGTCCGGATATGATAACCAGTCAGGATCAGTGATATTCTTAACTGGTAGTAACTTGATAGAAATATTTGGTAACAATGGTAACAATGGAATGTTGGTGGCCCATAGCTAAAGCCAGACTAATATTTTGGTTTGGTCTGAGAAATTTTCATATTAATTGTTGCTTACTACCCATATTCTAATATTCTCTTATTAGATTTTTCAACCAGGTGTTGTACCCCGGAAAGTGGTGACCTTGGAATGTGTGTTAAGTATGTGGCTTGCATGCCTGGAGCGCAAGATCGATTCACACTCGCGGCAAAGTTTTTTTCAATAAAAAATATTTTGATCGGTCACCACCTCTCAGGATTATTTTCTTGTTTATTGTAAATACACAGCCTATTGTCAGGAGCTTGTATGGACCAAGCGGGCAGTTGCCCAAACTCGCAATAAATTGCCTTGGTGTCGAATAGTGTCGAGTTCAAAATTTTGTATTTGTAGTGATTTAAAAATTTTTTAGTGGGTTTTTTTAATTTGAAAACTTATTAAGTCATTGCAACCCATTTACAGTTGCATTAACGATTTATGCAAATTCAAAATTTATGTAACTAAATTTTAAAATAAAGTGTCTAAAACATACATCAATACTCTTTGGGCATCAACGAATTAGACAAAAGCATAAAACATCACTAATGGTATTGCGAGCCCAAAGAAAAACCCTATAAGCAGTTGCCTTAAAGAATGTACACAAAATAAAGTTCAACACTCTTACACGATCGCCATCATGATCAAAGAGCATAAATTGAGTAGTTATTTAAAACTTTCTGCCTTACATTAAGCAAAACAAAACAAATCACACAAGCATTGGCTCTCTTAGCAAGAGATCTTTAAGAAAAACAAAACAGTTTAGTGCTGTGTTGCCAGAGATTTTTTTGGATTTCCCACTTTAAAAATTAACATTTTTCCTCAAGCTAAATTTTAATTCCCATAAAATTTTTTAACAAAATTTCAATAAGTTCGAAAATTAAAATAAAATAAAATGATACTTAAATCTTAAGGCTGTTTTCATAAAAAGTTATGAGTCTCTTATAAAGCCTTTACAAGAAAATATATCAAAAACATTGTTCATAAACTTCCAATAACGACAAAAACAAAACTCCCGTCGATAAAGCAGTTTTAAAATTTTTACTCTCATTCATAGCTGTTAAATAATGATTAGTAATCGTATTCATTAGTAATTAGATTATTTTTTTTGAAAAGGTGAAATAATTGATTAAATACGATTCTTTTCTGTTTGGCTCAGTAATCAAACGATTACGATTACAAATAATCAAATTATAATAAGGATTACCTTCGATTAGGTAAATAATCAAAAATAATCAAAAGTAATCAAAAAAAATAATCCGATTACTTTTAAAGATTATTTTTGATTATATAAGGATTTGATTCTTTTCGATTCTTTTTGATTTTTTTAAGAAATATTTTTATATAAAAGGCATTTTTTGTGTGCAGTAATATATGTTTGAATCCGATCAACTTTGGAACCTGTGGAAGAATTTCGACGCAGCTTTCAGTGCCGTGTAGAGCTTTACTCCAGTTGTGTTAATAGATAAGAAGGGTATGCTGCAAACTGTACTTTGCGATCGGGTGCTTTTTGAATGCAGTATTAAAGTGACAGTGAACAAAAATTTATTGAACTTACAATTAAACATAAATGTGGGAAAAAGTCATGAAAAACAATTTAATATAATTATTCGAGGATAAGTTGTGTTTCTTTAACGTCCACTATTTCTTTTTCAAACTAGCTAAGTAGCGTAATAACATTTTTGATTCGGTTATTGCAACCTTGTCGGTTTTGCCAACTGTGCGCATTTCTGTTAGTAGCGAAGAGCGAAGTCGTGATCATGACTATATTTTTTATACATACAATTTCTCAAATCTTTGCTTCTTAGGTTAAATTTTTAAAATAATCAAAAAGAATCAAAAATAAAGAAGAAGAATCAAAAGTAATCTTTTAAAGTAATCGGATAATTTTTGTTGATTACTTTAGATTATTTTCGTTATTTCAAGTAATCGTGATTATAATTTGATTATTTGTAATCGTAATCATTTACTAATCAAAAATTTCTCACCTAGGATTATATAATGATTATAATTCTTTTTGAAAAATAATCTAATTGATTACTAATCGTAATCGAAATCTAACAGCTATGCTCTCATTTGAGCATAAATATTGTCGAAACTGCTTCAAACTATTTCAAAAAAATATGAAAACGTGGCAAAACATTTCAAAATATTGAAAATAATAATTATAAGTGTCAATGTTTTCAAAGCAAAACATAGATTAAAAATGCAATCATTTTTTTGACAATTTGAGTGTCAAACTATTGATAAAGTTGTGACAAATAAACAAAAAATTATTGTATTTATCAAATTGACAAGCAATTGCGACACTGTTCCCACTTAAAATCGAAAGTGTTCCTATTTTAACAAAAAAGCTAAGACAACATTTCTATGAATAATAAAATTTTAAAAAGCACTTTAACTCTAAAAAACTTTTACCCATTAAAGATTTTAAAGCTATATTAAAATATTTTTATGAATAAGACAGTTAGTAAATAAAAAGCACGTACTACTTTGTTGGTTTAGGCTTATCTTCGAAACCACAAAACCGATTTCAATGAAATTTTGTAAAGATGTATGGTTGGTTTCAGCTTGAAAGATCCGATAGGTTGGGCTGTTGTCTAGATCTGAATTTTGTATTTTTAATAGTTTTGACAAAATTTTGTATTGCTATTTTTTCAGATTTCTTATTCAAAAAGACATACTACAACAAATTTGAGTTTGTGGCAGGAAAACGTCTGCCCGGGACAACTTATTTATTATATAATGCTAGTTGTATGAAACCAAAGCAACAATAAATAAAATATTCTTATAATAAACGTAACTGTATCTTACCTGCATCTGTACCTTATACTTAAAATAGTATAAAACTATTTATTTTATTTAAAAAAAAATTGTTGCCCATTTAGATCTGATTTCATGGCTCTACTATTTCTAAAACTTTCCATTTGAAAATGAGGTTTTAATCGAAGTGTAAAATCAGTGTTAATTTTATTTTTTGTTTTTTTTTTTTCAAATCAGTTTTATGAAGAATTCCGAAATCGATCTACGTTGCGTAAAATTGACATTGGAATGAGAATGGCCTTATAAAAAGTGAAGAATTTGTTAAAATTTTTGATATTACATTTATATTTAATTTTCAGCAAATTGCTGTTTTTCAACAAAAAGTCAAGTTGAAATGTATTATTATTCAAGCCACCTAACATTTACTGGGTTTTTTAATTAAAAGTAAGTTAAAAGAGAAAATTAAAAATTTCAGCTCATCATTGGCATGTGTTCAAAACATCAGCTAGCTGTTGAGATCATTTTGCTTTAGTTAAATATTTTCTATATAAATATGAGCAAATTATCAACCAGAAATGAACACGATGAGATAAATTTCTCTCGATCTGGCGGCACTTCTCTAGCAACTCAGCTGTTTGTTGCTCTTACTTCGACTACATCGTCTCATCGTCTTCTCTTCCCTCATTTCATTTCTACAAGTTTGCGTTGCATAAATAAAGAACTCATTTAAACTCAGCGTTGAATGAGTATATTTTTGTTTGGGTTGACGTTTTGTTTATATCGTTTCGTTAGTTAGTCTTCGTTGCTGTTTCGCTATTACGGTCGGTGTGTATCTGTGCGAACGCAACAAATGTTTAAAAAAAAAGAAAAATATTAAATAAAAATACAAAATTTATTAAGTTTTAATAGTTAATTTGTTAAAATTTGAAGCGCAAAAATTAAAATAGTGATTTGCATGAGTAGAAATTCAAACGACAACGACGAGCAGGGTTGCCAAAGCCTTAAAGTATTTTTTTAAGCAAATTTCCTAAAAATTTTCGAAACATAAATTAACGAGTACTTCTTTGGAACGAGTGTTAAAAAAATATTCATTTTTTAAGTATACTACCGTGTTGGTATATTTTCAAAAATATTTATACAAATTGTTAAACAATGTATTTGTTATTATTTTGCATTTATTTTGTGAACGACATATAAAATTTTGATTTCATCACTGTCTCTTAATGGTTTCCTTACAAATTTTCTATAAATAAAGAAAATAGAAGAGTTCTCAAAACGAAAAAAGTATTTGATGCACAAGCATTCGAATTTTTTTTAAATAGATATGACTACCAGTAATAAAACTCAAAATTTTTTGTTATTAGTGCAATGAAAGTACTCGTACTTGAATCTTTTTAAGTACAAGTGTTTGCAGAAAATAAATTTAAACAATTTTATATATAAAATTTAACAAAGCGGCAACTCTGACGACGACGCGTTCTTTGCGAAACGAGTCCTTTTTCTGGAGCGAAAACAACTGCGCATGCTTGATGAAAAATCACAAGCTTTCCTTGATTTTCAAGTGTTAATGCGTGTTTGTATTCGAAGTTCAAAAAGTAATAACTAAAATATTTAAATAACTATAAAACATTATAAATAGTTTATTACTAAAACGCTGTCAAATTTAAATTTTAAATTGACAGCTACAATCAATCGGTGGCTGTTAAGTGTGTAAAGTTTGTTTGTTGTAATTATCAGCAAAAATCTGCTTAAAATTAAAAAATATTTCAAATCCAAAGACGCGTGTGTGTGTGTGCAAAAAAACAAAAACAACAACAACAAAAAAAGACAATCAAAAAGTAATATTTGTTAAAAAATTATAATTGAGAAATAGTTGTTACAAAATAGTTTTAAAATAATTTACGCAAGTTGTTTAACTCATCATCGTTCGTTTAATTAATGTTGATATCCATCAACTTCATCAACTGCAACTTTATCAACAAGCTTCAAAAATGCATTTTTATCGTGCAAAAATCACTTCATTTGCATTACCAAGGATTAGCTGCTGCATTTTGGTTTCTTTTCTAATTATATTAACGGTAAATCTTCAAGTCATCGCGGGTGCGCCACGACAACGCAAGCAGTATGAATCAGCTGTTTCACAGGATACCATGGTAAGTTGTTGTTGTGTTTTGCCATTATTTCATTTTTTACTCCCTGCTCTTTTGTTGTTGTTATTCTTGACCCGCACTCATTTTGCTTGCTTGTTAGTTGATTGAACTTCTACGTTTTTCTTGGTGTGTCGCAAGCATTTGGCGCCGTCTTGTCGTCGCCGGTTTCGAAAGGGAATTTTAAATATATTTTTATCCTGCTTACAGTCCTGCTTTGTATGTTTTTAGTTTTTTCTATTTACCATATGATGTTTTGTTTTGTTGTTTTTTTTTTTTTTTTTTTTTTTTTTTTTGCTTATAAGGACTTTTGTTTCTATGTCGTTTGAGTGAGTGAAACTAGACAACAGGATACCACAGTTGAGTTGAGTGAGTTGCACTAACTATCACGTGGTGACTCATTCATTTATTATTTTAATTTTTGTTTTGGGTTGAATGTCCTTTTTCGTGTGCGTGCGGTTGGTACTTTTTTTTAGCATATATTTTTAATCCGAAATTGTCGGCTAGAAATTTTTAATGAATTTTTCGTTTATGCTTTGTGCATCATTTTTTGAGTGGGTACTTCAATCGTGAGCTGAATTTTTAATGTGGTTGCATAAAAACACAGTTATTTATTTTAATATTTTTTCGTGCATTGCAGTTTGATTTTATGTTTTATATAAATTGCTCCGATGTAGGTGCGGTTGCTAGAAAAAATTGTTCAAAGAGAGAAATTCGTAAAATGTCTCTTCAGTGTCATACCGATAACCATAGAACTATACTTTGTAAGTCCAATTCATGCAAAGTTTTAATTTTTTATGAATGCTAAACTTAAACTTCAATTTGAATTCTTTATGAATTTTCCCAAAAGGGAAATTTATCAAAAAATTTTCTTTTGGTAAGTTTTAACATTTTATAATTTAATTAATTTATTACTTAATTTACTATTAAAATTCCCATTTTTTACCAAGGAGAAATTCAGCAAAAAATGTCTCTTTTGAAATATATTAATTTTAAATTAATTTATATTTTTTTATAAAAGTCAAACTTCAATTTGAATGATTTATAAATTTTAAAAAATTTCCCACAAATTTCCCAAAAGGGAAATTTATATAAAAGTGTTTCTCTTGAAAATTCTTGCTTTTTCATATTTTTCATGTGAATTTTTGCCAAGGAGACAGTTTTTGATAATGGGTTTTCAATTAAACTCATTTTTACCTCTTAAGATATTTTTTTGGAAAAGTTTTCCGATGGTACATGTTTTTTGAAATTTTCCATTTGGGAAATTTTTATTTGAGTTCATACGCAAATATAAATATTAAGAAACTAATATTAAAAGCGTTTTCAAACAATTACTTGCCCTCGGAATTAGTTAAATATCAAAAATGTACTACTACCTAAACATCCTAAACGTAAAACTACCCTACATCCTTGTCACTCACACGTTATTGCATAGCTAATAAAAATTAATAATAAAAGACACGAACAAATTTATTGAAAATTCAACAAATGAGCAAATTGATGATTGAGTCTGTATAAAAACAAAAAAAAAAAAATTTCCCATAAAATTCACATAATTTTTATCGCATTTTCATCATTATTTATTTTTTTATGTGGGGTAAAAATGCGGCACATTTTGTTGCTGCTTCTGTTGCTGTTGCTTCCACTAGTTTTCCATAAAAATGCATTATAAAGAAAACAGAAGAAATACAACAAATATATAAATAAACCATACAACAAAACCAACCAACAATACAGTGGAACAGTTGCACGCATTGTATTTATATTTGCCTATGGCCAGCATGTCTGTGGCACTCAGCAGTAGCTGCAACAATGACAACAACAACAACACCAACAAATAGCAACATTTAAGTACACAACTGCATCAACCCAGCCCGTAGTACCGATCGGCAGTCAGCGGGCACCGCTTAGGTTTTAGGGTCACATGCCTCTGATGAAGACGAAGGCGCGTTCGGCGTTCGCTGTATTGTAGGCTTATCTGATTTGTGTGTGTTCCAAAAACTAAACACAACAAAAACTTATATAAAAAAGAATCCATTGCAGAAGACGACGCAGCAGCAAAGCCACACATGCACGACGCCAACGCGAATAATGAGTTCACATTCTAGAAACTGAAGCCCAAAAGGGAAAAGCAGAAAAATCTTCATATATAGAAGAAAAACAAATTAATTTTCTTTAATGCAAAAAATAAAAACAAAACGTCCCACTTAAAGGCGAGCCATCGCACTCATTTCATTTCAAACAAGCGAACGAGCTCCCCAAAGAGCTCTCCACACAAAACGTAACGCCACAACGTAACGCAACGCAAGTCAACGCAACATCGTGCATTCAGTTCTTTTCATTCTTCATAGTTGCTTCGTGGCTACTTCCGTTCGTCGCGTGAGTTATGCCATTTGAATTTAAATTTTGCTCATTTTTCAACACCACGAATTTTACTTGCTTGCCGTTTTATTTTTAATATCTAAAATTTTATTAGGATCTGTTGATATGTTATGTTCTTTCCAAAAAGTTGCGTGTTTTCTGAGAATTTCCCAAAATATGTATTTTATAATAATTCCTATAACAGCTGTTTTAATGCAGCCCATTAATAAGTGAAGTTGTTGTGATTAGCAATGATTTATTTTTAAAATTCAGCGTCATCTTAATTATAATTACGAGACATCAACATGGATTTAATTTGATTAACAGAGATTTTTTTAATAAATTTTTAAATATGCAGTGAAGAGAGTAAAAGTTTAATTTTAGGTAATATTTTTTTTTGTTGTGAAATATATGAATCAAACATTTTGGAAAAAAGCGATCTTGATGGAAGATGACGTACTAGTAGCAATTACTCAGAAAGATTTATATTCAACCTAACCTTTATAAATAAAACATTTAACTAACATTTCTACAAACGGTAAAAAAGAAAGCTTAGAGTAATGCACAGGATCAGATGTATTAGCTATCAGATGTATGAAGAAAAGCATCTGAAAGCTTCTTGAGCCTTAAATTCGAAATATCAGAAGCTCATAAGAGCATTTAATATGCTTACGTATGAGTCTTGCATGGATTTAAAAAATTTCCCAAAAATTTCCCTTTTGGGAAATTTCAGTAAAATATATTAAAATTCACTAAAAATGTAAAAATATTCTTTAGCAATAACTTTTGTAGGAAGAAAACAATTTTCCAAGAATTTCCTACTCGCGCAACTTAGGAAATTTATGAAAATTAATTTTGAAATAAAAATGTCTTTGAGGTGTAACATAAATTTTCTTTTAAGCCATTAGAAGTCACTGTACTCAACTGAGCACAGCTGATTTGATCAACGAATTTGCAATAATTCTGTCGTTATTCGTTATTTAGTTTCACAACCACAATACCGAAATTTATGAAAAAAAATTTATGTGGTTTTTGTTTTGTGTTCAAAATAATTTGTTTATATCCAGTTTTGAAATAAATCGGTAAGAGAAATATCGCATTAGACCTCTAATAATGCATTTTTCATTTGACCTCTAATGGGCTAGCTTGTTTTTGGAAAATAGAGTCTGGGAACTATGCTTTACAAAGAAAATGAGAACACTTAAGCTTAAATTTTAGTTCTGTATGAATTTCAAAAATTTCCCAAAAATGTCCCTTTTGGGAAATTTCAGTAAAATGAAAAAATTAACTAATGGCGTTTTCGTTTCTACCAAACAATGTTGCCTTTTCATTGCCCTTGCCTTTTTTCGTGTTCGATTCTAAAATAAGTGCAAACGGGTGAGTAAATTTTGTGTTCGTTTCTTAAAATGTCACACTCACAGAGGGCAAAAAAGGCGCATTTTCTACCCTGCAAACTTTCTCAGGGTAGATGATTGCCCTGCATATCAGCTGTTTTTAAAACGACAATATTATGACATGCATGCGTTAGACAAGGATGGTTATATTCGTTTATTTAAGTTGACATTTTTCGAGTAGGCAAAAACATGCACTTTTACAGGGTTGCGGGCAACATTGAAAACATTTTGCACTGCGACAGGGCAACATTTTTTGTTAGAAACGAAAACGCCATAAATATACGAAATACATTTAATGTGTAAACAAATTCATAAAAATTGGCCTTGTGAGAAATTTAAAGCATATTTATAAAAATGTTGTTTAAGACGTTTGGCAGAAATTATGAATTTTATTGTTAAAAATATTTCCAATAATTTGAACTTTTGAAAAAACTATGAAAAAAAATATAAAAACTTCCCAATAAACATTGTGGCGAGGGGTGATTCGTTGACGAATCGCTTGTAAATAGTTTTTTCGTATTATATTCGAATAGTTTGGTTTTGTCTGCATCAGAGGTTGGGGTGCTTAAAGAAAGCACCGTTTAAAATTGCTTTGTTAAATAGCAGAAATACTTTGTTGAAAATTTAAACTTTAGTAAAATTTTTAAAACTTTGAATATCAAAAACATTTCAAAAAATTTATTATTGTTTTGTTTCAAAAAACATCAAAACATTTCAAAAAAATTTCAATAAAATTATGCTGAATGTCGGTTTTAAATTGTGTTTAATATCGAGATAAGTTGATGAATTGAAAAGAGTTGACGGGCAAATATATATAAAACTTCCAGATTTTTTTACTTTTTTTTTTGCTTTTTGAACTTTGGTGATTCGTTTAAGAATTGCTTCTATTACATTGGAAGATTTGTTAACGAATTGCTTATTTGAAATAGGCGACTCGTCCACGAATTGCTTTTGTTTGAACGATTCGTTAACGAAGAAGGAATTTCTCCCGTTCACGATATTATAAATGAATTGTATATGATAATTGCTATTGAGTGAAATGAACGAGAAAGCAATTCATAAACGATATCATAAGTGAATCATTTTGTTTGTTGGGTTAGTTTGAAGAACGAAATAAAGCTCTTCTGTTTTTTTATATATAAAAATGAAATATTTAGGTAAACTTACTTACCTAAACTGTCAATAACATGATCTATGGAGAAACTGAAAAAGTTGAAGCTAAAATTTGAGTATTTATGAATTTCTAAAATTTCTCAAAAAAATTACCTTTTGCCAAATTTCAGGGAAGTTAATTGAAATTCACTTTAAATACGAAATCAAGCTTCAGCAATACCTTTTCTCTTAAGAGAACAATTTCCCAAAAATATCCTCCTAGCGAAATTTAAATTTATAAAAATTTAAAACAAAAATTAAATAAAGCTCTTAACTTATTTTTTTTTAAATAAAAATTTCCTATTATTTTCCCTTTAACAATAAATTTAAACATACAGAACGCTTTTGGAGGTATTTGTTTGCATTATAAAAAATTATTTCTAGAGAAAATGAGAAGACTTAAGCTAAAATTAAAATCTTAATGAATTTAAAAAATTTCCCAAAAATTTCCCTTTTGGGAAATTTAGGAAAATCTATAAAAATTTAATGCAAATACGAAATCAAGCTTTAAGTTAAAAAATTCACAAAAAAAATAAATTTAGTTTTTTTTTTTTTTAATTTCCTAATAACTTCCTGTTAGTAAATTTGAAGAAAAATAGAAAATACTTTGAAGAGCGTTAAAAGTTGTTCTTGTGTTTATGGTATAAAAATAAGATACTAAAAATTGTTCATAAATTTCCAGAGGGAAGCTTACGATGTATTAGCCAAAAATGGAAATAAATATATCTTTAGTAATTAAATTATTTTATATTTGCATTAAAAAAAATATTCATGGAAAATATAATTAAATTTAAGGTTAAATCTTTGCAATTTATTAATTTTAAAACTATTGAAAAAAATTCCCTTTTGGGAAAGTTAAGGGAAAATTATCAAAAATTATTAAAAATATGAAATCAAGCTTTAGCAATCAATGCTCTATCTGTAGAAAACAATATCCCAAAAATTACCTAAAGCATATCTAAAGCATTATAAACATAATTTTTGAAGAAAATTAAAATATTTAAGCTTAACTTTGAGTTATTTATGAATTTGAAAAATTTCCCAGGGAAATTTATAAAAATTGTCTAATAATACACAAAAAAATTTACCTCATGGAAATAAATTTAAAAAGTCAATATTAATTGATTTAAAGAAAAAAACTTGCAGAATTTATGAATATCTTCATTGATAAAAATATGCCTGTTAAATTTCCTTTGTGAAAGATTCAGAAAATTAATAAAAATTAGTTTGAAGTACAAAATCAAGCTAGATAATGTTTTTTAGAAATGCATAAAAATTTCCCAAGAGGGAATTTTTCATTTGTTAGCCAATAATTGAAATTTAAATGGCTTTTAGCAATATAAAGCTTTCAATTTTCAACTTATTTCTAAACCTTGCTTTTATGTGAACATTTTTTTGATTCAAACACAAAACTTAAATTTTATAACTTCTATCATTTCGTTGAGGATAAATGAGTTGAAACATTCATCTGTAGAAGACTATTTGAAATGTTCCTCTAACTATAAGTAAATTAAATATTTTGAATTCGAATGTTTTTTTTTTAATTTTCCCGCCACTTTTAGCCCCATTCATAACATGCATATAATTGTTGTTGCTTTTTCATTATCATGCGTTTTCCGAATGTGGCTTAATTGTTCAGTGATAAGCTTTATAAACAAACTCAATACTTTTATAAATTAATTGCAAATTTAGAACGTTGACTGATAAGCCTGATAGTGGTGGAAAATAGACGTTAATCGTTGATTATTAGACAATTTCAATCAAACTTAATTAATTTATATGATTACTAAAGATAAGATAATAATAATTGTAATACTTTAAATTGCATTCACCACAACCCCACAAATAAATCAAAGCGATGGTAAAAAAAATTTTACCAAAAAGAAAAATACACTAATGCGTTTGATTGATGACTCAAACAACTGATTGAACACAATTGAATTGAGAAGAATAGATTTTCAATACAGATAAATAAAACAAAAACTAATAAACACCAGAGTCAACAGATGTCAAGACTGCCAATTAGAGGTTTATTTAGGATAAATGAAGTAAATTAAACATAGATACTCAATAACAGCTACAATTTAAATAACTTAAACATTTACAACGTGAAAACGCAGCAGATAGTAAGGAACAAAGAGATTCAAATACATACCTTATAAGTCTCAGTTTTCATTTTTGTTTTGTGTTTTTTTTGCTTTTCTCAATAAATTCTGGCATTGCCTTCGAAAAGTGTCAATCTCGCTTATACAAAAGGTCAAATTGTAACAAACGATGCTGTTGCTGACGTAGCAGAAAACTCTTTGCTTGACCTTTTAAATTATTCTATTTACGAATTTAAATAATAGAATTCAGCGATTGCGCTATATTCTATGGCTATGTTAATAAGCAGGAAGAAAAAAAAAATTGCTACTGAGTAAGTTGAGGCAATCACAGAGTTTACAGATTAAAAAAAAGGTAGTTAAGGATAATTTTAGAATACTTTAACAGAGCAAAAGAGATGTGCAAAAGGGTCGTATCAATTCTATAGAAATGTATTGAATAGCATTAAAAGGTCAAGTACAGATTTTGGTTTATTAAGGGGGTTAGATAATACATAAAAAGAGGAGGAATAGAAGAACACTGAAAAATAAAATATTTACAAAAAATGTGTATAAGAGAATGCAAATCAAAAGAATGTTTGGAAAAGTTAAGTATTTTGAATTTGGGTTTGAATTTATTTTTAACATTTTTCGTTTTTCAAAAAATTGCAAAATATTTTAATATTTTTTTAAATGCATCTCTTAAGCAGTGTTTATTTGTTTGTTCTGTTCTTAAGTATTCCTTGAGTTGCCAAACATTTAACCCCTGTTTCCAAAATATGTGCGTGTGTGTGTGTTTTGTCCCATTTCGCCATCCAACCATCAGAACAAACTCAATATAAAATTGGCTCAACTAAATAAAAAACACGCAATGTTATGCCGCTTACAAACAAGATAAAAACCCAAACATAACAAAAAACAAGCCCCTCAAAAGAACTAAAAAACAAAACAAATTTAAATGAAATAAGGAACTGAATTAAAGAACAAACAAAAGGAAACAGCAGCGACCAGCGAGATAAAAGCAGAGGAAAAGAATTATAGACAGAAAA
Source organism: Tetanocera ferruginea (assembly GCA_958299015.1). Lineage (NCBI taxonomy): Eukaryota > Metazoa > Arthropoda > Insecta > Diptera > Sciomyzidae > Tetanocera > Tetanocera ferruginea. Next base: position 168,714,334 of record OY282640.1, read on the forward strand.
ACACAAAGAAACGGCGTAGTTTATTTAATATGAATCCCGCGGGAAAATAACAGCGAGTAAACAAAATTGTGGAACAATACTTACCACAATAAGCACAACAAAAACAGCTAAAGCAAGAAAAAAAATTAAAAAACACAAAAAAACCAAAAAAAGGCAAACAAAAAATTACGTAAATTAATGTAATTAAAAATTTTAATGGCGCTGCAAGCTAAAAGGATTTGTTTTAAACGAAATTCCAAAAAACAAGCGTAGGGATAACAGCGCCATATTTTTTCGTTTATTTATTTATTTTTGTTTGTTTATTTTTCACGCAGCCATGCAATTATGTTGGTAACAACAACGCGTACATTTGAATCACTCCATATTGCATTGACATTTGCTGCACAAAAACCGGACTCGAATGAAATATTAAAAACGTTTAAAACAGAAAAAAAAAAAAATACAAAAACTGTCACCGAATGCTATGTTTTTGCATTGCAGCGACCCATTTTTGTTATTTTGAATAAGATTTTTTAAATGCATTTTTGGTGCCTGGTTGCTGCTGCTGCTTCTGCATTTGTGGGATCTGGGATCATGTAAAACGCGAATCGCGTTAATAGAGCGCACTTCCTTTCGCAGCGCTGCATTTATTTTACATTCACTCATTCAACTCGTTTTATGTTTCGTTATATTTTGTACTTAATTGTGCCACGTACAGTTCTTTATTTCGCCTCGTATTTTTGTTTGCAACGGCTGCACTGGGCGCGCCAGGGAACGCAAGGGTACGTGGGCGTATAGCACAAGCACACCTCAGCACGCAAACAATATTTAGCGGTTAATTTAAAGGCAAGCTTTTGCCATGTCCTTTCGCGAATTGTGTAGGAATTGTGTTGGGTTCACAGCAAAATTGTTTGACAGAGCGTGGACTGTGAAATGGAAATATTGCATTGCATACCAAAAGGCGAAGCAAGTGGGTTGGAAGTATTTAAGTAGGTTGAAATGAGCAACTTTAAATAAGCTTTGAGAACCTGCAGTTATGACAAAATTATAGAAACAGAACGAATAATATCGACAGAAATAATCAAAGCCAAAATGGAAATCACTCATATTCATATTCATATTCATATTCATATTCATATTCATATTCATATTCATATTCATATTCATATTCATATTCATATTCATATTCATATTCATATTCATATTCATATTCATATTCATATTCATATTCATATTCATATTCATATTCATATTCATATTCATATTCATATTCATATTCATATTCATATTCATATTCATATTCATATTCATATTCATATTCATATTCATATTCATATTCATATTCATATTCATATTCATATTCATATTCATATTCATATTCATATTCATATTCATATTCATATTCATATTCATATTCATATTCATATTCATATTCATATTCATATTCATATTCATATTCATATTCATATTCATATTCATATTCATATTCATATTCATATTCATATTCATATTCATATTCATATTCATATTCATATTCATATTCATATTCATATTCATATTCATATTCATATTCATATTCATATTCATATTCATATTCATATTCATATTCATATTCATATTCATATTCATATTCATATTCATATTCATATTCATATTCATATTCATATTCATATTCATATTCATATTCATATTCATATTCATATTCATATTCATATTCATATTCATATTCATATTCATATTCATATTCATATTCATATTCATATTCATATTCATATTCATATTCATATTCATATTCATATTCATATTCATATTCATATTCATATTCATATTCATATTCATATTCATATTCATATTCATATTCATATTCATATTCATATTCATATTCATATTCATATTCATATTCATATTCATATTCATATTCATATTCATATTCATATTCATATTCATATTCATATTCATATTCATATTCATATTCATATTCATATTCATATTCATATTCATATTCATATTCATATTCATATTCATATTCATATTCATATTCATATTCATATTCATATTCATATTCATATTCATATTCATATTCATATTCATATTCATATTCATATTCATATTCATATTCATATTCATATTCATATTCATATTCATATTCATATTCATATTCATATTCATATTCATATTCATATTCATATTCATATTCATATTCATATTCATATTCATATTCATATTCATATTCATATTCATATTCATATTCATATTCATATTCATATTCATATTCATATTCATATTCATATTCATATTCATATTCATATTCATATTCATATTCATATTCATATTCATATTCATATTCATATTCATATTCATATTCATATTCATATATTTTTATTGATTTTTGGCACAATTATCTTTTTTAATGACAAAAATACTAAATATTTGAAAAATATTTTCGGTAAATATTGATAAATTAAAGCCCTTAACATATGAAAATCTCACCATCATCATAATTATCACAATAACAAAACATTTATTTATATGATAAATCATCTGTTCAATATTCAGTACACATTCAAAGAGCCAGCTCACATGTCAAAACTCGACCTCATTGACGTCATTGCTACTCTGTAGAAAATACGAGTATCTTCATTTACGCTGTTGTCTCTGTCTACCCTTTTTTTGTTTTGCCTATTTCATTCTGACGAATATACAAAAATATACGAACGCATCGAAATAATCTCCTCATGATGTCGGTAAAATTAGAATTATGAAATGTCAATTGACCCAGACGTCAACTTTTCAATGGACGCTTGTGCATGAGGAGACCCTTTAAATTGAACCGTAGCAGATACGATTAGTAGCAGTCGTCGTTGTCGAATGACGCATCAGACAAACAAACGCATATGTACGTTAACCTAAAATAAAGCAACTGACAAACGAACGTCCGGAATGAGACACACAACATGAGTGGCATGGAAATCCAATAGAATAAACCATAAAATACCTAAATTGAAAAGGGAAACTCGAGAAGGTTTTATTTTATTTTTGTGGCATGATGATAAGCAAAATGCTGAAAGTATTAACGAAATCAATAGGATTGTTTATAGAGATGAGCTATGTTTGAGCCATAACTGGTTGAAGTGGCTATGCAGGAAAATGTGATTGTGTGGAATTTTCCTATGTTTTTGCCATTGGAAGACATAACTAAATGTACTGTAATAAATAATTGATCAAATGGTCTCAACTAGTGTGTTTATGAAAGTGTGTTTTATGAAACCGAATTTTCATTTTGAGGCTAAAAACAAAGAATTTCTAGAATAGCAAATTATTGTTGAGCTTTAACTATTGAGAGTTATGAAAAGTTGAGTGAAATAATGAATGAAATGTCAAGTTTACCTTTAACCGGCGACACTTAAAAAGGTGTTTAAATTCGTTCATGTGCTAAAAACTACTTCTTAAATTCTTACTTACTACTGCTTAACGTGTCATCGTTTACTCTGTTCATTTTTGACAGTAGTTTTGTTTCATGGTATTACAACAATTGTGTTTTTAAGTGTGCTAATTAAAATTTTTGTAGCACTGCCTATAATTGACAAGAATCATGAACCTAAAGTACAAGACCTTGATCTGTACAAAAGCTCTGAATATAGTAAGGGAGAGTGGGGTGTTGTGAGACAGGTTTAGTTTTTGGACGATAACTTCTTTAAAAGTTCATATTTTTTTTTCTGGAAACATTTTTTGGATAGCTTATTCAATTACCTAACAACCTGCGATGACATTTTTTTGAAATTCAAAACATTTAAGAATTTTCTTGAAGCCTGAAAAAAAGATTGGAATTTTTGATTTTAAAAAATTATGGGGTGTTGTGAGACACTACTATAAATATAACAAAATGGAATTTTTTGCTTAAAGTCCTTATTGAAATAGGAAACAAATTAGGAAATAATTAAAATACAGATAAGAGAAATTGTTCACGTTAATCTGATTCGGCTAACAGTTAAAATATCCGGTTTTCATTTTGGCACACTGCAGATGAACAGTTCGATCACAGTTATTGCAACTAATGAAATTGTTTTCGTCCGGACTAATTTTAGAATGTAAGTCGTGAATGCGTATAGTACGGGCTATACGTATTCATGGGATTTCACACTCCCTTGGCGAATCCAAAAAAAAAAAAAAAGACTCTGGCACGTTTGCCCTACAAAAGATGCAAAAGTATATAAATCTTCATCATCTAATGACAAAACTTTTTCCGGTACGTATTTCGTATGATGACTACGCTTTGCTGGATCCTTCAGCGATTTTTTTTTGTTTAAGTTGTTTTTTCATTCTTTTGGTCGGATTTTTTCCTCAATAATGCCACATTCTTGGAAGTTGTAAATACTGTTGTATACATAGGCTTCCGGCCGCGTTTTGATTTTTGGAATAGGGGATCAAACTTCAGAGGACTAACCTTCTCTAGTGCACTGCTCAGCACAGACGCCTTGAAAAACCAATTTAATTTGTAAAATTTTGAAAAAACTGGTTTCCTGTCAGTTTTGACACTTTGATATGCAACAAAATCGGCTAATTTATCATTTGAAGCCGATGCGGAAAAAATTGTGTCTTCAACTTTTCCATATAACGGGTTCCATACATTCTAGATTTATCAAAATTATATGATTTGCAGACAACTCGAAAACAATTATTTTTTTGGCAATTTCTTTGATGGCTGCCACTAGGTGGATGGATGCGACATTTCCTTTTGGCTTTGGCGATACTTTATATGCATTTAGTGGCATGATGGCTATAAAAATAATGAAATAAAAACAAAAATGAACTGTCTCACAACACCCCATATTTACTGTCTCACGACACCCCATATTCGACATTTTCAAATGGCCACTACGCCATCATCACCCGCATTTTTTTTTGCAAAATCACTTCGGTGGGCTGGAAGGCAATGGAAGAGATATCATTTTAATAAACATTTACCTTCACGTTTAATTGGCAATGTTTCTTTAAATTCCACTAGGCAAACTGTACAAAAAACTTTTAAGAGCGCGATCAAAACTCATAATTGTTACAGACACTAGGAACACGTGTCAATTGCAAGAGTGCACATAATAAATGAGATCCCATTGAGAAAATATCTTACAGTTGTTGTGAGCATTCATAACATTACCACTATGTCAGATATTGACGTGTCTCACAACACCCCATGTCTCACAACACCCCACTCTCCCCTATAATTTTAAATTGCAGCTTATTCAAGTTTTGATGTCGCACTCATTTTCGTTCAAATTTAATTTTAGCTATATACTTTAATTACCTATATAAGTAACGATTTCCTTAGAATCCATTAACAATATGTTGGAATTCTCACTTAAGTACACAACGAGTTTAGTACGAATTACTTCATTAAAACAAACATAACTTCCCGAAGAGCTTTGAGGAGCCACAAAAATATACATGCCAAATTAAACTGAGAGAATATATAAAATTTTCTGATGTTGTGAGTTTGAATTAGCATTTAGTTCTAGGTAAACACTTTAAGGTTTACTATAACTTAAAGATGTTATATTCATTCTTTCTAAATGAGTAATATATGTTTTAATAGGCTTATAAAGGTATTTAATAAGTACTTTGTTCGTATTAAAATATTTCCAGTTTTATAATTTTTAAAAGAAATACAAAAATTATAAAAATTTATAATATCTACTAAATAAATGAAAAATAAGTCAGAACTATTCAAATATGATGCTACTTTTCTATATTTTCTCATTGTTTTTAACCTAAGACTTGAGCTCTCCGACTGCTTTATTTGAAGGTAAATATTTTGTACCTTAAAAATTTAGTATTTTTGTGCTTTCAAATAATTTTCTCTTAAATATAAAATGCTTAAATTAAATAGTTGAAAAATTTTGTTTATTTTACCGGACCATATTTATTATAATTTATTCACTGAATAGATATTTTTGTCAATTAATTTTGTTTTTTTTGTCAATTATTTCTTCAGCTTCTAAAATAGATTATTTGTTTCAATATATGTAATATATAAATGTGTTAGGTCATGAAAAGAGAGGGAGGGGAGGCGTGTTCGACCATAAATACAAGTTTAATTGCTCATATTACTCATTTTTCCCTTAAAATAGAATAACTTTGTTAAATCGTATCAACTTCAGTTTAAAAGGTTTGGCGCAAAACGGTTAGAACAAAATGGGATAGCAATAAGAAAGACCTGTGAGGTCATGTAGAACAATTCAAGACATTATATATTCATATTCTAAACATCGCAAACTTTTATTTTTTTATAAATTCTTGATAGGCGCCATAGGTAATGTGTGAGATTCAATAAGACCATTTCTTGGTCCAAAATTAATATGTTTGAAAATGCATGGAACCCATTATTTAGACCCAAGCAAACAATATTTAGTTAATTTTAGGCTAAAGCATATACTTCACCAACCCTTCTTCCAAATACACAGAAAGGTTTTCCACCAAAATGGCATATAGTTGCCCTTAAAATTAATTGGTATTTGAGTCTTAAAAATATTTTATCAGTGGTTATTATGTGTTTTGGTGCGTAGCTTACTAACATTTTGATCCTCTTGTTAATAATGTTCATGTTCCTCGTTTAGGCCATTTCTTTAAATTTATTCCAAGACAATTTATATGTCTTGGAATGTGGTCTCTTTAGCCTAGATTCGACCTAATTTTATTAAAATGGGTATAAATTATTGAGCTTCATGCTTCCTATTCATGAACATCATGTAATTTACATCACTTTCAGAGAAAACCGTTTGATCCATTTTTTTTCGCAAGTGGGTTTTTGTCTACTGACCCTTAAAAATATTAAAATGCAATGCTTTGGTATGCATAGTTTCACAACTTAACTATAATTCATTCCCCATTTGTCGCCTACAACTTTCACTGTTTTTGACAGAAATTTTTATAAACTTAACGATAATGCAATACATTTGACCAAATATTTGGAATGATGCAATATGAGCATAAAATAGCTTTATTAATATACTATTTTACGGCATCCATTTCAACCCACTTTATGAAAGACCACTTTTTTTAATTTTTTTGAAATTTCTTCAATTTTGGGGCAATACATAGATCGCATATAGCGTAGATCTTAGAATTTATTATCCTTTATCGATTAGAAACCTTTTAATTATATTAAAGACTGTCCCAGAAATAACTGTCCTTTTGTTTTGTTTTTTTTAATTGTAAAAAAACCAATGATGTTTTTTTAAAACTTCTTTCAGTTTATTATTAAGTAAACATTTTTACTGTAAACAAAATTTTATTTACACTGAAAAAAATACACTTAAAAAATTATGCACTTTTTGATTAAGGTCCTCCATTAGGTTTTTTACCGACCTTTTGTTGACCTTAGTGTATGCCCGACGCCATTTGCTTCGAAATATTTGTCAATGTCACCACGAAACAATGTCACCACAGTGACATTATTGGCTTGGTACCAATCCATCGTTTTCTGGGCATAGTGACATGTTGCTAGGTCAGACCAAATTAGTACTGAACTTTGGTGCTGACGTATAAAAGGCAGCAAACGCTACTCCAGACACTCTCTGATGTCGATTTCGGTGTTGATTGTGCGATCTGTCACAAATTCCTTACTTCGAAGGCCACATTTGCAAATGGCCTGCCACACCATGTATTTCTTTGGAAATTTGGTATGTTTTTCGGTGGTAAATTTAGAGGATGCTCCCATTCTAACCGCAGTATAATATCTGTATCCAGGTAACTGCTTAAAATCCGCTTTGCAGTACGTTTCATCATCCATGATCACGCAATCAAATTTAGGCAGGTAATCGCGATACAGTTTTCGAGCCCTCCTCTTGGCTTCGGCGTTCTTTTATTCTGACCTATCAGGTACTTTTTATATTTTATAGCTCCTTAGGTTGTACAATTTTTAAGTCCGTTGAACACTTGACTTCGATGTTCCCGCTTTTGCTGCCATATCACGAACCGTAGTGCCTGGATTCTGAGTAAACAGCCGCTTAACGTTCTGGGCCACCGCTTGGGTTCGCTGGACCACTTTTTCTCCCTGAGCCTGGCGTTTTTGATAAAGGGGTAAGCTGTTTGTATCGTTTTATGGTCCTTCCGACAGTTTTTACGCACACGCCAACTTTGTTAGCGAACTTTTTGTTCGTGGTGTTTGGATTTTCCAGGTATTTGCAAATAATTGATTTCCTCTTTTCTTCTTGTTGAGACGCAATCTTTTCTACAATCTTTTCTACTAATGAGTATTTTTTATTTTAATATGCAATATATATACCTTATTTAGGTACCAAATATGTTGCTATAGAAGTAACATTTTTTTTTACAAATAACCTAAAAACAAATGGACAGTTTTTATTTCTGGGACAGTCTTTATAAGCAATTGTATGCCAATCAGCCATTTTAAAGCACTAACATAACTATTCTTTTGATGATCTTTAAAATTACTAAACACGTATAACTTCACATAATAGATTTGCATGGTAATAGAACCTTATACTTTTGTGAACTTGGCACTATTTTTTTCCACCACTGTCTGCCAATTTAAAAAAATCACAGTTAACGAAAATTCAAATGCTTCAAATTATTTTTATGACTATACCGTTTTGATCCAATTCATTTTAGTCCACAAGCTACAACAAATATTTTTTTAAAGGAAACAAGTGAAAATCACTCGAACTGTAAATTTTGCTACTTAATTAATATTCTCTTTTAAACAACATTTATAATTTTTCTAACATAGGTGACCCGAATGACAGAATTAAGTGCTTTTTAAACTATCGTGTCCCGAATTTCTTACACAGTTTTTCCAATATCGAGTCAAATACAGAGATAACAAAAATGCAAACTTTTCGAATTATATTTGTGACTATCCCGTTCTAAGCCAAACCATTTTTGCACCACAAATTATAACTGACAAATCAATTCTATAACTAACGAAGTAAAAATTGGTCGAACTAAAAATTTGTCTCCGAAATTTAATTTTATTTTTTAAATAGCTGAACAGTTATAATTTCACTAGGTGTCTTGACAGTATTGAATGCCATTTCAAGAATGGTATCCCGAATTTTTTTGCAAAGCTTTTTCCAATGTCTAGTGCACAATACAGATATTACGAAAATAAATGTGTTACAAATACATTCCATTTTATACAAAACCATTTTGCCCCGACTTTCTTTATAGGTTTTTTACTATACCGATTCTAAGATTGGGCGAATTAAAATAATATATTCCAACTAACGATAGTTTTGGTGTTCTTTAAGCGGGGACATGACATTTGGCCCGTTTTTTTCTCTGCCGCCAGTTTGGATCTCTATAAAATCATGTTGGAGTTATTGTTTTTTCATGTTTTTTTTTGTAATTTGTTCAATTCTCTTCAATAATAAAAAATAATAAAATAATAACAATAATAAAAATTTTGGAAAAATGTTTGTTTTTGACTGAGTTGTGAATATTTAAAAATGGTCTGTCTTCTCTGCCGCGAATGTTATGTCCCACCTTAAGACCACTGAATATTTTGTTTGTTACAAAGAACCGAACTTCTTTTAATTAATCTTGCATATTTTTGCAGAAATCTTTAATATTTCCCTTTTTCATTTCAACACAAGATTTTTGAAACTTATGAACTTAATAAACATCTCTTAAGTACTGTACAAAAGAGTGCATGTCTAAAACGTGTAAATTAAGGCAACTTAACAACAAAGTTCTTTCTTTCTACATCTTTATTGTTTCCTCGTCTTTTTCTTCCTGCTTGCGGTGCCCGTTTTATATGAAGTATGTATTTGAAGTTTATGTTCCAGAAATAGTTTATCACTGAGTTTAGTTGTTGCCATATTCCTTGGCATTTGTGTTGCTTGTTGTTCACTTGTTGTTGTTGGTGGTGTCCCGCTTTTTGTAACATGTGTTTGTAAAAGTAAACATTTCAACTTGCATGTCTATTCGTCTCTCGGTTTTGGATGAGTTGGCAAAATTTTTAATTTCCTGTGTTATTTTTATGCTTTTTTAAAGATTTTTTGCTCATATTTTTTTTGTTTAAATTTGAGTCTTTTTTTAGTTGTTTTTTTTTTTCTATTTTTATGAAGCTAAATATATAACGTGTAGACAAAGTTTGAAAGTGTGAAGTTTGTCTGGCTGGCATCAATTATGGTTGAAGCAGTTGAGGGTATCCTTATGGCTGGATTATGAACGACATCCAAACGAATGATTGCTAAATTAATTTGAGTGAAATTGATTGAAGTGAAAAAACTTTATAGAAATAAGCAAAATCAAAATAAAATCTTTAACAAAACAAAGCAAACCGATGAAGCATTTATGGGTTATACGAGGCTGTAAAAACTTTGTAATGCAAACTTTTACTTGAAAGTAAGAAAACAAGATTTTCCTCCAACACTTCATAAAATACGCTCAGCTGGTGACCCAATTTGTAGTGGCTCTGTTAAAAGATTTATGCTTATGAAAAGTTTACCCTTTTCTCAATTTCCAAATTTATGAATCTAAAAGAAAAAAGTAAATTTTTAATTTTATGAATGAACGAAGAAACTTTGCCGCTCTGTCGGTATTTACGGTGAAAATGAGAAAATGCTTTTAAATGCGGAATGTGTGTATCAGCAGTAAAATAGCTCGAAGAGGCAAAAATTATTTTGAGTTGCTATTTGTTTTTAATTTTAATTGCAATGTGTTTGGAAAATAATTTGAGAAAGTGTTAAAATATTGAAAACAACTAACGGATGTAATAAAAGCTGAAACGGAAATGCAATTTTCTATAGAATAATAATAATAATAACCGAAGCATCAATTTCGCAGTGAAAAATTTGAATTGATGATGAAAAGAAGTATAAAAATAAATTAACAAACTTATGCTTTCAGCTATTTTGAAATTAGTTAGTATTTGAAATTATCAATGAGACAAGGATGAATTGGAGCGTTAACTACGATTCTTAAGTCCATTTCTTTTCCTTGAGAGCTAGTGCTCACACAAACTGAGCTTGAATTTGAAGAAAATATGGTTTCTTTAAAAATTGTAGATAATAATTCTGAATAGAAGAGATACAGACATGCTCGGAATATAAAGAATAAATAAATTGATAGCTAAAAATATAATTTAAAAAAAAAATAGTGTTTTTATTAATTTAAAATTTCAGCAAAGAACTATTTTGTTTACTCTAGCAGAGAAGTACGTGTTACAAGATAAAGTTTATAACACTGTAGTTTTAATTATTATGCCAAAATTTTCTCTAAAAGAAGATGATTTCAGATGTTTGAAAATCTGTTCTATTTATTTGCAATGAATATGTTATTTCAAAACATTATGATGATTTTTTCGAAAAGTTTCTCTAATTGGTAATTTTTAGAAAATGATACCCCGTCTGAAGGAAGAGCTTATATTCCAAGAAAAGCTATCTTATTCTTGAGATCCACTTGAGAATGAAATGTAAGGGTCTTCAGATCCATTTTGAACATCCCTTAATAATCCTTTCATCTGTTGAAATTAAGAATCCAGATTCTTGAAGAACTAGTTGTCATAAAGTGAAAAGGATTTAAAATTATAATGGAACTCCCCCTAATAATTCTGTAATTTTTAGAAATTTTTTCTCTTTCAGCCCAGATTGTGGGAAAACTTGATATGCTAAAGAAAAAAAAAGAAAAATAAATACAATGAAAAGCGTTCTTAATTTCTGAGGTTTATTTTTTCTCTCAGAACACAAATGGAGGTAGAACTAGATGTAATTAAACAAAAGAGTCTTCAAGTCCATGTTGAACACCCCTAATTAGTACTTTCTTCTATTGAAATATTTCCATTTAGAATCCACATGATGAGAGAACTAGTTGTCATCAAGAGAAGAGAAAAAAGCTTTAAGTTTTTATTGAACACCCATAATAATCCTTTCATTGCCAAAAATGCTTCCAAAAATTTATTGGATTTCGCTTTGGAAGTTAAGATCCAAATTGTAGGAGAACTGAATGTGAGAAAGGAAAAGAACCTTCAGATTCGTTATCAGCACTTCAAATACCTTCATCTCTTTGGCAATTTCGAATAAAATCTCAAAACTTTGAATTGTATTGTCATCATCTAGTCAACAAGATCGTTATCACAGCTCAATAACTGTGAAAAAAAGCCATTAGTTTTCCAATTAAGAATTGTACTGTGTGGAATATTAAGTATTTATATGATAAAAATATAACTATCGCACCCTATTTCTGTTTTATTTTTTTTTTTAACACCTTTCGAAGTGTCGAAGTGTCTAAAAAAAATTGCTATGAAATGATGGATTTGCATAGAAATATAAGCGCCATTTAATTAACGCCTTAATGACAGCTCATATGTCAAACGTATCCATATAAATGCAGATTAGTTGTTGCTGCTGTTGTTCTTGTTGCCGTCGTTGTTGTTGTTGTAGTTATTGTTGTTGTCGTCGACAATTCACAATTTAATTATTTATTTACAACATAACTTCTGAAGCTTGCCTAATGGAGCTTCACAGAAAAACGATAAAATCGAAGCTCAGCTTTACGCATTGTTACTTGAAGTCGGGCATTGAACCCAGCTGGGCTTGATTTTTTAATCACACTCGATTGTTTTTATTACAGAACGCTAGCTGTCTTGACTTATCTTAAGTTGTGTGCTTTTTTCTTCTTCTTCTTCTTCTGCGTTTTTACTCAAAAGACTTTCATTAAATTTTATTTAACTTTAATTGTCACAATTTATCAGCCTGAGTTAAGCGACAGTTTTATTCCCATAACAACAACAATCACAACAATAAACACAACAACAACAGCAACAACTTTATCTTGCATTAAGACAGCGCTTTAAAGTTGGGTTCAAGCATTTAACAGCTTAAATAAGTTATTTCCTTCGGAACTTCATCCAGTGCATGCATGGCAAAGTATGGATGGATGGATGAATGGCTGGTTGTGGTAAAGGAATAAAACATGTCTTTGCATGCAATTATTATATTTTTGTAGATTTCCATAATATCGTTATGTTTGTCTGAACGGAAGAATGTTCGGACAATTTAAGAAAAAAACAGTGTTTATGACTTAAAAAAATCCAAAAAAAAAGAAAGCTATAAAAAACAACAAAAAGTTGCACGTTTAATGGTCACTCTAGAGGCCGACGAGTATAGCACACTTTTATGTTGATGTACGGTCGAGGCAATATAGGAAGCCAAGTCATCATTTCCGTTTGCCAGTTGGTCTTGCTTGTGTTGTTGGTGTTTGTGTTATTTTTGTGGTCTTTCGTTGTAAAACGACGCTGACCCACAAATATGTCGTAAAACTTACAAAATAGTCGGCTGAAGTTAACTATTCAAGGATGTTCTTAACAAGTTATTAGCATAGTTAACAGACAACAAAAACCATTTTACTATTGGCATTTATGGTTGACTAATAGAGTTGTATAGAAGTAGCGTCTATGAAATTTTGGACTACTGAGATAAGAGTCATAAAAAAATTTCAAATTATTAATGACTGGTTTTTTGTATCTTGTAATAAAAAATTCTAAAAGTTTCTGTTACATAAATAGAAAAAGGTCAAAATAGACGTTATGCCATGCCCTTTTATATAACTGTTTTAAATTAAATTTAATTTAACAATACTAAATAGTGCTGTAGTTGAAAAATAAACTAGTTTTATAAAGTGGTTCAAATTGAACGAGTCAAAATGGGTCATAACATCTTTGGGTTATACCCGTCATAACTCAATTCCTTGTTTTGAATCAATGATTTGTGGCTATTATTAGTCATCAAACTCAATCAGTCAAGTTTAGCCTGGCCAGGATTCGAACCCGGAATCTCTGAACGGTAGTCAAAAAAGTTACTTTTTTACTAGAAAGACTCTGCCTAGTATAGAAAATTGTTATATAACAAAGGGGGGGAAAAATGGGATAGTGTAATTTTATCATTTTACTTCAAAACTGTGGTGACCGTGGAATGCAGGTTAAGTGTGTGGCTTGGCACGCTAGGAGCCCGAGTTCGATTCCAGTCGCGGCGAAAAGTTTTTTCAATAAAAAAAATTTTTCTGATCGGTCACTATCTCTCTGCAGACAATGGCAAACCTCAGAGAATAAATAATGCCATGTGAAGCTGCTTGAGAACATGAATATTAGCCGTTCGGAGTCGGCATAAACATGTAGGTCCAGTTCTCGGTCAATTTTGCGCAAACATTTAATAACACACACAACATAATTGATCATAAAAAGCTCGGTCAAAGTCCTATCAGGGCTGAAATGGCCAATTTGTTTTTTTTTTGTTTACTTCAAAACTGCTCTTTGTAAACTCTTTTTACTTAGCTGAGTGAAGTATGTTTACTATTTTTTCACTCTTCAATTTTTGTGTTTTCAACCAAGGATTTTTGGTGTTAAATCTATTCAGTGAAGTCTGTCTTATTTCGATATAGATAAGAAGGCTGGAAAGGGTAATGAAGTGAAACAAATTTTTTTGTTCTTTCAGATGCTCCAAAAGGCATGTGGAATCATCATGGATGCCAGTGGTCCGTACCACTAAGCACGTACGATTCACTATGTACTAAACCCCCTAATGTCCAATTCAACCACTCTCCCCACATGAGTAACGCTAGGTATTTGTTTGATCAGCTGGCAAGCAATTCAAGCTACTTCCTTGCTTTTGTTGCTTTCCTTTCAGTTTTAGTTTCTTGAACCTTCGGTCTTTGGGGGAGACTGCTTCGAGAAATAGTCCTAAGGTAATGAGGATGGAAATGATTCCTAGAAGACGACGAAAATGAAACGTTGACTGCGGTTCCTTACAAAGTGACATCTTATGCTCAAAACCCCCTGGCCTCGGGAGTTAAGCAACCATGCTGTTTCGTTGCTATCCTTGTTGTTTCAATTTGATTGTTGGTTCTATGGAAGTAGACCGCTTCGTGAAATGGTCCATAGACTTAGACGCATAATCTGAAGACTGTGGTATCGTCTTGTAAGGGGAAGACGCGGAAGGAACATTGACTGCGGTCCCTTGCAAGATGAACGCTTACGTTCAAAACCCTCTCTCAAGGTTGAATATTGTTTAATCGTCTATATTTCTTATGGCATTGCGCAGTCCTTCTACACGACGCAATTCTTTCGTAATAGCGCATGCCACACTGCATACTGAAGTCCAGTCTTCTTTAGAGTTAAGCATTATATCCAATAATCTTTCCACTGTTGACGACCACCTTCCTGCTGTATTGCTTAGCTCTAGTCTTTGTGGGTCGAAAAAAACATATTCGGCATCTTTAAAAACATTTCTTGTACAGAATTGCAGACAATTCTGTCACACATGCTATTCTAAGTTTTTAGGACTTAGGCAAATCGAGTGGAAGCGAGAAGATCTATACCGGGAGCTACCGCCACAATCAGCGCTCCGACCAAAGAGACAGTTCAGAATGCACAGCACACTTTAAGTACACAGAAGCGATAAATCGAATCTATGCTTCGCAAGTAGGAGCTAGATTTGGTTACCTCAGCTCATATGAAGGCTGCGTAGGAGTGCGAACTAGGACCTCCGGTATTCGAAAAAAGTCTCGTTATCGCTGACGCTACGCTAACTGCTACTGCATTTAGCAGTATCATATACCCTTCATCATCTATGATCTGTCATAACGCCAAGGTACTTATAGAATCGTTTCCGATACAATTGTGTAGTTAAAGTTATCAAGCAAATTTAATTCACAAATTTTTCTACCATCAACTACAACTTTAAAAGTCGTATATATTGATGAATTTTTAATTTCAGTTGAATATACATGAGGAAAGAATTAAAGAACGGTAAAGCGAAGGACCATGACCTAACCAGGATTCGAACCCAGAACCTCTGGATTGTCAGTCAACCACGCTTACCTGTAGACTACCGAGGCCTAGTGTTCCAATGCGGTGCATGTAGTTCTCTCTATTGCTCGTTATCCTTCAATTGCTCACTATATTCTCATTTGATACTTTGAAACTAGCTTTATGTCAAGCAATTAATTTTCAATTAAACACATAAAACATATAGTTTGCAGTATTTTTTTCGAGCCAGATTATGATTAATATTTAGTTTTATACATTGTTCTATGAATCATCGATTGTGAGAATAGAGTTGAGAAAATTTGCATGAAATCCCTGTTTTTGTTATGAATTTTTCAAAGCATATCAAACATTTTATTTTTATTTTAAGCTACGTTTCAAAATGCTTTGGTTTTCAACTCTTGTGATTGTTAGTAAGTTTTGATCAATTTTTTTATTTTTATGTTCAAATGTGCAGTAGCTTCAAACTGAAGTTGTAGCAATGATGTTAAAATGCATTGAGTCGTCTTTTGCTGCTACTAACCAGCAACTGTATTTATTTTCATACATCTACTAAGCCATATTCCCAACCTCCCCTACCTCCCTTTGGCCCTTTCTCTCACAAAACTGCTACTGCCCTTGGCTATGGGCTTCTCTACATCATAGTTTAGTTTTGTGCGATCTCATGCTCTGCTTTATAGTGTGGTTCGTGCTTCAGCTAACTGCGGCTCCGTCATGCTTAATTGTACAACATTGAATTAAATGCTTATGAAGTTTTACAACAACGACAACAGCAGCAGCAACAGCAGCAACAACAACAACAAAAACAACTGGAACTCAAGATTATTATAGTCCGTGATTCGGTTGGTTGCGCGTCTTTTGCAATGTTGCCATGTTGAAGTTCAAGTTAAAGTGGCTGGCTGCACAATTTAAACTCACTCTGCCTTGCTTTGGCTTTCGTGGACTTTCCTTCCCTGTTGTTCGTCTTGCCATCGTCTATTTTGGCTGTCTTTGAGGGTCATTAGGGCACTGCACTAGTAGCTGGGGCGCTACAGACTCTGTCAGAGTTGCCAGATGAAGTTGATGAAGTGCTAAATGAATTGGAATCATTGTAAATAAATGCACAGCATCTGAATAATTTATGAAAATTTCAATTAAAATGGTTGCTTTTCTGCTAGTTTTTATGAGTTGTTGTGGATGTTGCTTTTGTTTTTTTATGGCATTTTATTTATTAAAACGTTATGTTTAGTATTCTTGTTGTTTTCTAGTGTTTTTCTTATGATTCTCATTAATAACAAGTGATTTTTGGCATTTTTAATTAGAAAATCTTGCTTAATTGCTATAAAATTTTATATCCCGTCTCTCGGACCATTTTTGCAATATCTCAAAGATGCTGAAGTTGTGACAAAGAACATTTGTTGTGTTTTGCTCATAGTTGTTGGGCTTCAAGTTTTGTTGGCGTTCCAACAACACGTTAATTGAGTAAGTTTCAAAATTTGCCGGAAGTAACTACAATAGAAAATAAATTTAAAAATCATTAATATAAATATGTATGCATTCTTGGAAATAATAAAAAAACCCATTAAAACAATATTATAATTAAAACATTAATGATGTAGATAGCTCTAAAAATAAGCTTTATTTTCCTGTTTTTTTTCATTTCTCTTTTCTGATTTCAATCTGAATTTATGCTGTTTTGATGTCATCAACATTTTTCTCGCCTGTTCATAATGACAACTTTCCCTGGGGATGTGAACATTTTTCTACACATGTTAATTTTATTTTTTTTTTTGTTAATTTTTCGTTCCAAATCACATATTCTAAAGGACATATTCTAGTATGTACAAAGTATTGAGTATTGAGAATTGAGTATTACGTATTGAATATTACGTATTGAGAGTAGTGAGTGTTGAGTATTGATTATTGAAGTTGAAATTAAAATAAAAATTGAAATTGAAATTGAAATTGCAATTGAAATTGAAATTGAAATTGAAATTGAAATTGAAATTGAAATTGAAATTGAAATTGAAATTGAAATTGAAATTGAAATTGAAATTGAAATTGAAATTGAAATTGAAATTGAAATTGAAATTGAAATTGTAATTGAAATTGAAATTGAAATTGAAATTGAAATTGAAATTGAAATTGAAATTAAAATTGAAATTGAAATTGAAATTGAAATTGAAATTGAAATTGAAATTGAAATTGAAATTGAAATTGAAATTGAAATTGAAATTGAAATTGAAATTGAAATTGAAATTGAAATTGAAATTGAAATTGAAATTGAAATTGAAATTGAAATTGAAATTGAAATTGAAATTGAAATTGAAATTGAAATTGAAATTGAAATTGAAATTGAAATTGAAATTGAAATTGAAATTGAAATTGAAATTGAAATTGAAATTGAAATTGAAATTGAAATTGAAATTGAAATTGAAATTGAAATTGAAATTGAAATTGAAATTGAAATTGAAATTGAAATTGAAATTGAAATTGAAATTGAAATTGAAATTGAAATTGAAATTGAAATTGAAATTGAAATTGAAATTGAAATTGAAATTGAAATTGAAATTGAAATTGAAATTGAAATTGAAATTAAAATTAAAATTAAAATTAAAATTGAAATTGAAATTGAAATTGAAATTGAAATTGAAATTGAAATTGAAATTGAAATTGAAATTGAAATTGAAATTGAAAGTGAAATTGAAATTGAAATTGAAATTGAAAATGAAATTGAAATTGAAATTGCAATTAAAGTGGAAAGTTGAAGTGGAAAGTTGAAAATTTAAAGTTGAAAGTAAAACGTTGAATGTTGAACGTTGGAAGTTTGAAGTTGGAAATTGAAAATTAGAAGTAAAACGTGTCAACGGGAGCATCAAAAAAAGAAAAATTTTAAATTTTATATTGAAAGTCGGAATTTTCAGTTTAATGATTGCCAGTTAACAACTTATCGAGTAATGTTACTTTTTTATAAATTGCATAAAAAAATTAATGCCACATAACTGCTTTGTTCACACAGCATGCAGTTGAATCTTAAGTGGTTTTGATTTATTGTTGCAATTTCTCAAGAATATTAAAATTTCGGTGTGGCAACACGAGGAATAAAAATCTCAAAATGTGGGAAATGCGACACTTGCACACAAAAAAAAATGCAAAACAACAAGCAAACAACAACTGCAATTATGTTAAACATGAGCATCGCGTGAATCCGGCGCTCTGAATCATAAACGGAATTCGGAATTATTTCGATACTCAATACTTGCCAAAAGAGGGATTTATTTTGAACATTAGCGCTAAATCATGATGCAACATTTAGCAGTCGTTCAACTCGGAGCCATCCAAAAAACATACAAAATAAAACAGATGACAATAACAAAAAAAAAAAAAAATAGCATGCCATAAATAAATGCAATATGAAGTTATTGCATAACGCTGTGGTGAGAAACAAAGAAAACAAGAATTTGGATTTTGTTTGTGGAAAATTTAAACATGTGGCAAGGATTTATTTCATAAAAAAAGAAACATCAACATGTGTCGCCTTCAGGCAATGCAAATTTTTATACAGTCGGCTGCAATTTATTTTCTTCCTGAAACGCAAAATTTGTTGTTATATAAAATTCAGCGCGGTGCATGTGATGTGCTTTTGCAACTTGGAGATTAATGCGTTGATATATAATATAAATATTTAAATAGTTAATCAGTCAAAATTTTTTTTCTAGACCGCTATCTTTTTTAATTCTGCTTAAAAAGTATTTAAAATTGCTAATAAAAAAAAAAACTTGCAAATTCCACATGTGTGCTTATATTTTCTGAAAAATCTTCATTCATAAAACAACTTGCTTCTAGCATGTACTAGAAAATCCGTCTCTCACACCCACTTTTTGTGGCTGGTATGAATTTGTAATTATTTTTTTTTTATCAACAAATTTTTATATATTTCATTCAGAACGCTCGATTTATTTGAAATGTGAATAAACTCTCGTTGACCCAATTAATTAAATTAATTATCGCACATTTTAAATTTGGAAGTGTATGTATGATGAAATTTATGTTGCCATGGTTGTTGTTTTTGTTTCGATTTTCGGTTTTTTTTCGAAACGTATTTCTGCTTTTTTGGTCTCTCTTTTTTTCTGTATTTATTGCCTGCGTTTGACAGCAAGATTATTTGTTTATATGTTTGTACAAGAAGTTGAGTTGAGACTGCAGCTCATTTTGGTGTTTTTTTTTTTTTCCTTTTTGGCGGATTATCATTATGAAAAGATTGATGCTGTGTATTTCGTAGAATCATATTAAATTCTACTTGTAGTGCGATACGAGTTGCAAGCATCATGTTCATATATTGATGGGCTATAATTTTTTTGAAGGACAAAATAGTTGTTGGTACGTTTGCGTTTGAATTTTTCAATATCTCCAACATATATTTCATGCATTAGCTTGACCCTTGAGTCAATGAATTTTATATATGTAGACAGTTTTTTTGTCTCAAAAGTAATTAATAGGCATGTGTGCAGGAAGTAAATTTTATAAAGATTAAATCGATCAATAAATATTAATTGATTAGATTTAATTTTATTTATTAAACGTCTGGGTGTTTTCTTTTTAAAGCACTTCAAATTTGAATTTTACAAACATTTCACAAACATTTTTAGAACTTTTTCTTAAAATTTTATATTGAAGTTCAAAATTTAATTCTGCTAATTATGATTATTCTGCTATATGATATTTTCTTAAACAAAACTGCTTAAAACAATATATTTTTTTACATTTTGTAAACAATACATATCAAAGAAATTCTTATTCAACAACCTGATTGATGAACCTGACTGTAACCTATTGACGTTAAACCTGTTGTACCTATCTGTTAAAAGTTAAATACGCATAACTCATCAGAATTGTAATTGTTTGTCAAGATATTACACAGCATTTTTTATGTTCTTGTAATCTACGCAGTGCATTAAATGAAAGTATCTTTATTTGGCCAGTTGTGAATCATGTCGCAATAAAAATTCCAACTTTACGCTCGTATCCTTCACCTTTGCAATTCAAAGTCGGAGTCATTGAACGATATGTTGTTGGAAAATAAACAAACTAGCTGATCTACGCACATTGAATGCAACAGCTGTTCATTTTACAGCTAGAATTGCTTTGAAGCTGACATATCCCCTCCATCGTCTTCCACCTTTTGGTCAACTTTGTTATTATTATTATTTTTTTTAATAAATAAACAAACTTGTTGGCAATCCCAACGACAGATACAGTCATTGAATAAATGGTTTATTTCCGACACAGTGAATGTCAATGAACAAAAAATGCAAAAAAAAAAAAAAATACTCAACAACGCCAATGAAATCGCATTCAAGCGGCATTTCCGATTATTACAAGCTGTAAACAATTAAAAACGTGTGCCAAACAAAGTGTTTAAAAAAAATGCATAAATAATGAAGCTAAAACAAGCTGAGAAAAGATACTTACTTCAAAAAGAAGGTGGCAGCAGAAAAAGGCGAATTTAATTAAATTGGAAGAAGACGCCTACGTTGCCAATTACATGCTAATGATGACAATGTGAATGCCATAAACACAGTGTTGCCAGTATTTAAATAATTTTGTGGCAATAAAGCACAAACAACCAGGTGGTAAATGCAACCATCCAGCTGCCACATGCCGAGATAACCAGTTCGGTGAGATTTATTTTTGCACGATGGCCAGCAGCGGGCAGCTTTATTGACGCAACTTGATTTGAACAGCATGCTGTGGACAACTATTGGCAGCATTTGCTGCTCTGTCAGATTTTTTGTTAAGTATTTCTCAATACCACGAAAAGTTCACAAAGTTTTTTGCCTTTCTAGCTATATTAAAAAATTTGTTGACACGCAAGAACTTATGCAAGTTTTAGACTTGTGACTTGTGACTGCTGTGTGTGCTCTATCTTGAGATCTGATTTTAAGAATTTTCTGCTTGCCTTGTCCATACTTGCCTTCAAAAAGCTCCTTAAAACGGTTGCCATCACTTAAGTTTTGCTTATTTCTGCAATTGTCGAAGTTGCAATGCGTCAATGCATGTTTTTGTTGTTGTGGTGCACTTGAGCCGTTTCACTGACTGACTGCCTTGCAGGGACACAATTCACTGCATGTGAATTTGCAATATTTTTTCTTCGCTTTTTTTTCGTTTTGTTTCTTGTGTATCACTCAAGCAGCTACTCAGCTTTTTCTTAGCGCTGCATCATAACTTGTAAAATTGCTGAAGTTGACGACTGCAGTTTATGTGAGTTTATCAAGGCAGTGCGGGTGAGTTGGGGGGGGGGGGGGGGGGGGGGAAATGTGTTTGAAGTGTTGAAGGTGTGTGCCTGATATGTGATGAGCTATAGCAATAACGAAAGGTAAGCAAAAAGCTGTCTTCTTTCATATTCATTTCACAAAAAGTTTTCAACTGAAAAGTACATAGTTTGAAAACTGCAGCGAATTTGAAATCATAAAACTATTTTCATTCCAACGAATTGAAAGTTCAAATCAGTTTATGGGTGACACTCGAAAACCAGCACAACACAAACAGTCAATATGCTTTAGTAACTTGTACAGCTAGCTGTTGGCTATCTACGCTGTATTTTCAGAGTTGGTTAAAAAAAAAATTATATTGATTTAACTGGAACAAGCTGCACACAATTTACCATGATAAAAAAAAGCTTGCCAAGTTTTTTCGTATAATGTTTGACTCTTCTACGCTTTTATGTAATCAAAATAATACGGAATGTAATATTAATCCGGATATGCTGAATATTCTATCTATTTGTTGGGTCTATTACTACACTTAAAGGAAAATCCTAGGCAAATTTTTATGTTGACTCTATAATGACACAAAACTTATGAACTCAGCCAAGGAAATCATCAATATGTAAAACATTGTTCATATTGACAATTTTCAACATCGACTTTAGATTCGAATAATTCGGTTTTTCGACTAACTCTAAATTATGAGTTGCTCTAGAAATTATCGAGTAAGTTCAGTTTTCTCTCATATGCTCTCAATTTTTTCTCAGCTCTCTCTTGATAATACTTACCCAGTAGAAATTGAGACATTAAGAAACTAAAAGAAGATATATATAATGGATCATGGAAGATATTTCTTATCTGTTATTCGAATTTTAAAATTCAAGACGGCGGGAAGAGCTGTCACATACATTTTTTTTTATTTATTTTTGGTGCTGGGGCTGGGGAACACTCAGAATTTCAAAAGGTATGATTTAGTTTTTACCTTATAATAAATGCATTAAGGCCACATTTTTCCTTGGAAAACTTTTTTTTGAGAAAATTTTATTTTTTGCTTATATGAACTTAAATACCATTGGGAACATATTGTGAAAATTTCAACGAATTCTAAAAATAGTTTTCTTTTGTTGAGTTTTTTGTATAGGCTCAAAATCATACAATATTTTTTTTTTAAACTTTGAATCAAGGATTTCAAGTATGGGGAGATAGATAAGTAGGAGAGAAATGGAAATAACCAAGTGAAAGAAGTTGAATGTGTGACGGAGCGCTATATCTACATGCGAATTTTAATCTTACTCTAGTGTTATGCCTTTACCTTAGCCAATTCGAGTTATAAAGCAATCTCATTTCACAAACATCTCTACCATCAACTACAACTTAAGAATTCGTAATATTGATGAATTATTAATGTCAGTTGGTTAAAAATGAGGAAAGAATTAAAGAAAGGTAAAATCGTAGGATCATGTCTAGACCGAGATTCGAATTGAGGCCCCAATTCGGTACTCGTGAAGGTAGCTCCAAAAACAACGAAGCTGGACCTATTTCAAACCTTTAAAAATACCTGTTTTTGTTCCGTTATTTTTTAAACGACCCTCTTTATTCTAGTACTGGCGATAACGACATGAGTTCTCAACAAATTCCCGTTTTGGTTTTTATTTTAAAATGTTTTTATTTTTTTTGATTTTATTTTTGTTGGTCTACTTTGACATGACATACAAAACCAACAACAACTATCATTTCAAAATTAAGTATAAGGTTTTCCAATTCAATAAAAACCGTTTGTCGATATCTTTCCAAAAGAATAACTTTTAAAAGTCTTATAACTTAATTTTGTACAATTACGTTCTTAGCGAGGCATTATATTTTGTGTCGCCAAAGTAAAAGGTGGCTTTATACGAAAAGTAGGGGTTATAGCCCAAGTTCAACAATTTTTATAAAGGGGTATAAAAAGGGTACCGAAATATTGAGACGCACGGATAGAGGAGACGCTCTAAATGAAAATATAATCTTAAAAACTTTAAAAATTAGGAAACCCAATTTTCCCAATATTTCGAAGATGAAGCGAGTTAGGTCAAACATTTTTTCTAACTTAATATTTCTTATGAAGTTCAATGAGAAATGGCAATATTTTTTTTTAATATTTTAATCAATTAACGAGTTGAATGAAATTTCAAATTGATGGATGCCCAATAGACCGTTTCACATTTCAAAAAACATTCAATACTCCGGTGCGCTCAAATTTCATTTTCTCAAAATTTAACCCTCATCAGTACAAAAATACCTTAAGACCCAAAAAAATTTGAATTCGACCCCGCAATATCTTATTGCACAAGTGGTTATAAGGTAATTTTGAAAGTATTTGGGACAAAATATGTTTTGAATAATGGGGTGACTTAACCGAAACACACTTGGAACATATTCTGATGGGAAGTCGTTTGAAATAGGCCATGCTTTTGTAAGTTTTTTTTTAAGTTTTTTTCAAGTTGTTATTTTGTATTTTCAAGATATGCACCTGATAATGTTCAGTGGAATGTTGAACATGTAATTCAACTTTTAGGAAATCTTATCGGTTTTCCATATCAAATATTTATTCTTATTTTGTTCCAGCGACTTAATGTTTTTAGCTTTGTGTTCTTTTCCAAAACTTACGCTCTTAAGGTGGTTTTACATATTGCACATCTTTTATATATGAAACTTTACATAAAATATTTAAAACTATATTTTTGAAAAACATGATTTTTATAGGATACACTCTAAGAAAAAAATGGCGAAATTTTACCACAATTATTGCTGGCAACACTTTAACAGCAATTATTGTAGTAAAATCCCACTGCTCAAAATTCAGAATATTCTCTCTCTCTCCTCTCTCTCTCTCTCTCAAATCTCTCCTTAAGGTGTTCTTCTTATTTGAGTGCATTAAAAAAAATAATACCGCAAAAAATGCGTTTTACTTTTTCTACTTCTTTTGTCGATTATTAATAAATCATTAAATAATAATCAATTTATTAATTAATTAATAAATAATCAACATTTCTTAGGTGTTTATATTACGTGTTTATATAATATTTATTAGAACATCAATATTGTCACATGTGATGCTCAATACCAACTGACGAAAATTATGTATCTGCTAAAAAAACAACTCAATTGTGAGAGCAAACTGAGCAAAAACCAGCGGTATTAGCGTAAAATATCACTTAAGTAGCGTTGAATGATTTTTTGAGCGAAAACTTGCCGAACTAGCGAGATAACATGCTTAATTTTGTTTGAATTGGAAAAGTTCGCTTTGCAGCGTGTTATTTTTTAAAAACCGTCAATAAATGCGTGAAATTTCACAGCAATTATTGTACTGATATTTCAATCAGTTTTAAGAGCATATGATAGTAGGAGTTCACATTTGGTTTTGTAGTATTTTTCTATGTTATGTTTTAAAAATTTGCAGTACGTTCTATACTAGAAAGTTTAAGCTTTGCACAAAAACACAAAATTACAAACAAAGTTTTTCGAACAAAATAAGAAAAACAATTGATGCGGAAAAGCGATAAAATTTGCTGAAAATTGTTTGTTCAAAATACCTTCATCACAAACTATCACATGCATGTTAAAAATATGTGCCCTATGCCAGCGGTCAGAATATGCCTGAATCAATACATTCTCTCAGGCCTGAGGTGTAATGGTAAGGCCTGAGTATTAGAGATGGATAGTCGATAGTCGATTAGTCGATTATATCTTCAAAATTTAGGTTTTTTTCAAACCGGTTATTGTTTTCGATTAAAAATCTAAAATCGGTTATTTGAATCTACTCCGTCCCTGACAACACGCAGCCAACTTTGAAAAAGCAAATTTCACTTACTTTGAACTGCATCCAACTTTGAGCGAAAAAAGAGTGTTTAATTGCAAATTTTTGTGCTGAAGGTTTGTCCGCTTTCAAAAAATTTTTAATAAGATATTTAATTAAACTTTAAGAAATGGCTCCAAGTGCTGTGTGGCTGCACTTCAAAAAAAAAAAATTGACGGTGGCAAAAGAGTGCTGAGCACAAGTGCAAGAACATTTTAAAATTTAACAACATCATTTCTTCGCTGTGCAACCACCTAAAATGTGTTCATAAAGTTGAAGCCGCAAGCGACAAGAAAGAAATGGAAGCTTCCATCTCGTACAGGGCTTTGGAGCGGTGCATCATTTTTTCCTTTTTTTTCTATTTTTAATTCAATTCGACTTTCCATCCCTACTGATTATTCAACACACCTCTTGATTTCCTTTTCCGATCTATGTCATACTTACGTAATACCTAAGAATATTCCTCTGAAAAATCAGGCCTTCTGTAAGGTCGTCCCAAGCCCGAAAATTCAAATGAAAAAGCAAATAATATATCATTTACTGAAGCCGAGCTGCAGTTCGGCTTCTGTTTTATAAGCATTGTTTGAATGATTATTAGGAAAATTCTCTACTGGGTATTTGCACTCATATGTGAAACTTCACAAAAACTGAAATAATTTGGAGTTACCTCAAAACTCGAGTTATTCATAACGAATTTCGAGTCCAATTGCACAACTATCTATTATGGAAATTGCTATAGATTTAAAAAGAAAATAACATAATAATTTTTCTGACTTCTTATCAGTTTATGCAAGTTTAAACTTTTTGCGATCATATTATCTGTATCAAGTGAGTTTTTGTAAGGTGCATTTGGAGACTGCTCGTAATAGAAGGTCGAATACAAAGTTTCGAGAGTATTTGTTTGACAACGCGTACCACAACGCCAAAATTGAAAATTTTTAACACTTTTGTTTGATAACAACTGACGCGATTCGGCTTCTGAGTACGCCATCTTGTTCAGTAACCCTTATTTTTGTGAGATCGAAACAACCTCTTCAGATTTTGTTGTTCTATGTTATTAATTTTAACATAATTTTTGTATACATAAAATAAAAAGAAATCGTTTCTCAAATTTCCAAAAAATTATCAATTTTTTAAGAACGATTTTTCTTTCTCCCTCAGCAAATGGGGTAGCAAATGGGTTAAACACATTAAGCTAATAGCATATTTAAGCTAATTCATTAAATTGTCTACGGTTCATTGAAATTAATTAGCTAACGAAAATGTGTGCCCCCCCTTAATTAAATAGTTTAACAAACAAGTCGCCACCAACGTGAACTAAACAAGCCTAAACCTTACCTTGATCAATTGAGTAATTGGAAAACTTTCATTTATCAGCTTGTTGAGAGTAGTTCACCGTTTTTTCACAACAGTTGTTGTTGTTGTTGTAGTTACTGTTCCAACTAATTACATGGCTGTCATTTTTTTCAATATTGGACACAGAACACTCACTATCATTCAATCACTATCTGTCATTCATGCAGTCAGTCAGTTACTCAACAAAGCCAGCCAATTATTTTACAGCGCCGGCCAACAACAGCGACGACCGCTACCTTTATAAATCGTGCTGAAATGATTGATCTATACTTAGGCTTAACTTTATTAATCATGTCAATGATTTTTTGTTTGAGTTTCACTATCTTTCTTCCACCTTTAGCTTTTGTCGTTCTTGATTCCGCTGCTGACAGCGTCACACCATGTGGTTGTTCATTTAAGTGATTCCCTGCCTTAAGACGCACCCGATATGCTCAAAAACAAAATTTTCAGAACCTGAGGTGCTGGCGTTCTTTTTTAACGATTTTCAAAGTTTAAGTTTTTCGTATTAATTTTATGAGTTGCTTTGCGCTTATGTTAAGTTTATGACAAATCTTATGACATAAAAATGGTTTTATCTCAGACCTGATACCATCGGGGATTTCTTTCTTTCTTTCAATATTGATAGCTGACTAATTTTCTTCAATACCTTTCCACGAAAAACCGGAAATATTTTCACTGATGACGATGATGTGCATATTTAAGCATTTAACGTGATTTCGAGTCATTTTCGTTATTAATATTTTCTTTACAAAATTTATGTTATGCTGTCAAAAATTATACATGCCTAGCCTGTGACGACCGTTTCCGTTACTGGCATTCAATATGTTTTTTTTTTTTATTTTTTAAATTTTTTACTGGTTTTTATGCACAAGTTTATGCAATTGTTAATTTAATTTTAATTTTATTTTATTTGAAATGTTAATCTCACATTTATTGTTGTCGCCATGTCATGCGTAAATTTCAGACTTTTTGCCATTAAAAAAGATTTTTTTTTCTCTTGTGCCAAAGTATATGCAAAAATATGTACTAGCTATTTAAAAATGCGTCAACAGTCTCTGCAAACCTTTGATGAATTTTAATGTTGACTTTGTTGTTTTTGTGCTTGTTGTTGTTGTTGTTGTGGTTGTAGGTGATGTCGTTAGCTAATAGCTCATGCATATGTTGACAACCTTTATGAGTTGAGTTAAATGAACCACTACTTTGTTGGATGGTTCTACATGGGCAGGTAACCTACATATATTTAGTTGGAACTTAAAGTGAGTTTGATTCGAAAAAGTTCTGACGTTACGGTGCATGTTGAATACAACAAGCTTATTATTCAAATGACGATATAAGTAGAGGAGTAGAAAATTTAAAATGAATCAACTATCAAAGAATTTAAATATTTGAAGTGAGAAACTTCAAACTTAGTTGATAAGTAAGATCTTATTTAAGTTATTAAATTTAATTCATAAAATTAAAATTCAGCCATAATACTCCTAAGTAAACGAAGTTGTTATCTATAACATCATGTACTATAAGAGAACCTAGTTCTAAGTGTACTATGCAAGGCTTTTAAATAAATAAATAAAATAAAAACAGTTTTAACAAATTTTCTAATGAAAATCACTTAAAATATTCGGTTTTGGTTTAGTAGAATGCTTTGTTAAGTAGTTGGTTATGTTAGTAGAATGCAGAAATCACAGCGTATTCCTAATACATTCATGCAACAATCTTCAAAATACAATCTTAGTAATGAACTTACTAATCGAATAAAAAATAAATTCGTAAAAGTAACATTTATGATTCATGTGAAGAAATTTACGAAAAAAAAGTTGCATTTTTTGCAAATAATTTTTATTTTGCTAGTGAACAAATAGGGTTATTTTACTAAAATTAATGCTTTGTAAATTTAATGCTTTGAAAATTGCGTAACTCTACCAAAATGTTTGATTCTTTAATTGTGAAATGCACTTTACAAATATAAATTATTATCTGCTTAAATGATCTGATTCAATTTCAAAAGCACTTCAATAATATTGTTTTTATTGTTTTATTTTCATTCATTATGAAATTATTAACTTTATTAATTTATTTAATAAAGCCAACATTTACTGCATAGTTATCTGCAGCTGAGTGTGTATTTTATGCTAAGAATGTAGTTTTTAACCGAACGGAACTGTTAACAAGTAAACAAGCCGCCATTAATAGTTGTTTTTTTTTTCAGCTCATAAAAAATTAGCACAGGTGAATAATTATTATAATTTTTATTGTTAATTAGCTTAATGGGCCAATTAAATAATTAATCCTGTTTAATTGTGACACCCTCAAAAATAATTGGTGATTAAAAAATGATTTAAGTGACTAACGACAGCAGCTGTAATAAGTGAAACAACAATAGCAGCTACAACAACATCAAATGCATTTACAACAAATATTATTATTTTCAAAAAGCGGCAATCAAGAATGTTGATAAATATATAAAATTGCATTCAAAACAAAAATTTTGATCTTGGCTTACCTACTAGGGAGCAAATTTGTGTATACTTTAAATTTTAGTTTTTATAAAAACTTTTGAAAAATGCTTAAAAGCAACATTTAAAAAAAAAAAAACTATTATTGACAACAACTGATGTATAAGGAAATTATTTGTGAGTTGACAAAAGATTTTATTGATATCGCCAGTTGACAGCTTTGACATTTATGCAGCAACTAAATGTCAGTAATGCATGAATTTAATTGAAGTGACAAGTGCTAAAAAAAATAATATAAAATATCATACTAGCAGTAAAATGAAAGCGATAGTTTACAGCGGAGTGACATATATTGGCATAATTACAACAGAGTTGCCAAGCTTTAGTGCGAAAAGATATGACAACATTGCAGCAAAAAAAAAAAAGAGAGTTAAGCGTAAGTAAAAGTAAAATTATTTTAAAATAATTTGTAATAGTGAAAATAGTGTGCTGTGAAAGTATACCGGTGTGTGACTTGCAGAGATAAAGAGATGGGAAACTTCTTTTTAATGATGTTTTTTTTCATGTTTCCCTCCAAATTCATGCTTTTTCTTCAATTTTTTGGGTACTATTGTGAGTCTCATGTATTGTATACATGATTCACCTCATAGTTGTCAAGTTTTATTGTCAGATTCTATTAATAGGGTTGCATTGTAAAAAAAATAAAAATGTACTATTATATCAAAGTTGCTTCGAACTTAAATGCTGTTTGCGGTAGAACAATGGTATTTTCTTTTCCCGATAAAAGAAATCAAGAATATATTCCATTTTTCTGCACCCTCTATGCAAAGAGTGCAGAATATATTACAATTTTTATTTAATCCAAAAACTTTGTCCTGTTCTAAGTAGATAAAACACAAAAAAAACAAATTTTGTCATAATTCTACTTTAGGGCCCACGTTTTTTTATTTTTTTTTTTGAGTTGGAATAGTTAGATTATATGTATTTGGACTCGCTAAGCCCAATGGTGGCAAAATAAAAAGATTTTTTTTTTTGGTTTAGGAGATAAAATTCATCAAAGTTCGAAAAAAGCTTATACAAATCTGTGATTTTTTTATAATTTTTTAACGAATATTCAATATTAAACAACAAGTTTAAATAGAGAAACTTGCCTTTATTGTTAATTTATTATAGCAACAAATTATTTACCGTTTTAACCAGAGTGGCACCAAAATGCAAAGCCTCATACTTTTACTTTAAGTTAATCGTGCTCTTCTAGTTTGAATATTTGGAATATTTTTCTCTTTTAAGTAGAAACAGCTTTGAGAGAAGAAAGATAAATGAAGGAAGTAAATATTTACCAACAAAACAAAATGAAAATGTTTCAAATCTAGTTTTTTATCTAATGAAATCTTTAAGTGAAACGTATTGCTTATTTTATGTTTCGATTTTATAACAAAAACGTATTCATTTTAGCTTCTGAATTTACAGATAAATATTTGTTATCTTCCAAATAAAAGTATTTTTCATTCTAAAGAAGAAATTCATTAACTTTTATAATTTGTGGTTTTACACTTTCGCCCTGTTTATCAAGAGTTATACAATGATCTCTATTCAATATTTCAATCGCTTTCCTAATTTGCGCAAAGCAATATCTTATTCACCAACTTAAAACTTGTTGAAAAATAATTGGTGAATGGTAAAAAGTTATTCAACACAATTTATAAGCTTATAACTAAGTTCTTCTATGTCAAGCGAAAGCTTCATTGATTAAATAAAGAAATAATGGGTTCCGTAAGCGAGAAGGTAATCAGTGATTTAAATAATCTGGATTACTCTCTCAATTGCATGTAAGCAGGATTTTGTTGGGGCTTTATGTTCAATATTTTGCAGCATTTAAGGGTAGAATTTTAAATCGTCAATTTAAAGAAAGAACTGCAATTTATCTTACTTTTGAGATCAACATTTTTGTGAAAAAAACATTATTAAATTTAAAAGGTCAGAATTTGTTTGAGAAGAGAACCAAAAACTGCAAAATTCTTAAAGAGGGCCAAAATAATAAAAAGCTATTCTGTACCTTGATTCTATTCCTAGTGGAGACGTTCTGTAACAAAAACCGGCCTGTATAAAATTAATTCCGAATAAAATAGTACTAGTACAATTCTACTATAATTTCGTACTTATTAATTCATAGTGAACTAAACTAAATAGTACAAAACTACGTTTTTATGCAACTCTGCTGTTGGCTTTCATGCCAAGGTGGGTTTCTGATTAAAGCAGTGAGCGCTTTCAAGCGATACAACTGTTCCAGTAGAAAACCGAATTAGCGCTTTTTTTCTTTGACTGAGTTGATAAGCCAAACATCAAAAATATTGGCAAGTTGTTAAAATGCAATGCCGTGCAACATAAATTTTGACAAATAACAATGAATGCGCATGTTCTTGTAGTTTTAGAGCATATTGTTAAAATTAATACTGAATAAATAAACTTAAAAGAGACAAAAATTACAATTTCCTGGTTAGGCTACCATTTTATTCAATAAACTGTTTTGCATTTCATTAATTTCACAACTATTTTGACGTTTCAAATAGCAAACTATTCAGAATATATAACTTATTGAGAGCGCTGGACGTGGCCACTGAGTTTTCACCAGACTGCTTAAATTTAAGGAAACTGTTGAATTATGTATTTAATTAAGGTAACTGGGGAGTATGTCAAAAATTGCACTAACACATTTATAGAGTTTATGTTGGTATTGTTGCCATTTTGATAGAAGGCTATCTCTTTCTTGCCGAAATTTGTCGAAGTTTCCCATCTCATTATCTCTGGTGACTTGCGACCATTGCGACCAGAGAACAACATGAGACCATTCGTCATTTTTTGCCACTCGAATAACAATCGTCGTCAGCCACAATCGCACAAAAAAAAAAAATGCATGCATACCACTCGAGTTCGTAAACAACGATTGCTGCTTAGCACAGTATGCGACGACTGCAAATCGATACAAAGGCAGCATCCAGACAATGCTAACATTCGAATGTTTCGCTGGAAGCTCGAGTGTTTGATGCTGGACTCGAGCTCGAGTGGAATTTTATTTTTGTTTTCTTTGCTTTTTTTTTTGCCTGGCGTTTTGTTTGTGCGCAGTTTTTTTATGCTTTCAAGAACAAATACAACAAAAAGCGAACACCAACAACAAATCGTGGGATACGTGGCACAGTAAGCTAGAACCAACAACAAAAAATATACAAAATCCACACAACGCCAGCGACTGTGCAAAAGCTAAAATCATGTGTTTGTATTCTAACAATAAAAAGAACAGAAACAACAACACGCATGTTGGCTCGACAAGTTTAAATTATTGAACACACAAAAAAAACAAGCATCGATCGACAGTGCGCAATTACAACAATAAAACAATAAGAAGTAAGAGTGAAACTGAACACTGAATTCGGCGAATTACAACAATCATGAAAATATCGAAGTTGTTGTAAAAGAGTGGAAAGAGTTCAGCGCTGGCAAGCGCTGCTGCAGACTACAGTTAATATTTTTTCCTGCTGCGAATAAACATAGAAGCATGAATATTCGTTGCTTTTGGCGAATGTTGCGAATGTCTGGCTTCGTTGGACATCATGTTTCGCAGGCATTCGTATTCGCCATCGCTCGTACTCTACGGCTTTCGTACCAGAGCGATTGGTGCATGTCTTTGCGCATTAATTTTAATGCAGAAGGCAAATTCGTAGCTCGCATTTTGACGACACATTCAAAACGCCATTTGAATGCACTCAAGTTGTTCTCTGATTGCGACCATTACAACTAAGACTTTTTTAAACTTCAAAGAAAGTCGTAAGACCTGACACTGCATAATACTGCAACAATCGTCTTTAACAAAAAAAAAACAACTTGAAGGGCTTATTGCAAAAAAATGATATGCCACACTGCTTTAAAAGTTCATATTTTATGT
Organism: Tetanocera ferruginea; assembly: GCA_958299015.1. Taxonomy (NCBI): domain Eukaryota; kingdom Metazoa; phylum Arthropoda; class Insecta; order Diptera; family Sciomyzidae; genus Tetanocera; species Tetanocera ferruginea. The sequence goes on from OY282640.1 coordinate 168,747,923, forward strand.
TCATTACGTTCCTTGATGCATTGTCAATATCCACTGAAAATATTGCGACCATTACCCGATCAATTTTGGCCATATACGTAATAGTTCTTATAAGCATTTTAATGATTTCATACAAAAATACAGTTTTTAAAAACTTTAAGGTCAAATATTTTTTATGTGGCATATCATGTTTTTACAATAAGCCCTTCAATTGGCCATTTCAGCTCTTGTGAGGACTTTGACGGAGCTCCTTAGAATCAATTGTGTTGTGTGTGTTATTAAATTTTTGCCTTCAATTGAACGAGAACTTGACCTACATGTTTTATGCCGGCTTCGAACGGCTAAAGTTCATGTTCTCAAGAAGCTTAATATGGCATTATTTACTCTCTGAGGCTTGCCATTGTATGCAGAGAGGTGGTGACCGATCAGAAAAATTTTTTTATTGAAAAAAAACTTTTGCCGTGATTGGGTATCGATTTTGAGCTCCGAAATCAATCTCTTTAATTTAAAAGAAGGCGAATTTTCGTCGGAAAAAATTATTTTAAGGAACTTTGGAACATCTTCTTATAAAATTAACAAATATGCATATTTTTACTTCCTTCGTGAAATTCGAAAATAAATACATTTATAAAACTTTACATACAAAAGGCATAGGGGAGGCAGCCCACGCTTACACGAAGAAAAATTTGACTTGAAAACAATCTCAAACCAATTAATTTTGGGAGTGATTGTGAGCTTAGCCATAATGTTCTTGATATCAAGCTCTAATGTGATTGCTTATCAAAAAATTAGCACGCCCATTTATACATAACGTACGTGATGTTTGGATCATTTATCAAAAAATTAATATGCTCACTTGTGCCCAGCTTATGTCATTTTGGTATTGTTTATAAAAACAAAAAAACATTCTCATTTGTGAACAATGCATGCCCATCATGTATTGATAGTAAAAAATATTAATACGCACAATCTAAGGAATTTTGGAATTGTTCAAAAAATATTTAAACACCGAATGATGCTCTTGTACAAAATGTAAAAGTGGCTCAAGCAACAAAGAAAAAAAAAACAAGCCTAAAAATGACATGCAAAATAAAAATTATATTTTCATTGTCTAAATTAGATATATTTCATCCGATTCGGATATTAATTTTTTTCTCTGCACTTTTATAATAACAGTAACAACAACCAATTGAGAATTACATCATTCGGCTGCTCATATTTTTGATGTGCATAAACAACAACAACAAAATTAATTTTTTACAAACAAGCCCAATATTACACTTATTAAGCACACAATGATGTGTTTATCAAAAAATTTTCAAGACCAATTTCTGGCACAAACTGCGAACGTGATTGGCATGTTTTGAGATGGTTTTGAGCTTTATTGAGCTGGCTTCTGTTACGAACACTTTGACCTTGATTTTAGCCCATTTTTTTTCTCCGTGCACTGAGAACTCAGATAACAGCCCCAACGAGTATAACGTCAAAGTAACATGTCATTGAGTGTTCACTTTTGACATATCATTGAGTTGTACACAGGTGTTGCTTTAACCGAACTGCCGCACAGTGTGTCCAAATCGCGAAAAACTGCTATTAAATAAACCCTTCATTGGATTTAAATTTGGTACGGAGGAACTTATGAGGCAGCTTACTTAAAATTTAAAAAATACGTGTGGCACTCGGGGACTGCCGCGGTAAAGCTATTGCATAGCATTAACAGTCTACACGCATACGTCTAGTCGCACGCACACAAACACCGTGCCAAAGTCTGCACGGGGTGTTAGGTTTATTTTCGTTACGGAATTTCTTGATTCGGTCGCCGCGCTCAAAGCCCAAGATAATAGTTTAAAAAAAATATAAAATTCAAAATTTCGGACCCATCGTGGCGGTGCGTATTTTCCAAAATATAACATATTGCAATGGTATTATTTATTTAGTGTTGTTAAATACAAGCTTGATTTATTGAGGATAGCATTATAGAATCATGATTTATTTTTGATTTAAAAAATTAACCCTTTAACGACCATAGTTGCTTTTAAGCTTTGTATTGGCTTTGACCGAATATTTAAGAAAACTAAAGTAAATTCAAAATCAAAATGTGAAGATACGTAGTTTTAGTTTACTTTTAATATTTTTTGGACGGCCCTTGTTTTTTGCCTGAGCGATAAAGTTTTCAAAACCAATAAAGGCGTCAAGCCAGTTTTTATTATTGTTTATGAATCTCTCTTCAAATCTATTACTTGCTTTCCACTTCTATTTTGAATTGCGATATAAATTGTCTTATTGTTTTTATAAGATTTTTTTCTTTACCATTAGGGCACCTTGTGCTGTTTATTACATGTTCTTTTATATTTGTAATTTACTTTTATTTTTCTCCGCAACTTTGAGAAGTGTTTTCTTTCAAAAATTCTTTCAATTTTTTTTACAAAAATGTTATTTCAATGAAAAAATAAATGATGTCGGCGAGTTTTACAAATTTATTAACTTTTAAGGTATGCAAAAAATGAAAAGTTAGTCTCTGAAGGGAAAAAAAGTTTGTTGTGCTGCCTTTTGTGCTGAAAAAGAAGGCCTTCAAGAAGGGCTCATAAGAGCAGCGAGGAAAGAATGTGTTTGGTCTTTAACAGTAGCAGTCAATGCAGGCCTTCGTTTAAAGAGCGCTGGCTTAATTGCCTATTGGGAAATTTCAGAACATGCTCGAAACTATATGGAGTTCTATTACTGTTTATTACCTGATGTAAACAATAAAACTGTTACAATTCACATCAAATATAAAAAACCAACAAATTTAATAGTTGATGATTTTAAATTATACAACTTTGGGCGTCCATAGTATTTTTTGGGACGAAATTTTTTAATTTAGAACCCAAAATTTAAAATTTCATACCTTTAGCTTAAAGAGATAAAATTTTTCGAACGTTTTTTATTTGAATTACCAATCGTCAGTGAATGTCCGGTTGAGAAAAAATGGATTAAGTAAGTTAAAAAAGATATTGTAAAACCATGAAATGCTTTTTTATATCAAAAAGCAAAAATAGTGGGGGCAATGAATCCAGTGTGCCGATTGAGGGTTAATTAATTACTCAAAAATGGCTAAAATTACTTAAGTTAAAAGCCTTCTTGACATCATTAAATTCTTAAAGTTCTTAAAATTTTAGCTGGTTGCTTAAGCTGAAACTTTTATGCAACGCCTTAAACTATGCTATGTTTGGCCCAATACTATTAGGACCAACTTAGCTCAGTTTAACTAAAATCAAATGCAATGCATTACAATTCAATTGATTTCAATTCAATGATTTCTTGATTAAACGCAACAATTGATTCATTGTTGTTGCAGCAAATAAAACTGTTAACTCCTTGTTGCTGCCTGCTTTATGCCACACAATAGAAGCAACAACAAGAACAAATGATTTTATCTTCATCACTGCAGCAGCAGTAGCAAAACGCAGCAGCAATAACAACAGCACCAACAACAACAATTATTGTCTGGTAACAACAATATTGTTGTCTCTATTGACAGCAATAATTTTTGCACTTGCAGACATAAAGTGGCTGTAGGAAAAATAAAAATAAAAATCTTACCATTACCAACAGGACCAAAAGGATGTGCTGCTGCCTGATAGTGGGCAACAACTGCAAAATGACATATGTTCGAGTTCGAGGCCAGCAACAAGCAACCAAGAAACAAACAACTACAACAACAACAATAAGCTCAGACAGCTATTGCTACTAGAGACAAACAAATAATGATAAATGTTGGCAATGCAGAACTCGAAGATATCGATATGGTTGTCGTTGTCGATGTTGCAGTCGAAGACGTAGTCATAGTCATAGTTGTTCTTCTAGCCGAAGAAGAAAATTGGCAATAAATGAGCGTAGGCAGGCGAGCACATGTTAAAAAGCTGCATACAAGGCCAACATGATATAAAAATATCAAGGCTTTATCTCAGCTTTAAGCCTAGTACTATGCTCGATTGCGTGAAATTTCACTGGCAACAGCCATTAATTGTTGCGTGAAAATTTTGACAGATATTTTGTTGCGAACGAACAGCTGATGTTCAGCTTACAAATTTCGACAAGATGCAAATAAACAGCCACACTTTATTAGAGGAAAAGCAGAAAATCATTTAAGTTATTTAATTGTTATATTTGTGATTATATAAATACAAAATAAATATTTATACAAGTATGCATGTCCTTTGTTGTAGAGCAGAACAACTCATTAGTTTATGGCAGTCTGCAAGCTGCGAAGTTTTGCGACCGCCAATACCGCGGAAAGGTGCATCCGTATTTACAATTTCAAACAACTGCAATAATTAATTGCAAAACTATAGAAATAGTGCAAAAATATCATTTCAATTATAAACATTGTCCTTTTGCTTGCACTTTTTTCTTAAATGACATGGTAATTCTCACTTTTCACGGCAAAATAAATGGTCGGTTCAATTAAATTGCCGTGAAAACAATGTTGATAGATGCATGTTGCGGAATTTAGTACTAGATTTTCACCAGTGAAGCATAGTACAGCTTTGACGAAAAAGTTGTGAAATGTTCACGGTTGCTTCACAGCTGTCATTTTTTGTATGGAGTTTTGAGTGGAATTTCACGTGAAGCCGAACATAGTACTATGCTTTATGGATAAAAATTTATGGCCCTAAAGATTTAATAAAGCATAGCTCAAGTGTGAGTATGTGTGAGGCGAGCGTGTGTGGAAAATACTTTCGACAGGTTGTTGTTATTGTTGTCTAGCAAGAGGTTCTAGAATTGATGACAACAACAATAAGGATTTGAATTAATTAAAGCAAACATTGATCAATGGCTAAGTAGAAGAATATATTAAGTGAACAAGTTTGAAAAATGAATAGCTCTAGCATATTGAACAGATAGAAAGCTAGGGAAAAAAAAGTAACAGCCAAGTAACAGGAGACTACAAAAACAACAACAGCATCAGCAGCAGTAACTTCCACTTGTTGCCGATCTACGTAAAAAAAAGTCACACAAAATCCCATGAGAGAGACACAAAAAAAAAAAAAATAAAAAGCATGGCAAAAACAGCATCATAAATAGCAGTTCAACTCACTATTCCAACATTACAACGAAGACGAACCCAAATGAACAACACAACAACAAAAACCGTAATAAAAAAACGACGACAGCGCCCACAGTTAGCAATTTTAAAATTAAAACCAACACAAGCAAAGCAAAAAATAAAAACAAATATTACATGAGAGCATAAAAAAAGTAGCAAGAGCAGAAGCAGCAGCAACAGCAGCAGATAATGAATTGCATGCAAGAACTATAACTTTACTAAGCGCTCAAGTGAACGCGTCATTTCATTAGCCAACACTGGCAACTGCAGCCAACTTCAGCAGTCAACAGCCAACGAACGTACTAAAATTTCCTGACTGACTGACTGACTCACTGACTACAGCCTCGTCTCTGGCCAAGCTAGCAAAACAAGCTCAAAACAAAAAACCAAAAAAACAAATAAACAGGGTTTGGTGCACGTGTTGTCCGTCGTCGCCTTGACTGTTCTAATACAGTCCCTAGTGAAGTTAGCAAAATTCTTTTTATTTTTTTTCTATTATTTCTTCTTCGTTTTGCTCGCCTTACATGCTTTCATCTCTGCATGTGGGTAAGAGCAAAAATTTATTTATTATCCTTTGGCGATAGTGCATTATCCTTGTTGAGGAGCGGCTCTATAGCTCTATGTATGCATGGAAATATGAAGTCAATTCGAAGCCATAAAGTTGTTTCAACATTCACTGCTGCTTCAAGTGTGGTCGTTCCTTTCTTTAAGGATAGGAGCCAGAAAAAAGTAGAGTGAAGGCAAATGAAGAAAAGGATTGTAAAAGTCAAGAATAAGAAAATTATTGCTGTTGCAGAAATTACAACACTATGTTATTTAATATCTAGTGCTTTAAGTCCAAGTATTAGTTCTGATGTATCACTTGATTTTAAAATTTTAACATTGCAGGCAAGACTGTATTTAATTAATTTGGAGTAAAGTACAATTATGAAGCAAAGACTGCAAATAACTGCTATTTTTAAAATTTCTAATGACAAAACCTGGAGAAGATGATTAGGTAAAACATTTTGACGCTTGTTTCATTAATTTGTGACGTGACTTTTGTCTAAGGTTGGGGTAATCTCAGTCGCTCCAGGGTTCCCTGAAAGATCCACTCCACCTTGAGTAATTTATTACACAGTTTAAGTATGACTTTTTTGAATCTTTATTGTACAGATTCAATAATTTAATTCTACTCCTTATGACAATATTACAAAATAATAATATTTTATTAATTATATATTATATATTATAATATTTTAAACTTTCCGTGGATTAACAATTATTCCTTTTTGGACCAAGAAATTTCAAACTTTTTGCAGATTAAAAATAAATCCCTTTTTGGATTGAAAAATTTAAAACTTTTCATTGGATACAAAAATAATCTTTTTTTGGTCGTGTCCTATATGTAATCCAAGAAAGTTTAAAATTTAGTCCAAGATTTTTAACCGTGTAGTAAACAGTCTGTAAGGGTAAAGCACATTTCAAGTCGGTGTTCAGTACTGATGTTATAATGGTTTTCAATAATATTTTTACACAATTCTGTTTGCTTGAACGGCATTTTTTAGAAATGTAAGTATTCGGTAAACTTGGTATTTGGTATAAAATTTTTAACAAGTTTTTATTTTGAAGGCTGAGTTATGATCAGCCACTCCAGCGTTCGTCCATCAATGATGGCATCGATGGTGACATCGAAAGCTCAACATCGATTCTCGATGTTAATAAAAAACCATCGATGTTGTCCAACATCGTCATCAATGCAGAAAACAATTTAGAATCACGGGATTTATTTAATGTTTAAGTGATCATTAAGGGGCCTCGAAAATAAAGTTTTTTCGACACTTATATTGAGAAAGCTGTATTCAAAAAGATCCTACATCCAAAAGGTTTTCGGTTTCGATTTGACAGTTTTTCGTCAAAAATCATCCCGTTTTCGTCGTTACTTAACTTGGGAAATACCTACCCAAACCTAGGTTGCAAATTGAAGGTTTCCAAAACCTCGAAGGTTGGATTCTAAGTTTGGCGCTTCGGAGATATTTCGCCTTGATAAGAATTTAAGGCGAAAACATAGACGATTTTTGATGAAAAAAAATTAATGTTGAGAGACGTCAAACTGATTTAAAAATACTTTTAGGTCTGTCGCCTGAACAAAACCCTCTTCTTTAATGATAATTTATAAAGAAAATCACATTTTATGCACGGAGAAAAATAGTGCCACATAAAATCAGTTAGATTTCTTCTTAAAACGTATTATGAACAAGGGGCATGAAAGACCAAAGAGGAGGGGGGTTTTTTTGTAAGAAGAAATCTTCTTGGTTTTCAAAAAAAATCTTCTTAAAAAATTAGATATCTTCTTAATTTCTTATAAAATTCATATTTTCAAGAACAAAGAGCATGAAAGACGAAAGAGGAGAGGTATCTTTAAAACGAAATTTTCTTGGTTTTCAGCAAAAATCTTCTAAAATTTATTTAAATATCTTCTAAAATCCATATTTTCAAGACCTTTGTTCATGTCGACGCCAACACTTTGTGTAACGTTTATTCGTTATTTCTTATTTATTTATTCCATTGAGAAGAAAACTTTGTTACTTCATGAGATTCCTTCTGAAAAAAAATCAAGAAGAGAACCTAGTAGCTGTACAAGAATTCTTCATAAACAAAATGAAAAAGAAAGCCTATTCGCTGTATGAGATTTCTTCTTAAGTTAATTGGGTAAAAACCATAAGAAATTTTCTTAACTTTGCTCTACATTATAAGGTTTTTATGTGAAGATTTTTCTGTGTGTAGAACCTTCTTCCAAATTAACCAACAGAATTTGGGAAAATTTTAAAATTTACTGAAAGACTTTGGGAAAGCGTCAGTAAAAATTAAATTTAAAAACATCGATTATATTCGTTCGTAATATCGATGTTTTAGATTTGCAATATCGGTGTTAAATCATCGATTTTTTGTCTCTTAACATCGATTATCATTGAACATCCCTAACGTAGACCTATTTAAAAATACGGTGTGTTATTGAACCTGAAAAGCCGAAGCTTGAGGTTGGCAGAAGCCAAAAAGGCGGAGCTTGAGTTTAGCCAAAGCCGAAAAGCCGGAGCTTGAGGTTTGGCCGAAGCCGTCAGTAACTGATGTTTTTGGTTACAATTGTCTATAACCAATATATTTGGTTTGTCCGTTTTTAGAACCACCAGAAAATTGACTCACAATTATAATTCAATATAATCAGTAAGTCAACCGATTATGTCCAGCGGACCCGGCCTACCTTGGCTGACACTTTGTGCAATGCTTATTCCTTATTGAGTATCAACTACATGCGAATCATACCCGCCAGCTAGTGATCAACTGTAAATAGCCTGCTTGTTTACAGTTCTGCTAAACAAGTTTTGTGTGTTTGTATTCTGAACTGCGATAATAAAATTAAGCAGCCATTGTTGTAGGTTGTACGTAGATAGGGGATCATTGCTTGTACAATTTAAATTTTTTATTTATATATTTATTTATTTATTTTTCTTTTTTATATTACTTAATTTTTATACTCTAAACCTGAAAGGTGAGGGTATTTTAACTTTGTGCAAACGTTTGTAACGCATAGAACGAAGCGAGTCCGGTATAGAAAAGTAAATATATTCTTGATCAGCGTCACCTCGTGATTCGAGCTATTCATGTCCGTCCGTCCGTCTGTGTGTTGTCCGTAAACACAGGATAAGAAGAAGGAGTTGAGATAATTGGATGAAACTTGATACACATGGTCACATGCACCCAAGGATCTGCGCTATTGAATATTTTTTGAATCCGTTCACGGACACGCCTACCTCCCATACAACGCAAAAATTTAAAATTGCATAACTCAGCTCATAATAAGCCTACAGCAATAAAATTTAGTATGTATGTGTTTTATATCAACACAAAGATGTCTTCTAAAATTGGGTATCATCCGCTCACCGACACGCCCACCTCCCATACAACCCAAAAATTTAAAACGCAATAAATAAGCCGCTGTTTAACCTACAGAGCTAAAATTTTGCACAAATGTTTTTTTTATAATAAGACACAGATGGTTTTGAAAAACTAACATCATCCGCCCACGGACACGCCTACCTCCCATACAACGCGAATATTGAAAATTGCATAACTCAGCTCATAATTAGCCTACAACAATAAAATTTGATACGTACGTGTTTTATATAAACACAAAGATGTGTTTGAAAAATGGACGTCATCCACCTACGGACACGCCTACCTCCCATACAACCCAAAAAGTTTAAAACTCAATTAATAAGGTTATGTTTGTCATAGAGAAATTAAATTTGGTATGTATGTATTTTATACCAAAACTAAGGTGTGTTCAAAAATTGGGAGTAATCCGTCCGTGAACACGCCCACCTCCCATAGCGAAAGCACAATAAAGACATTAACTGTGAGCTACAGGAATAAAACTTGGTATGTGGAAATTTTTCATAAACATTTAAATGCATATAAAATATAGGCTTCATCCGCCCACGGATACGCCCGTTTACATTAAAAATTTTTATGTTTTTGAAAAGTGGGTTTAGGGTATTTCATAGTCGGCCTAGACCGACTTAAGACTTTCTTTACTTGTGTATTATTAATTTTACTATTTCAACAATATTTATTATATTTATTTGGAACGACTTAAGGGCCTCCGGGAGTTTTTTGAAGAAAAAAATTATATATTTTAAAATTTCTTTTTGAAGCTGTATTTTATTTTAGACCAAAAGTTTTTAAATTATTAAAGTAACTCTTCAAGATTTGTTTCTGACATTTTGGTCCAAAAATATTCATCGATAAGGTAGAAAAGTGCAATGCGGGAAAGACCTTAAAATTGCGGTGAGTAAGATTGCTCAAAAACTACTTATCCGATTGCTATAAAATTTTTCACACTTACTCAAGGACTCATTAAAGGGCGTTTAATCCTTATGTCGTTAATACCTTATTTCTTCCGAATTATTACCACAGCTGATTTGAATTAAGCTTGAAGAAAGAACTGTTATGCCAAGGGTGCTTTTTTGTTTATCCAACGATAACATATAATCGTTCTGCAATAGTAAAGTATTTTTTAAAGTATTTTTCAAACTTGACGCTTACTTTTCTAGCTTGCTTAAAGCTTATTTAAGCTTGTTGGGCTGATTGGGAGAAGCAACATTCAGGCAATGCAGTTAACATAAAAAAGAACTTCAAGCGAAGTAAAGCACGTAAGGTGACACGTAAGGAGCATTATGAACCGACGAGTGTTAAGCATTTTTTTCCAAAATCTGTTGTGAATTATATGAGGATTAAGCGAAGTTTGGGTTTGTGTTTTAGTCGTCAATGGTTTGTGCGTAGGTGTGTGTATGTGCTTGTTGGTATTCATTCAATATTGATTTTCTTTAGGACGAATTACAATTCAATGATGGTCAAATATACGATTTTAAATTATGCAAATAACAATTTTTTGTTCCAAATATTTATAAAACAAATTAAAGTAAAAATTAAAACCATAGTAGGTACGACGACAAAAGTTTAAACATTTTTTGAAAAACAGAAAATTTCAAAATGAAAAAATATATAAACAAATTTTTGAAGTTTCAATAAATCAGAAAACAAAAAATGCCTAGAAATATGCTATGAAATTTTTCAAAAAATCAAGCGTTCCGCACTCACATTTTACGGAATTATGTTATAGTAATATTATATTTTTAAGTTTTATTGTTTTATTATATAACTCTTAGGGAAAATTACTCTTACGTGATCCACGTTATTTTTACCTCCACAATTTGGTTAAGAGAGTCACCCGCATTGTATTAACCTGATCCACATTACTTTAACCTAACTAATCTGGTAAAAAGAAGCATGTGTTAAAATAATGTATGCTTTTTGTTTAGCTAGTTGATCAGGCGACTGACTTTCATGTCTTAGCTACATAATTCAGGTTCGTTTCTTGTATTGAACAGTTTTGAAGACTGATGTCTTCTTATTAGTAGTTTATTTAACCATAAAAAAAGGTAAATATTTGGTTATATTAACCAAATTTCTCAGTTTGATGAAGCCACAAGAATCTGATTATTCAGGTTGGAAAATTTCATCTTGAGGGTTGATTAAATTAACCAAAATTTTTTTCTCTGGGTGCACTAACAAAGAACAATTATTTTTTATCATTCATTGATAACAGTTATTTTTGATATAAAAATAAATAACAGTTCAATAAAATTATTTTTTCAATTATGTTTACATTTAAAAAATGATGGCAACTTAAGTAGAAAATTTTTATTTTGTTGTCTTTAATATTTTTTTTTTGCAAATAATGGCTTCTGATTAAATGTTTTTTCTGAGCCATTAAACTAAAAAAAGTTGATATATGAATGATACTTTTGTGAACTCGTTTACGAAGAAGAAAATAATTTCTTTGTTAATTGCGAAAACTGGCTTTTGAACAAAAAAAATTGGTCAAATTAATTCAAAAATTTAAGTTTTGTATCCGGTAAAACCTTTAATTGCAAATTTAACTACACATAACATTGCATTACAAACTTCAATCTGGCACTTAAAACACGGACACACTCACTCTATGGCTCCTACAAGTGCTTGTTTCACACTTACAAAAAGTTGTCAGCAACTTTTTGCAGTTCATGCCCATCGGCATGCACACTCTTCGCATTCCCTCCTTTACCACCCAACCTAATGTCGTAGACACTCAGAAATTGTATTATCATAATGTTTTTCATGATTTATGCAAAATGTAAGAAGAAAAACTTGCAGCAGATTTTAATGCAAAAAACTTTGCATGTGATCAGTTTACAAAATGCATTAAGCAATATTTAAGAAGATGCAAATTATGTGACTGCAATAAAAAACAACAACAAAAAGAAAAGAGGTTAACAAACTACAACATAAAAAATTTCGCAATAAAATCAAGTTCTTATAAAGAGCAATAAATGCGTAAAAAGTAGGTAATTAAAAAAATATGGCGCCTTCTTTGGACACAAGAAAATTTTCAATTAAAAACTGAGTACTTGACGGCAATACAATCAGCAACAATTAATCATATGTTGCAACTTATGGCAGCAGCAAAGCATGTTGATTTAAGCTGCAACAGCTGCGCAGTTAAAAAACATTGAAAGTGTTGTTTTTAACATTAAAAACAATAACAACAACAACAATTAACATTGCCAATCATCTGCTGTGTGCGCTTACAAAAAGTCAAAAGTCTTAAATGTCAAAATTGCATGCAATAAAAACACTTGATTTAACAGTTATATGCGCTTGCGCATAATTTTTCATTGCAACTGTCAACTTGTATTGTCAGTTTTTGCGCATGCCTTGAAGTAACTAAAAAAAAAAAAAGGAAGGAAATTCAAGAAAAGTATTTTAAATGATGATGAAAGTATTTTTCTTGGAAATAAAACCAAAGAAATTTATAGCATGCTACTTTTTTTTATTATTATTATTTCTTTAAGCAATAAACAGCGTAAAATATTTGGCATTTGCTGACAATTGCTATGCTAGCAGGGTTACCCAATATGGCGTATGTTTTTCTTTTTTTTTTTATTGTTTTTGTTGTTGTTGCTGTTGATGTTGTCGTTGACTTACACGCTTTGGCTACGACAGGTTGCCATATAAGGATAGTTGCTGTGCTTGCAGCAGCATGTTTGCAGCCACTGCATACAATCGTATGTGCGCAAATATCACAGAACAAGCTCGATTTGTAAAGTTAAGACCATAAAGTTTAAGAAGAACAAGCAAGAATAATCACAAGAGTATGTTTGCTATTGTTGTTGCTGGTGTTGATAATGATGATGATGATCGTGCATCCTCGCTCAACCTTGGAGATGATGTTTTATCGGCATTGTGTAGGTAGCTTGCTTGAAGTATTACAGCATTGTAGGCTTTGCTACATTAAAATTAAGTAAGTTGTGGTACTGTGGCCAAAATAGACTGTAAGAGTCAGAATGTCTATCTGGGAGAACAAGTATTTATATAATATTACTTTTGAAGCTGGTAGAAAACAAGTTTAAATTGTGGATTTTGATAAATGAACAAGCATATTAAACATGTCTTTGATAACAAAAAAATTTACTCAAGGTCATTATTTTTACTTCAAACTGATAATTTTTTTCTATATTGTAAATTTGTAATGATTTTTTTAATTGCTTAATCTAATCATTTTGACCCATTTTTTATGTTTGTAAGAGTAAACATTTCAACCCAAAAATAGCTTTTACTTTTCTGCACACCTGGTGATTTTGAAGCAATTGTTTAATTTTCAGAATTTCATTATTTCATTCATTGATATTTCCGCTCTTTCAACAACGTACAACAAAACTCAAACCGCAACGTTGTCAAAAATAATTGATTTATGTTTGTTAACAAAAATTAGCCACAACAAACATAGAAAAATTTGAAAAAAAACAAGCAAACAAGCGTCTTTGAGTCACTTGCCGGCATAACCAAAGCGTCAACACAACACATACCTATGTTAAATAGAAATACAAAAGAAATAATGAATGAATTGCACGTTTGATTGAACTTTCGTGTCTATATTTTTTACTATTTTTTATTTTCGCTTTTTTTTAACTTTTTTCCATTCATTCATTCATTCAATAAAAGTATAACTTTTATAATCAAATACCTGGCTTTAGTCATGATAAACCATTTAATTGGCTAACAGCAGCTGCTACCGCGGCTATGGCTATGCCGTAAGCTTATAAAAACCATTTACACACACACATACACACATACATACTCATAGCTTTACCAAAAACATTATTAAATCCAGAGTATTAACAAGTTTGGCAACTCTGCATGCTGCCATTGGGCCAGTGCTGCCAGGCTTACTGCTCTAATTTGCTAATTTCCGCTGTGGTTGTATTTTGTTGAAGTGAGTTTTTTGCTGTTTTTTGTACTGGGTTACTTTTTTTTCTTTCACCTATTTTTAGCTTTGTCGTTTTTCGTTTTTGCAGCTGCTTAAGCGGCGCCGCATTACAACTGACTGTCTGTTGCACTGTCTCAACATAACGTGTTGTGCAGACTTGTTTACAGTGACACCTTCTTGAGTTATATTGTTGTTGTTGTTGTTGTTGTTGTTGTTGTTGTTGTTGTTACTGGTTATTGCAAGTTTGCATAAATGTTGTCTAGCATGCTTTAAGCCAAGTTTATTATTATCATTATTATTATCATGATTATTAAACATAGCATTGATTACAATTGATTCACACTCGATTCACAAATGCCGGTGCACCATTTGGTAAGCAATTTGCATCTAATAGCTGCATTATGTTCATATGTGTGCGTGTATGTTTGTGGGCTTGTCTTTGTGTGCGTGTGTGTCTGCCTGCAAGTGTGTTGTTTACTGCATGCATGATGTTTATGTATTAAGAGCGTGTAATTAAGATGATCGATTTCACCGCGCTGCAAACTGTGTTTAAATGTTTTATTAAAAGGTGTGAGTGTGTTTGAGTGTATGTTTTTTGTTGCATAATAGCTTGAAGCTATTTAACTAATTGTTAAGAAAATATTAGGTAGATTTCAGACAGTAATCAGTATTGAGGAAGGTAGTTTGAATTAATTAACTACTATTTAATTGAAGTTTCTGTCACAACCGTTTTTTGTTGTGACTTCGTCAATAATTTGTGATATCAATTTAGGGGTAGGGAGGGGTTTTGAATGCACTACGATAAGTAACGCAAGTCAGTTCGGGGGTTCAGATATCGTAACGTGACCAACAACTGCGAAAAACTTGAAAAAGTTATAAGTAGTAACACCTCATTTCGAATCATTTTCATCCTTACCGTCTTCATGAAATGCTTACCATCTTCATGTGTTATCGTCTAAATTGATGGTCTACTATTAACGGTTTATTATTGATGAGTAAGTAACCGCGTTACTTTTCTTTATATTCGGTATTTTGTATACCTTCTCCCTCAGAGAACTTCAATGAGTATCCGACAGAAGCCATACCCGAATTTCTTGCTGATCTCTG
This sequence comes from Tetanocera ferruginea, assembly GCA_958299015.1. Lineage (NCBI taxonomy): Eukaryota > Metazoa > Arthropoda > Insecta > Diptera > Sciomyzidae > Tetanocera > Tetanocera ferruginea. The sequence goes on from OY282640.1 coordinate 168,762,943, forward strand.
CCCTATCCAAACTCAATAAAATATGTAAAATACTAAGACTCATTCGCTCTTTAGCATATTTCCGGGTATAAGTTCGTATCATGAATGAAAGTACACAAGAATCGGAATTTTGATAACTTTTACGGGGAAAACCAAAAATTGAGTTGGCAACCCTGATCCTGAGTACTGCTCTTTCTCTGCCAACGTCTCTATGCTGTTTGGATTTGTTTTTTGCGTATGTTTTTTGTTGTTATCGAACTGCAGGCAATATCAGCTGAAATTTTTTTTATTGTTTTTGTAGGAATTTCTTTGTTGGTATTTTTCTGTTACGCGTTCGTTCGTGTAAGCTGAATACAAAAACAAAAAAAAAACAAGTCAAGAAAGTCTAAAGTCGGTCTAGGCCGACTATGAAATACCCTAAACCCACTTTTCAAAAACAAAAAATTTTTATTGTAAATGGGCGTCTCCAAGGGCGGATGAAGCCTATATTTTATATGCATTTAAATATTGATGAAAAATTTACACATACCAAGTTTTATTCCTGTAGCTCACAGTTAATGCCTTTATTGTGCTTTCGCTATGGGAAGTGGGCGTGTTCATGGACGTATTACTTCCAATTTTTTAACACACCTTAGTTTTGGTATAAAATACATGCATACCAAATTGAATTTCTCTATGACAAACATAACCTTATTTATTGAGTTTAAAACTTTTTGGGTTGTATGGGAAAAAGGCGTGTCCGTAGGCGGATGACGTCCATTTTTCAAAACCATCTTTGTCTTGTCATAAAAAAATACGTGCCAAATTTTAGTTCTGTAGGTTAAACAGAGGCTTATTTATTGCGTTTTCAATTTTTGCGTTGTATGGGAGGTGGGCGTGTCCGTGAGCTGATGACGTCCATTTTTCAAAACCGTTTTTGTTTTGTCATAACAAACACATGTGCCAAATTTTAGCTCTGTAGGTTAAACAGAGGCTTATTTATTGCGCTTTCAATTTTTGGGTTGTATGGGAGGTGGGCGTGGTAAGCGGATGACGTCCATTGTTCAAAGACATCTTTGTGTTAATATAAAACACATACATACCAAATTTTATTGTTGTAAGTTAATTATGAGCTGAGTTATGCAGTTTTCAATTTTCGCGTTGTACGGGAGGTAGGCGTGTCCGTGGGCGGATTCCAAAAATATTCAATAGTGCAGATTCTTGGGTCCATATGACCATGTGTACCAAGTTTCATCCAATTATCTCAACTCTTCTTCTTATCCTGTGTATACGGACAACACACAGACGGACGGACGGACGGACGGACATGGATAGCTCGACTCGACTCAGATCTACTCCGAGTCAAAAAAGCTACTCGTTGCAGTTCTCTGTTCCCTATCTACACAACAGTCTGAAAAAGTTGGGTCGTATTAATTAAGTTCCATACGACTTGTACTTTCCTCCTCAAAAAAAGGAAATCAATTATATATATTTTTCTACCTGTGCCTTTAATTTTGCTAAGTAACCATGCTTGAATTGTCATATGTAAGTCCGATAATTTACAATAAATCGGAATAAAAAAGATGCAAATATACTGAACCTGGTGCAGGATGGGCGCAGCCTTATGGGTAAAGTACTCTCTGAAAGTTGGTCGCAGCCTTAAAAGTAAAGTACTCTCTGAAAGACCAGGTTCATTTCTTTGCATTTGAAAAAAGAATACAGCTTAATTCCGTTTAAAAAAATCACAAAGACATCTTCCAGATTTTTCAATTAAATAGATTGAGAGCATTTACCTTTGGATCAAAGAAAGAACAACTTTTTTAGTGCTTTTTACATCGAAAGTGGACACCATAAAGAGATATATGACGAGTCCGTGTGATTTAGGCACTTGAACTTATCTTACAAAATATTAAGATAGTTTTTTGTCCTGTAGGCTTGACATTCTGTCAGGAAGAAAATTTTAACATTTTTATAATAAAAATTGACTTAATTCTAGCAAATAGGAAACTATTAAAAAAATAAGAAATGATTAAAAATAAACAATTTTATTTTCTGCTAGATCATTTGTCGTTTAAAATAACGTACACAAATTTCAGCCCAATCGACTCGATTGATTTTTCAAAACCCTGGGCCGATAAAAAAAACTTTGTTTCAAGAAACATTTATTTATTTTATATGCCACGTTACTTTATAGGAGATGGGGAAGGGTTTTAAAAGCACATCTCCCGGTGGACACAAAAAGCTGAAAATCGGTCACCTTTATTGTAGAGACATTTTAAACCAGAGTAGGGCACAATTAAATTTCCAATCATACTTGCTTGGTAGCAAAATGCTGCTTGCGCGACGTCGTCACATGAACACTATAAGCTACTTCGTGTGGCTTACAATCGTGTGCATTCGGCTGTTGCTTTGTTTTTATTTTGGCAGCATTTCAAGTCAGTTGCTTTTCATCATTCGTTGAAATAACACATCTTTGCGCAATTTTTTAAAATATAGCGAGAAAATACGTAAAATTGATCTTCGTTTTTATCTGCTTTACACACAATCAAAGAATGTGATAGTATGTATGTGCCCATCGCTGTTTTAAACTCATCAAAGTTTTTATCATTTTTTTTCTTAGATTAATTTTCGACAATAGAAATAAGTTAGGAGAAAAGTTTAAATAAATAAATGTTAAGGTGTTATTAAGGTAAATATTAGTATACCTAATATCGGATGATGTGTAAACTCGGTAACAATAGCCGAGTTCAATCCTCACCTCGGGCAAAAGTTTTTTCAATAAAAATAAATTCAATATTGGATAATATTAGTAATAATATTAATAATATTAATAACAATATTAATAATATTAATTAAAATATTAATAATATTGATATCTCGGCATTTATGAAAGTCATATTATTGAAGACTCCGATTTTAATCAAAGCTTATCACTTCATTTAATAAAACTATCTTCGTTTGGCTTCGTCATGTTGTATTGTATATAAGGTATGTTGATTTAGAAGCAAATTTAAAAAAAATTTAGTTTTAAATTTTTTTTTAAGTCACGAGTTTCTTTGGCTTGGGTATTGCAAAAACTTTCTACCAATTTATAGCCGTTAATGAAAAGACAAGACACAATTCTAAAACCTATTCTCACTTTATTCTTTATCTAAAATTAAATTTGAAATTACATTGGCATCATTAGTCCAAATACACATCTTTCGAATAAATGCCATCACAACAGATTTGAAATTTTTTTTAAAACCTTAAAAATGAAACTTACTAGAACTGCCAAAACAACTGTAAAATCTGCAAAAAGTTTCACGTGAACAGAGTTTTTGCAAACCGTTGTGCGTGAGCTTTGCACTATTAAGTGCAAGTAATGGGTTAAAACGTTGTGCAAGAGCACATTTATTTCCAACGTTCTTATAAATGTTTTACATTTAATAAGCTGCAGTTCTTTTTTCTTCTACCGTTGGCATGCATGGCACTCTGTCGAGGGGGTCTTAAACACATCCAGCTTAGAGTTACAAGTGCCAAACAGACGTTGCAGGTCAATTAAATGTGTCATCGAAATACATGATAATTAATACGTAGCTGTCGAAACGCTGTGAATTGTGGCAATATTTCAGTTTAATTGCAGATTGTGGAAATGAAAGCAGCTCTTTCAGGAAATACGTTGAATTTTTATTTATTTATTTTAATTATTAATGCATACTCTTTACTAGTTTCGACATTCGTTTCAAAAAAAAATATTTATGCTTTGCATGCATTCAATACATCACATGTTTGGTTATTTAAGTGAAACGAATTAATAAAAATTTTATGTCTTAATGTTATGCTTTCTCGCTTTATAGTTTTTAAGTTTAAATACATCATATTTTTTATGGAACAGGAAGAAATAAAATAAAGTTTCCCCCAATGAATTTATTATAAACTTATAAAAACTGCATAAATTAGCCTGAACTACGGATTTGAGTCCCCAAGCAATCGACCCATTTTCTTTTGACAGCGTTTAATTACAACAACGTAGACAATAAAAAAATTTTAATTAAACTTATTGTGTGAAAAATATTTATGCATAAACATTATTATTATTATTAAGGCGGTGGTGATGGTGATGGTGCTGCTGTTGTGGGTATAGCTGTTGCGCTGTCTCAACAATAATTAATTTTATTTTACTACTATTTTTGTGATTATTTTTCAATACTTTATTGAATGTATGAAGAACATTAAAAATACGCGCATGAAATGCTTTAATTAATCGTAAAAACACGAATTGGCAACACTTCCGGCGTGCAACACAAACACACACACTCGTACACACACGTACATAGGCAGACAGATAACTTTCTCCATTTCACGTCCGCAGTTGCTGCCTTGCTCTATTTGTCTCACTTACGTGGTGACATATTTTTTGTTGTTCTTGTTATTGTTATTGTTATTGTTGTTGTCGGTTTAACAGTACAAAATACTTTTTAATGAAATGTCTGGCCCACTACATGTCCAGGCGAGGCAAACATTTTAATTACAAGTTAATAAAAATATATTTATGCTCTCAAATAGACACACTCACACGCACACAAACACATTGACACATACTCTCGCCTACAATTTATCGTCAAATTTATAGCAATTTATTTCGTTCGTTAAAATCGTTCAATCGATTCAATGTTGCTGTGATTTACGTATCCATTCAAATTTATTGCAGTTCTACGCGTGCAACTTAATTTACGCAAAACGTAGCAGTATTTATGTGAAAAGATAAAAAAATTGTTCATTGTTTTTCTATTTTTTTACACTAGCCGACAAAAGGTAACTGACACCATTGGCAATATAATGCATTGATGTACTGAATAAATTAAAAAAAAAAACAAAAACATGAAACGCACAACGATGTCGATTCGAGCAACAAAGACAATTCTAGCTAACTGTTAAATCAGCTGACATGAGGTTGTCTGTACTTTTTACAAGAAATATTAAAAGAAAGTAAACGTCAAATTCGAAAATCTTGGATGTATTCAAGTATTCATTTAATATGCATTTTTAAAAATACATTTTGAAACACCCAATATTGATGACATTTGGGAGAGAGAAATATACATACATACTTAAATAATATAGAATTATTTGTTGGATAGAACTATATTTTTGAATTAATTATCAGCCATTTTGTTAAGCGAATTTGAAGACTTTTCAAAACATCATTGTAGAACAATTCTATAAAAATTCCTCAAATCCATTAAAAACAAACTTATAACCATGTTTAAATCCATATCCACATCCGTATCCACATACATATCCATATTCATATTCATATCCATATCCATATCCATATCCATATCCATATCCATATCCATATCCATATCCATATATCCATATCCATATCCATTTCCATTTCCATTTCCATATCCATATCCATATCCATATCCATATTCATATCCATATCCATATCCATATCCATATCCATATCCATATCCATATCCATATCCATATCCATATCCATATCCATATCCATATCCATATCCATATCCATATCCATATCCATATCCATATCCATATCCATATCCATATCCATATCCATATCCATATCCATATCCATATCCATATCCATATCCATATCCATATCCATATCCATATCCATATCCATATCAATATCCATATCCATATCCATATCCATATCCATATCCATATCCATATCCATATCCATATCCATATCCATATCCATATCCATATCCATATCCATATCCGTATCCACTGTATCTATATGTATCTTATATCTTGTATCTTGTATCTTGTATCTTGTATCTTGTATCTTGTATCTTGTATCTTGTATCTTGTATCTTGTATCTTGTATCTTGTATCTTGTATCTTGTATCTTGTATCTTGTATCTTGTATCTTGTATCTTGTATCTTGTATCTTGTATCTTGTATCTTGTATCTTGTATCTTGTATCTTGTATCTTGTATCTTGTATCTTGTATCTTGTATCTTGTATCTTGTATCTTGTATCTTGTATCTTGTATCTTGTATCTTGTATCTTGTATCTTGTATCTTGTATCTTGTATCTTGTATCTTGTATCTTGTATCTTGTATCTTGTATCTTGTATCTTGTATCTTGTATCTTGTATCTTGTATCTTGTATCTTGTATCTTGTATCTTGTATCTTGTATCTTGTATCTTGTATCTTGTATCTTGTATCTTGTATCTTGTATCTTGTATCTTGTATCTTGTATCTTGTATCTTGTATCTTGTATCTTGTATCTTGTATCTTGTATCTTGTATCTTGTATCTTGTATCTTGTATCTTGTATCTTGTATCTTGTATCTTGTATCTTGTATCTTGTATCTTGTATCTTGTATCTTGTATCTTGTATCTTGTATCTTGTATCTTGTATCTTGTATCTTGTATCTTGTATCTTGTATCTTGTATCTTGTATCTTGTATCTTGTATCTTGTATCTTGTATCTTGTATCTTGTATCTTGTATCTTGTATCTTGTATCTTGTATCTTGTATCTTGTATCTTGTATCTTGTATCTTGTATCTTGTATCTTGTATCTTGTATCTTGTATCTTGTATCTTGTATCTTGTATCTTGTATCTTGTATCTTGTATCTTGTATCTTGTATCTTGTACCTTGTATCTTGTATCTTGTATCTTTCATCTTGCTTCTTGTGACTTGTTTCTTGTGTCTTGCTTCTTTCATCTTGCTTCTTGTTACTTGTTTCTTGTGTCTTGCTTCTTTCGTCTTGTATGTGGTATTTTTTAATCTTATTTTGCTAGAAATCTAAAATATTTCAAGATATTTTACATTTTTATGCATTTTAGCTGATCTTTTTTGAATATTGTTAGAATTTGCTGGAGCAAAACTTCTTTTAATATGTTCTCTTTTTGATTCATTTTTGTAATCACTCCAATAAACATTTAATTCAATTTCATTCTAAATTTCGAATAAAAATCCAATCAAACCAAAGTTTTAAACTCGCAAAAGAAACATATCCCGCCTACCTTAAAATTGAAGCTAACAAGTTCTTAAATGTCAATGACTGGAAATGAAAGTTTTTATTTGCTTTTAAAATTTTTGTTGTTGTTGTTCTTACACCAAATACCGTTTAAAAAGTAATGCCGCTTTAAATTATACAATTCCAAATTTATATCCTTGGGTGTTTTGTATATATTTTTTTGATTGGTAGCGATCAACGTTATGAAGCTTGTATTGCTTTCGGTTTCTTCGTCTGTCTGTCAGTCTGTTCGTATGACACTTACGTATGACAACACTTATGTGAGTCGGGCTGTCAAAATAAACGACGCATCTTAAGCAAGTAAATAACAATAACAACAAAAACAACAACAATGACTACGAAAACAGAAGCAAATAATTTGAATTGCATATCCTGACAAAATGTAATTCGACATAAGTGGAAATTCATGTCAAATGAAATTTAAACCAAGTGTTGTTGTTGTTTTTGTTGTTGTTGTCGTTGATGTTGTTGTTGTTGTTGTTGTTGTTGTTGTTGTTGTTGTTGTTGTTGTTGTTGTTGTTGTTGTTGTTGTTGTTGTTGTTGTTGTTGTTGTTGTTGTTGTTGTTGTTGTTGTTGTTGTTGTTGTTGGTGTTGCTGCTGTTTTTGGTGGTGGTAATCGTGTTGCTGTTGCTGCTGTTTTTGGTGGTGGTAATCGTGTTGGTTGGGCTGATGATGTTGCAGGCGATAAGAATATTAAAAGCCAGTCGGAGGTTCAAAGAACTTTTAAGGGCGCCAGACCACCACATATGCTGGCTGCTGCAGCAGTTGACTGCTTGGCGGCAATTCGGAAGCTGTTGTTGCAAAGTGATTTTCAATTATATTTATGAGTTGTTTTTATTGTTTGTTGTGTATGTTAAAAGAAACAACAGAAACAACAACAACAACAACAATTACAAATAATGAAAAATATTCCCATTTGATTGCATAATTTATGTATGTAATGTAGATGAAATTGTTTGTGTGCGCTGCTATAATGCCACACAAAGTGCCTGACATACTTTTAGGTGCTGTAGGTATGCGGCTGACATGCATCTTTTCGCTTTGAAAAACAAGCAACATTTTTGAAAAATTAGACTCGTTCTTTTAAGATCAACGCTGGCACGTTGCTAGAGCTTTTAATTTATTTAAATATTTTTTCTGTGCTTTTACTCTACCTGTTTATTGAATTGTTTTTTTCTCTACCCAACCAAAAAAAACAAAAGAAAAATAAAAAACACACTCACTCTTGAAATCAAGCCATCACGTTGCAACCAAGCGTCACGTTTGACGCATGTTTGTAAAAGAAAAGTCAAACATTTTTCATTTAGTTAAAAGAAAAACTTTTCATTCGTTTTGCGATTGTGGCGAATTTTATGCAACTTTGTTGCATGACCGAACGAACAACTTTCGGACAAAACAATGATGAATTGTTGTTGTTTGTGTTACAAATTGAATTGTTTAAACTATTAAAAGTTTGTTGGTTTTTACTTTTATTAGTTTTTTAAAAGTAGGCTTCACCGATGATTGAAAACCTTCTGTGACATTGTATTATTATATAAATTCCAAAGCTCTAATGAAGCGGAGAGTTTTTATTAGGTTTTGGTAACCGAAACTTACGTGTTGTGTGAGTTGTGTAATAGTTACGTGTCTATTTTTTTATTTTTTCGTGAAAATGTCGATTTTTAAGTTTTCTTACATTTCTGTTACTTTCGCACTGTGGAAGCACTTTAACATTGGCATATAAAATTGTTATAAGTAAATTCTTGCAGGCAAGTTTGTTTGGATGGTTCTTGTGCTTAATGCGTTTTGAGTCAATTTCGGGTTTTTACTCAAAAACCCATGCATCGTTATCTATGAGTTTTTTTTAACTTTCTGGCAATTGATGGATTCAGTGCCAATATTACAACTCGTCTGTTGCTAAATCAAGTCAATTTTTCAATTTTCCGTCATAATTAAACTACCTACTATTCCGAAAGTTCGTGCTACAACGACCAAAATAAGAAGTAATCATTGGGTACCAATTCTGATCATGACGGTGACTGGGGCAAAATATACAAATTTTTATTTTGACGTAGAATTACGTCTTACAGCGCGGTCTGTATGGGGTCGTTTTAACAGATTTTTTCAAGAGATGAAACTTTTTTGACGAATAATTTAGTGTATAATGTACCAATGTATCGCAATCTACTAAAACGAAAAAAATTATCAGAACTCAGCAATAGAGTTGGGTAGTTCATGTACGTACTAGTTCAATTGAACGATTCGTTTGTAGATTTTCGTTATTTTGGTTTTTCAATTGCAAAAGCAGATTCAGATCAAAATGAACGAGAGAAAAAAGTTGCTCAACAATGGTTTGAGTCCGAACTAACAGACCTAATGAACTAACCCACAATGGTTTGAGTCTATAATTTCTGAAGTGAAACTTCTTTAGCCACGTATACAGCAATGCGGCGAATTGAAATAGGGAGCAAAACCGAACTTAAAGGTTTCAAACCTCCGAAAGTTTGCATTACAGTTAAATACAACCTCATTGAATTCACTTTTAGTCTTGCCCAAATTTGTCTCGGCTAAATGAAAACAATTTTACAGCGCTTCATAACAGGAAGCTTAAACTTTCCAGCACCTTTAAAACAGCAAACTGTCTTTTTTTCTTTTCTTCGCAAATAATTGGTGGTAAGAAACATGTGTATCTTCAATTTTCTTTCTCTTCTGTCACGACGAATTCGCCGTAAATTTCCATTTTTCTATTTGAAATTTTTGGATAAATGTATTTTATTTTGGATCAATGGTGTGGACCGAAGGATAAAGTAAGATTATTTTATGATACAAAACCTTGAAAATTTCTAATATTATATTCAAACAGATTTAATCTACTATTGCCATTACTTTAAATGGGACTTTGCTAGTAAGACTATATTAAAGAGTAAATCAATTGACCACATTTTAATCTTTACTTTTTAAATTTAATTTTTCGTTTCTACAGTGCATAGAGGCGCGTATTTTTATTTTTTTCGAAAATACCGCTAGTTTTCAGAACATACCAAACTTCCAGTAGTTTTCTCATGGGCCTTAATATGTTAAAAAAATGTGTCACAATACTTTCATGGAGCGTAAGCAACACATATTGCCAGACGCAATGCTTTTTTCACGATCGAGTGATTACTGGCATCGGGTATATTTTCTTAAAAGACTTTTAACTTTAATTAAGGACATTTACTTTGGAGTTTTCTTAAAGAGAATACCTCTATACTAGGCTGTAACACCAATAAGATATTTTAAAACTTATTTCAAAACAATGTGCCCAGTACTTCTGGAGTTTACCTTCAACAAAGATTACATTTAACTTTTAAACACTTAAAAGTTTTTGTTAGTGAACAAACTATTTTAACTATTATTGTATATTTTTCAAAACAAATGTTTAGTATAATTTTAGAGGATTTGAATTCCAATCTAGAGGTAACTGTTGAGAGGTATTTGGCAACACTACACATGAAGTTTATTGAAAAACTCTCGCAACTAAAACGCGTGAAAAGAAAACGACCAGAGCAATGCGTGGCATCGGTGGTAATCTCTTAAAAAACTCAACACTTCAATTAAAGATAGTTATTTTTAAATATTCTTAAAGAAAAAACACTGATATCCTTCTGTAGCACAAATATGCTGTTATAAAATTTATTTCCTAAAAATCGACAGAGTAGTTTTTGAGTTTACTTCTTACTTTTGTTTAGCAATTCAATTTTATGTGATAGTATAGATGTAATAGAGATACAATTATAGAAGCAGTTCTGTTTTTTTTTAAAACAATGTTAACAAAACACATCGGTGAAAAGTTAAATAGAAAAATAAATATTTGAAGATATCAATCTATCAAAAATTACAACAACAACAAACGTCAACCAATTTGCTTCTCCTATCTATGCTGCTGCAATAGTGTATTGAAAGCCTTGCATTTGTTCGTTCATTCATTCATTGCATTCATTCAGTTCATCATTCATGCAAAGCAACATAAACGCGCTTAAAACGGCAAAAACAACAAAAACAACCAAAGCAATAATAACAACAATGTTGAAACAAATTGCAGCAATAAATCGTTACTGCAAACAAATACTTTTTTAAAACACTTGAAAAAAAAAATTATTTTTGTTGTATAAAACCAATGTTTTTTTGGTTTTATTTTTTTGTGTTATGTGGCACCTACAATATACTACATAAATAAGGCAAAAAATACATGGTCGCACGCATTCACACACACACACACACACACAAACACACTCACACTCACTCGAGAATGAATGACCACATAAAATTCAACAACTTTGACAGTTATTACAAATTGAAACTGTAAATTTCAATGTGATGCACTAGAACACACACACACACGCAAGAACACTAACACATATACATAGGTACTTACTATACGCACACTAATAAAATCTCACACACTACAATGTGTTGTCCTTGGAGGTGAGTAGCTTTTGATAAGCTTTGGGTGACAAACGCTTTTTGCGAATGACTGAGTGGATGTGTGAGTGAGTAAGTAAGCGTGTGAGGGAGTGGTTGGGTCGGATTTGTGCGTTTTTTATGTGCATATGTACTATGTGTGCGAGTATAAACGACATTTGGTCGTTTGAAGTAAGTCGCCAGTTGTGGCAGTTTTCGCTTTAAGGAGATTCAAACGTACATGTTTGATTTTTAGTTTTGGGTAACACAAGACGAAGAGCAGCAGTGCATTAGATTCCAACAGCTTTTTGCCGATATGCAGCCAAAAATACAGTTCAATAAGGATTGCATGCATGTTAAAATAAAGACTTAAGGTGGGACATAACATTCGCGGCAGAGAAAACAGACCTTTTTTTAAAAATTCATAACTCAGTCAAAAACAAACATTTTTCCAAAATTTTTATTTTATAATTGTAGAGAATTGAATAAATTACAAGAAAACAAAAAAAAATTCAAAAAAATATATTTTTCACTCCAACATGGTTTTATAGAGCTTCAAACTAGCGGCAGAGAAAAAAATGGGGCCTCGTGGTTGCAGCGCTGGGAGTCGCAAAAATTGTTCGATCTGGCAAAAATTACTCTTTTAAATCTTAACAAAAAATGGTTATCGTATGACGGAAGCTTTTTTTAAATTTTTTTTTAAATTTTTGGTGATGTTCTTAATTTGGAATTGTGTTTTTTCGACAAAAATATTGAATTTAAAAATGAATACAAAATGAAAAAAAAAATTTAAAAAAAGCTCGTGTCATACGATAGCGAATTAAGTTAAAAAAATAAAAAAAAAAAACAAATTTATCAAAAAATGAACCCGCTAGTGCCTCAGGTAACCACTACGAAAAACATGGTTTCGAGATAAACGCGTTCAAAGTTTGTGAACAAAGAAAAATGCAAAGAAAAATCAGCGCTCTCACTAATCCGGCTGTAACTTTTGAACCCGTAAAAGTTTTTCCATGAAATTTGCTTTCTGAAAATCTTAAGAATATTTACTAAAATACAAAATTTTTACAAAAATTAAAAAATAAAAAAAGATATTTAAAAAAAGGGCTATTGTCATGTCCCTCCTTAAGCTTTAAAGCTTAAGTATATGCTTACTTAAGTAAAGCTCATTATTCTCGCTTTTCTTGAATTTGCGCTAATTTTTTAATTTTTGCTACAAAAATATTAAATAAATTTTTTTCGAACTTACAACACATGCCTAGAGCAAGGCAAAAAGGTATAACTAAGCATTGCCTATTTTGAGGCTGAGCATGAGTTCGGCTTGCATTATTTGTAATTTTTAATGTATACACTGTGGGTGAAAAAAAAAATAAATAAAAAGCTTAACATGTTCCAAATATTTTCTCAATGCCTTAGATAGCTGCTAAAATGTATTTTTTCTACATTAATATGTCAGCTTATCGCCTTAATGTAAGCAGCTAGCAATTTTGTATTGCATTGCCTTGTAACTCGGCTTAGTCGGAATAGTTATAGTTGTAGCTATCATATGCTGCTTGTAGAGCAGCAACAAATATTTGGCTCAGCGCCTGATGCCTTGTTTTTTTTCATATTTTACACTCTTTTATTTTTTTTGTATGTTTTCTTGTTTGTCATCGTATTTGCATTTTCACCTAAAAATATGCCACACTTTTTTAACAATTTGTCTAAGCAGTGCTATTCTTATGTGTTTTTTTTTTTTCTTGTTGCATTTTCTAGTACAATTACTTAATGGAGTTTGATTATCTTCCCAAATCGGACATTGAAACTGGCGCCCTGCGCACGGAAGAACAGCTAAAGGAGGCCATCAGACATTTGCAGGTACAGTAGAAGCTTGAAAAAGTTTCTTGCAAATACCTTAAAATATATGTGCTATTGTTATTGTTCTGTTTACTTTGCAGCATTTTGGCAATATTCCAGTGACTGGCGAAATAGATGAAGCCACCCGCAAACTCATCAAGCGACCGCGTTGCGGTGTCGGTGACAGCAACAGGACCACGAATTTTTCACCAGATAATCTGCAGCATGGTCATCGTATGAAGCGATATGTGCTGCAAGGAGCTAAGTGGGATAAAACGGATCTAACATGGAGGTAAATGAATGACTGACTGAACGCATAGCTTAGAGATAAGAGAAATTGTTAAGATGCTTGGTTTTAAATAAGCCGGAAAGTAGGCTTTAATATAAAAGTACATGTGAATATCAAAGTTTATAAATCGGTTTAATTGTTCGGCAAAGCAAAATAAACTAAAAATTGATTTCAAGCTGTACTTTGTTAATATGTTGATAGTAAATATTAAATTCTTGCCCTAAATGTAGGCTTTAAAATTTTAAAAAAACCTCAATAAACACATTGAAATCATGCCCCCCCCCCAAAAGTAGGCTTTAGTACACGGTAAGAATTGTGGCTCAATATTTCTGCATATTTCTGACAACATTTTTTTTTTTTTCTCCACACGAATCGTTTAAGTTTAATGTTAAAAAAATGTCATCATCAAATTTTGATTCTAAATTTTTAACATTTTTATATTATTTTTTAAACAACTCTTTGCTCTTTATAAATGCTCTTATTAATTCATCTCAAATGTAGCGTAAAATGTTAATTTCTATAGCCATTTTTTTTTTTTCAATTGTTTTATGTACTCTTACAGCATTGTATGGCAAATTAATTTTAATTTTTATTATTATTATTATTTCTTGTAAATTTATACACCCCAATACAACTAAAACACAACACTATCATTGTTGTTGTTCACTTTTTTAACTCCCAATGAAGCCATGAAAATGCAAAATTGCATGCTAGAAATTAATTTATATGTGTTACTCTCTCTATCTTTACGCTTTAGATAAATTGCTATCAAAATGAAAACATTTAAATAAAATCCTTGAAGCAGTTCAAAGAGCAACAATAATTTAACTGCGTTTGTAATAAATATACACAACAACAAATGTAGCAAAATCTTTATTTCGACCAGCTTCAAGTTGCACACAACATACACAACGCTCATCCCCCTCTTATCTTCCTCGCATATATTTCACTCTAAATTAAAGCTTAGTATTTCTGCAGATAGTTAAGATGATTGCAGCTGCTGCTGCTGCTGCTGTTGCTATAACTATTGTTGCTGTTATTCTGCTAATGTTGTTGATAGCATTTTATATAAAGTGCATGCAGCGGGAATAGCCCTCCAACAATAAGGAAGCACGAAGATACACCAACAAAAAGTAGCTTTATGCTAAATTACATCAAATGCATAATTTAGCATGCAGTGAAGGACGCTCATAGTTGCATGCCATAACGTTGCAGTCAAAGTTTTTGCGGACAGTAAAAAATTACTTTTCGCTTCGAATTTAATTTGAGAAATTAATAGCAATGGCTCGATAATGATGAGCTTAAAATAGTTTGTAATTAAATCTAAATTTTTTTAAATAGTAAGCAAAAATATGAAGTTTTTTTCAATCACTAAGAAACGAAAGGTTTTGCTTAAAGTTTTGGAAAAAATTTTCCTAAAAATATATATTTTTTTTTTATGAAAGATTGAACTATACTAAAAAAAATTTAAGGTGCTTTAAAAATAAGTTTTTCTTAAATTTCATTCAATTCGTTTCAAAAACGTATACTTTATGTACAATAAAGGGTGCCCGGTGTCAAAAGAACACATGTAGCAACAGCGACTGAAACGTCTTCATAGCATTCTCTATTAATACACAGAGGGAAAAACCTATGGACTCAATACATAAATTTATGTACTCATCGCATAGTTTTCTGCACACAAAAATTTTACATTTTTCATGTATTGAGTACATGTTGAAATCTTTATTGACTACATAATGCTTTCAAGCGGTTATGTAGTCAATAAAGAATTTTATGTACTCAACGCAAACTGTTACAAATAATTTTATGTAATGAGTAAAGATCTTATGTACGTATTACATAAATTATTGACTCAGTACATACATAATTTACTCATTACATATTTGGAGTACATAATTTTATGCAATGAGTACATACATTATTTACTCATTACATATTTTAAATGCATAATTTTATGTAATGAGTACATACATAATTTACTCATTACATATTTTAGTGCATACATTTATATAATGAGTACATACATCATTTACTCATTACATATGTTAAAAACATAATTTTATGCAATGAGTACATGCATAATGTAGTCATTATATATTTTTTGTTCATAATTCCATGTATTGAATATATACACAATTCATGCCTGTGCCTAAAGCACCCTCTCAACAAATGCAATAAATAATTTTATAAAGAAATGACTAGATTTCAAAAAATAATTGGCAATTACTTATAGAAACCCAGCCATTTAATTCTTATCCAATCATCGCTTTTGTTCTAGAGTACAGTGGATGAACTCATTCCCGCTCTGATTTTCTAGAGGCTTTAGAGGTGTTGCTTATTTGAAAATCAAGAAACGAATGTCATAAAACAGCAAAATCGTGTGCCGATGTGCAAGAGATACGTGTACTGAGTCCATATGTTATGTACTGAATAAATGTGTCACTTCAATCGTATAAGGGGGACGTGTACTGAGTCTATATTTTATGTATTGAGTAAAGTTTTTGTAAAAAATTACATAACACGTTGATTGAGTACACGTTGCTTGTATCTATTGAAGTCTGCTATGTATTCAACACATAACATGATGTATTGAATACATTTTTTATTCATTTTAAAAAGTGAATAAATTGATATGTAGTCAGTACACGCTCCCTTTACTCAGTAAATACTGCTCTTGTTGCGTTCTCATACAAGTTGAAGTGCATAGATTTTACATAGCTGTCTCTGTACTGACTACATAACTTTTTCCCTTAGTGTAATGTTCAGACATTATCTTTCAATCACTGAGGTACTTTACTTATACAGTAAACGTCTGCACGAGTGCACTTAAATTGCGTTTCAAGCCACTCGTTTGTAGTGCAAGCCTTTGCTATGTTATGTTCTCATCAATGAAATCAAGCATAACACTGCAGAGAGCACTCGTTGCTTGAGCAGAACAAGAACAAATGAAAACCGCATCAATGTTATGCACGATTCGGCAAAGAGGAATGCAATGACTGGAAAGTTATGTAAACAACAGCAGTACACTTGGTGTTATGCCGTGCAAAAAGAAAGTAAGCTTCGCCAATCTTCTGCTGTGTTAGGTATGATTGCTGCATTTGTCGCTGTTAACAAAGAGTTCTGTTTTTATATAACGAATAACATCGTGTTCTGTTAAAGCAAACAGCGAGCATGGTTGTGTTTGAAGCCGACGAGTGGTCTGCAGTATTCGTTTGTTGTAATGAATGACATGACATTCGCGGCAGGGAAAACAGACCTTTTTTTAAAAATTCATAACTCAAAAACAAACATTTTTCTAAAATTTTTTTTTTATTATTGTAGAGAATTGAACAAATTACAAGAAAAAAAAATTCAAACAAATATATTTCTTACTCTAACATGGTTTTATAGAGCTCCAAACTGGCGGCAGAGAAAAAAACGGCGCCTCGTGGTTGCAGCGCTGGGAGTCGCAAAAATTGTCCGATCTTGAACAAAAATTTTTTTTTTAAGTCTTAATAAAATGGGTTATCGTATGACAGGAGCATTTCTTAAAATTTTTTTTCAATTTTTGGTGATGCTCCAAATTTGAAAGTGTGTTTTTTCGAAAAAAATATTGACTTCAAAAATTCATAAAAAATCGAAAAAAATTTTAAAAAAGCTCATGTTATACGATAGCAAATCAAGTTTAAAAAAATAAAAAAAAAAAATTTCAAAAAATGAACCCGCTAGTGCCGCAACCAGTACGCAAAACATAGTTTCGAGATAAACGCGTTCAAAGTTTGTGAACAAAGAAAAATGCAAGGCAAAGTAAATATGCGCTCTCATTAATCCGGCTGTAACTGTTGAACCCGTAAGAATTTTTCCTACGAATATTTCTTAAGAATATTTATAAAATACAATTAAAAAAAAAGTCGATTTCAAAAAACGCCCACTGTAATGTCCCACGTTAAATGAATTGTATAACCTCTGCTTGACTAACAGTGTTCTGTTAAGCTCTGAACTCTGCACGGTTGGATTTACTGTTGTAGAAAAAACGAGTGCATTCATGCAGAGGTTTATTACACAGTAAGCGAAGATGGTAGTAGAAATGTAACTTGCAATCCACAAGAGAGTAGAAAGCACATGAAATATGGCAATCTTACTCTCTTTGTCAAAAACTCAACTATAATGATATAGAGAACACTAATGCTTGATCTAGAAGAGTTAAAGCAACAATAACACCTTTATCGGAATTTTAAAATTTTCTTCTAAGTAATATAAAAAGTAAGCTTTCGTTTAGCTTCTTAAAATTAATTTGTTATTTTGATGCTGAGAGTGATTTCGCTTGTAAGAAAGTGGCAAAACTCAGTATCAATAGACTTTTTTATGTTCTTCCGATGGTCGATGTTATTATGTCGACTTTCCACAAGCAATTCAGGCACTACGTGTATGATATAGTAATTTCGATTTTTGAGGTGAAGGTTCTGGAAAAATTAGTTTAGTGCATAGCTGTCCTAAACAGTTCTTCCAAGAATCTTGAAATTCGCGAAATTAGGTTGTTTTGACGTGCTGCTTGAAGAGATTCTTGCCAACACCACAGAACGTTTCCGGTCCTGTGTGTTGAGGATTCTGCTTTATGTTTGGCAAGAGAGTCTGCTTTCTCGTTCCCGCCAAAGCCACAGTAGGCAGGAATCCACTGTAGGGTAATTTTGTTGTTCTGTGTAGCCAGTTTGTAAAGGACGTTGACAGTCTCTAACACTAACTTGGATTTAATTATGGGTGATGTCAGAGTTTTAAGTGCAACTTGACTGTCGGAGAAGACGATAATCGTTTTTCCTCTAACATTGTTCAGACAGTTCTTAGTCTGATACATCTATAAATGGCAAGGATTTCCGCTTGGAAGATTGTGGTAAGCTGATCTGCACTGTAAAAGTGGCTCTCATCGGAGTGTCCTCCAACGATTCCAGCTCCTGTGCCTTCCTCCGTTTTGGAACCGTCCTTATACCACACAAGGTCGTTTTCGGATTGGTTTAGTTCCCAGTTAAATTTTTGTTAAAGCAGCTTTTGCGAAGCATATCATGTAGGGGCAAACTGAATTCCTTTTCTCGCTTTAGGGTTGTAATTAAGGAGAGGTGTTCCCTTAAGGGGTTCCCTAGCCGTGGCGAAAAGTTTTTTTAATAAAAAATTTTTCTGATCGGTCACTACCTCTCTGCAGACAATGGCAAACCTCAGAGAGTAAATAATGCCATGTAAAGCTTCTTGAGAACATTAACTTTAGCAGTTCGAAGTCGGCATAAAACATGTAGGTCTAGTTCTCGGTCAATTGTGTGCAAAAATTTTATAACACACATACAATACAATTGATCATAAGAAGCTCGGTCAAAGTCCTTTCAAGGGCAGAAATGGCCAATTTGTTGTTTTTGTTTTTGTTCCCTTAAGGGGATGGTTTGGGACAATTCTACTCAGATGGAAGAGTTTTTGCAGGCTGAGCTTTGTCTCCATCTAGATGTGAATGTGGATAGATGTAAGCCCTAAGATGACATTGAGGGTCTGTCATACATCCCCTGCACATCTTTGAACTCGTTCTAACCGCTTGATGGTTAATCCTTCTAGGATCCTGTGTGACATACCTACTTCGTTAATTTTTGCACACCTTTGAGCTCGTTCTAACCGCTTGATGGTTGATCCTTCTAGGATCCTGTGTGACATACCTACTTCGTTAATTTTTGCACATCTTTGAGATCGTTCTAACCGCTTGATGGTTGATCCTTCTAGGATCCTGTGTGACATACCTACTTCGTTAATTTTTGCACATCTTTGAGCTCGTTCTAACCGCTTGATGGTTGATTCTTCTAGGATCCTGTGTGACTTACCTACTTCGTTAATTTTTTTAACTCGATTAAAGCATCTACTTGCTACAACAAAATAACACTTTGTCATACAATGCATCCATTTTCTATCTCACTCACTCAATTGACTATGTAATGCATTAAATAATATGCGACGCAAAAATTGCATTATGACGGCGTCTCTTAGGCGGTCATGGCGACGCCACGTAGTGCCTTAGTGCTCAGCGCACTCACTATGCGCAACTCTATCAAATTAGTAGCAGAAAAAGTTGCTTAGCAGTAGAGAGCAACAATTTAGTTGCTGTGCCCATTTGCCCAGCAGCAGCAGCAGCAAGTGACCGGAAATGGCATTTCATTGTTTTTCCTTATTATGCGTAGCTAATGCGAGTGTGTTTTATTTAACGTAGTCGTAGTAGTTGCCGCCATTTTTATTGCTTTTTACTTGACTCTCGCTGCTGGGTTTTTTTTTCTACTCTTTCTACTCTTCTTAGCGCTGTTTGTGTTTGTTTTTATTTTTCTTATGCTTTGCTTTGCTTGTGCCGCCATTATGACTTGTGGCTCTGTGGCACGGCACCTGCTAATACTAACGCACTCACACAGACACACACTAAAACACACACATACACACACGCATAAACCAAACATTTACAGCGCACACTTAACAACCGGGAACCAACACACCGCAACCAGCGGCTGTGGGTTAAGTGAAAATATTCATTAAGCCAATGTAAAGATGTTAAATTAAATGAGAATGAGTAACACAAAAAAAAAAAAAAAAGAAAAAGAAAAACGAAACAAAAAGAAACTGTGTAGAAAGAAACCAACTCACCGCATGGTAGAGCAAAAATGTATGGCGCTTCCTTATCACTGACTACAGGACGTAAATTACTTTGGTCCTGTAGGTGGTACAAAGAAACAATGAAATCTATAGGCACAGCGTTAAAATATGTTGTTTGTGCGTATGTGTGTGTGTACGAGTGCGTGTGGAACAAGGTCACAATGTAGTCAATTTTATGCGCGCCCTTTTGTCATACTAGAGGGTGGTCCAGAACTCTGCGTTCACCATCCACTCCCAGCTGCTGCTGTCAACTTTCTTCAGGATATCTTAGAATTTTTTTTTATGCCTTTTTCTCAGTCACTCAATTTAAACCTCCTCAAATAGCTGTGGTGGGTTGAGTTCTTGTTGTTGTTGTTGTTTCAACTTGCTGTTATTTGGCTTACCGCTGTGCCACGCTGTTGTTGTTGCTTAATAGGCAATTAAGTGTACATGATACAAAATAATTAAATTGGGGACATTCTCTGTGGTTTCGCACTGGGGCCTGGATATTTCATTGGCGTTTTTGTGTGTTTGTTGTTGCTGTTTGTTACTGCCCCACAGGGGTGACTTCATTTAATAGTGGGTGCCGAAGACAGAGTAAAGTTATAAAAGCTTTTATTTTATGATGACGTCTTTAAAAAAAAAGTTATAAAAATGATGATGGTGATTAAATTTGAAGACCAATCAATCGACTTGGATTAAAGTCAACTTTGCGCTGAAATGCTTAATCCAAGCCGCTTTAAGGTCAACAATGGCACAGCTTAGATTTTATAATGCAAAGATTGAAAGATATTCATTCATCCCCTCTGTGTGTTTAAAGAGTCATTAAAACTGCAGAAATGCTATTAAATAGCATGGCTAACAAAATTAACCTTCAAATGAACTCTAAAATTGTACTTAAATTTGACATTTCTTAGATCTACAAACATTAACTGACAGCTATTTTTGCCAACCCACAAAAATGTTGAACATTTTTATAAATATGTACCCTATAAATTTTTGACCAAAAAATAAACTTAAATTTCTCTTAAATAAATAAGTATTGCATACTTTTTGGTGCAAATTTTCGCCAAGCTGCTGTTCAAATTAAACGATTTTTATTGGCTTTCACTTAAGTAAATGTACATAAGTAAAATGTTAAGGCACATGATCTGAAGCATATCATGGCAGCCTTAAAGTATGCAATTTAATTGCAACTTACGCTGCAGCAGGCAAATATGAAATGTTATCCTTGACACTGTCAATACACAAGAAATGAAAAGCCAACATGACGTGGCTGCGTAAGAAAAATAGAGGGTAAAAAAGCAGCAACAACAACAACAACAACAAACATAACTGAATCGCTTTTTCCGGAACATACATATTGCAGTAATAAATGAGTTACTATAATTTTATTGCTCATGAACACATGTATGTTTACATGTGCAAACATACATAAATAAATATGTTTGTGCTCGCGTTTGGCACCGGCTGTGTGTTAATATTGAATGTTTTTATGTTTGTGCACAAGTACGGGTGCGCGAGTGTGTGAGTGAGTCTGTCTTTGAGCGCAAATTTAATTGAGCGCGTGCTTTGACTTTGCAATGTAAATGTAAATTATGTAAAGTAACAATAACAACAACAACAACAACAACAAATGTAATTACAAGCTTGTAACACACTAACTAGCATTGCTAGTGGAACAAGAGACTTTCTGCAGAGGTACAGGCCAGAACAAGCCAGGCCGCCTGCTATGCTTCGAACAAATATCCTTGTGTTCAGTTAAGCAAAGGATTTCAATTGTTTCAGCGTGCGAATTCATTAAATTGTAATTTATACAAAGTACAAATACTACAACAGCAAATGACCAAAAGACCAGACTGCGATTGCCACAGAGTAAGGGTAAGACGCCAACGCGCCCGTGTTGTACCCGGAAAGTCATTAAATTGGTCGCATCTGCCAGCAACAAGTTAACATGAGGGAGTTGCTCTGGATAACATCTCCCCATGGATGTTTGTCGCGCACAGCGACAACACAGATGATGTTCCATCATGTTGTTGTCTGTCATTGATATTAATATAAAATTTGGTGTGAATTGATGTTTAAAATTAAATTGAGCGCGAAAATGATTTTCTGTTTGCATACTTCTAGGGGTAAATGAGCGGAAAGAAGAAGCCTTTAGCTAAGCGTTAGGCACAGTGAAGCCAAATAGACGAAATGCTTAATTAAATAAAATAAGTAACTGTCAAGCTGAAGATTTTTTCAGACGGGCTTTTTTTGAACAAATTTTTACAGTCTAATAAGCTCGCTTGCTCCTTATACAACAAAAAAATTAGGAAATTTTAATAAAATTCGACAAAAGCTACTTAATTTTTAACTTAATTTCAAGTTAAAAATTTTATGCTTAACATTTATGGATAAAATCAAAAAAATTTCCCTTTAGGGAAATTATATGGGAAATTTTCAAGTCCATACAAAATTACACTTAAACTTAATTTTATGCGATTATTATGTGTTTAGTAATTTATTTCATTATTTCCTCTTTGGGAAGTTTATACACAAGAAACCGAAATTTTAACTGTGTTAGCTGGCGTTTAAAACGTTGATGGTGAACTTTTAACTTTTAAATATTGATATAATTTATGATGATAACAAAGTTTTTTTGTAATAAAGATGACCGTATAGAAATAGTGAGGACGACTGTGGTTTACAAAATAAATTCCTTCAATTAATTAGGTTTGAATTTCTTTTCACTCTGCATTCACCTCTTATACTGCCTTTATATATTATTCATTAAATAAGTTTCTTAAAACTTATTCAAAACTAATCAAATTAAGTTTAGTTGTAACTTTGTGTGATTTAAAAAATTTCCCAAACAATTACCCAACTGGGAAATTTCTTATTTTTATATAAACTTTTTTCTTTCAAATGCTTTTTTCCAACTCCATCTCCATCTCCAACTCCAACTCCAACTCCAACTCCAACTCCAACTCCAACTCCAACTCCAACTCCAACTCCAACTCCAACTCCAACTCCAACTCCAACTCCAACTCCAACTCCAACTCCAACTCCAACTCCAACTCCAACTCCAACTCCAACTCCAACTCCAACTCCAACTCCAACTCCAACTCCAACTCCAACTCCAACTCCAACTCCAACTCCAACTCCAACTCCAACTCCAACTCCAACTCCAACTCCAACTCCAACTCCAACTCCAACTCCAACTCCAACTCCAACTCCAACCTCTACCTCTACCTCTACCTCTACCTCTACCTCTACCTCTACCTCTACCTCTACCTCTACCTCTACCTCTACCTCTACCTCTACCTCTACCTCTACCTCTACCTCTACCCCTACCCCTACCTCTACCTCTACCTCTACTTCTACCTCTACCTCTACCTCTACCTCTACCTCTACCTCTATCTCTACCTCTACCTCTACCTCTACCTCTACCTCTACCTCTACCTCTACCTCTACCTCTACCTCTACCTCTACCTCTACCTCTACCTCTACCTCTACCTCTACCTCTACCTCTACCTCTACCTCTACCTCTACCTCTACCTCTACCTCTACCTCTACCTCTACCTCTACCTCTACCTCTACCTCTACCTCTACCTCTACCTCTACCTCTACCTCTACCTCTACCTCTACCTCTACCTCTACCTCTACCTCTACCTCTACCTCTACCTCTACCTCTACCTCTACCTCTACCTCTACCTCTACCTCTACCTCTACCTCTACCTCTACCTCTACCTCTACCTCTACCTCTACCTCTACCTCTACCTCTACCTCTACCTCTACCTCTACCTCTACCTCTACCTCTACCTCTACCTCTACCTCTACCTCTACCTCTACCTCTACCTCTACCTCTACCTCTACCTCTACCTCTACCTCTACCTCTACCTCTACCTCTACCTCTACCTCTACCTCTACCTCTACCTCTACCTCTACCTCTACCTCTACCTCTACCTCTACCTCTACCTCTACCTCTACCTCTACCTCTACCTCTACCTCTACCTCTACCTCTACCTCTACCTCTACCTCTACCTCTACCTCTACCTCTACCTCTACCTCTACCTCTACCTCTACCTCTACCTCTACCTCTACCTCTACCTCTACCTCTACCTCTACCTCTACCTCTACCTCTACCTCTACCTCTACCTCTACCTCTACCTCTACCTCTACCTCTACCTCTACCTCTACCTCTACCTCTACCTCTACCTCTACCTCTACCTCTACCTCTACCTCTACCTCTACCTCTACCTCTACCTCTACCTCTACCTCTACCTCTACCTCTACCTCTACCTCTACCTCTACCTCTACCTCTACCTCTACCTCTACCTCTACCTCTACCTCTACCTCTACCTCTACCTCTACCTCTACCTCTACCTCTACCTCTACCTCTACCTCTACCTCTACCTCTACCTCTACCTCTACCTCTACCTCTACCTCTACCTCTACCTCTACCTCTACCTCTACCTCTACCTCTACCTCTACCTCTACCTCTACCTCTACCTCTACCTCTACCTCTACCTCTACCTCTACCTCTACCTCTACCTCTACCTCTACCTCTACCTCTACCTCTACCTCTTTTATTTACCTCTACCTATAACTTTGCGCTCATTAGACGCCAACTTTTCCTATCGCCTCCATAACCTCTGCTAGTTGCTAATGACGCTTAAACTAAAGTCAAAAGAAATAATATTTGGCTTACTTTTCGTTAATTTTTTTGAACTTTTCGCCTTACCCAATGCTTACTTGCATCTTCGTTCTTCCAATTGAATGGCCTGTCAACCGAAATGTTTTGGCCAAATTAACTGTTAATGAGGTTTCCGGTGCGAAGACGACATTTTTACAAACAAGAGTATGTTTTAAAGCTTCAATATATAGCCATATTGTTCGAATCCCTTCTTTTAGCTACCCCGCACACCATGCAATCTTCAACACACTCACATTAACGCACGCACGCACGCATACATATTAAGAGATAGCGCCTATTTAATACACGTTAGCAGTTATTTCTTCCAAATGACTTCCTTGCGATGTGTGCTTGTTTTTCCTTTTATTTTTTGTGTTTTTATAGGCTGTCTGTCTGTCTGCCTATTGTTTAGCTTTTTTTTTCATGCCTTCGTTTTTCTACTCTTTTCGGTTTGCTTCTTTTTATTGCGGATAATCTTTACTCATGAGTTCCTTTCTTTGTAATGTGTTTGTGTGACTTGTTTCACACGCATACTTTCACCCACATCGTCACATACTCTCAGACACATTCCCTTATAGACTCGTCTCGTCTTTTCTACACACACGCACACACACCGTCGCACTTACAAAGTTATAAACAAATCTATCCATCTATCTACAGCTTAGAAACTTTAACTGATTAATTTTGCTGGCCTTCTTTTGTGTGCTCACTTTGGTCCAGTTCACTTTGTTACATTTTTATGTTTTCTACTCTTAACGGGGCACTGATTGTTCTTTGGCGTGCCAAAGCATATGAACATGAGTGTGTGTGTGTGCGCGTGTGTGACTGAATGTGTCTGCTGGACATTATCTTTTGTCACATTTGTGTGAAACTTTAAATGTGCAGGAAATGATTAATGAACCTGCCGGCTTGCAGTAAATCTGCAAAGTTTTCGAAATTAATAGTTCTGGGCTATTGTTGTGTGTTTGGGCAACATATTTAAAAGTACACTCAAAAGAAAAATTTGTCACTTTCAGCACATAAACTCTGCCAAAACTAATGATTTCTCATACAATTGTTGGGTAGCTGAATGGGTGGAGACTTTGTCAACCTTACTTTGTGCTCAAGACTTTGGAGCTCATGATAAATTAATGAATTGAATATTATTTTTTTAATGAACCATGTGAGAATTGTACAAATCTTTGGACGATTTTGAAAATTCGATTTTGAAATTTATAAATTAAGCTCAAAAGTTAGTATGGCATATTTTTAGATAAAATTAAAGAAATGAGATTGTAAAAATACCTTTTTCAAATGCTTTAGTGAAAACTTATTCAACATCTTCAAATATTTTCACAAGAAATACTATAAAATTGACTTAAAAATTTGAATTTGTGAATTTTTGAATGATAATAAAGAATTTCCACTTGGGATATTATGTGAATAATTTTTAAATCCTTAAAAAATTTGCTAAGTTTTATGCATTTGTGGGTAAAAATACAAAAGTTTCCATTGTTTACACAATTTTTCAATTTCTTATTTACAAAAAGTAAACATTTTTATAATAGCTCTAAGGTTTGTTGTTGAAACTTAAATTAACTATTAAAATGATTTAAAAACTTTTATTTATTGTATGAGTTAAACAGCGAAATGATTTAATTCAGCCGTTTGCTTGCTTTAACAAACTAAAAAGAATTTTTATAAAAAAAAAAATGTTCACCTTAATTTTTCACATCAAAAACTAATAAATTTAATTTTAAATTGCATTTGGCATGAATTTAAAAAATTTCCCAAAAAATTTCCCAAAAGGGAAATTTTAGTTTTTAATGCAAAACGATAGTTTTTGCAAAACTGTTGCAATTAAAAGTGAAAAAATTGACTTACTTGTTATGAAATATATATTTTTATGATATTGTATTTACAAATGTTAAAAGAAAAAACTAATTTGTTGTAATATATGTGAAAAAATGCTGTTTTCATTGTTATTTGGCATTCTGATTATTTAAAATATTTTTGTTCAAGAAATAAATTATGAGACTAACTGAGAATTTTTATAAATGAAGCTTTTCGCATTCTTGTATTCAGCATTATTAAGAGAAAGATAAAAGTTTTTTAAAAAGCCTAATATACCAGGTAATAAAAGTCCCATGCCTTTCAAAAATTTCCCTAAAAATTTCCCAATAGAGAAATTTTAGTTTTTATATATAAAAATGCAAAACGAGACTCCAAATTAACTTACAATATCTTAAAGAGATGCATATTTAAAAGAGCACTTTCCATACCTACTTTCTGCTTATAACGCTAGGAAATAACGTTTTGATTTTTTGACGGACAAAATTTAAGAAACTAAGGCTTATATTTAATTTTTCACAGATTTAAAAAATTTCCCAAATAATTTCCCTGAAGGGATTTTTATTATTTTTGATCTTTAAATTAAAACTGCCACCTTACGATCAACATCACTGCGTAAAAGGCAAAAATTCGATTTAAAAATCATAAAAAGCTTATAAAACTACTGTTTTTGCAAATTTTTCAAAATCAGTATTTTAAAATTTTTAAATATGTTTAGCCGACATAATTGTTTATTAACGTTTAAATTTTATTTTGCATGGATTTGATAAATTTCCCAAATAATTTCCCAAAAGGGAAATTTTTCTTTTTGATTTTTATATGCCAAATGCACATTAACGATCAATTTTAAAGTTTTTAAAGAAAAAATTCGACTAATATATCATAGAAAAGCATTTAAGACAGTACATCCCATACTTTTAACATTTTGGCATTTGTTTTACCTACATAAAAGTTAAGGCTAAGGTTAAAATTTTATTTTGCATGAGTTCAAAAAATTTCCCAAATAATTTCCCAAAAGGGAAATTTTTATTTTTGATTTTATTATAAAAAGTGCCACCTTACGATCAACTTCAATGCATAAAAGTCACAAATTTGACTAACGTCTTAACTTTATTTTGCAAAATTTCTCAGAAGTGAATATGTTTTACGTACATTAAAGTTAAGACTAAGGCTAAAACTTCATTTTCCATGAATTAAAAAAATTTCCCAAATAATTTCCCAAAAGGGAATTTTCGCATTTTGACCAAAATTTGCTTAATAGAACTCTTATTTGTCTATTAAAACTCTTTTAAGACAATAAATTTAAGTATTTGTTGTTTTTATATTCATTTATCTAAGTTTGTTTCTTGTAGTCTTAAATTGAACTCCATATCTGTTAGCGCTTTTGCAAAATATTTGCAAGAACCATATGCCCACTGCATATTCTCAAAAATCAAACTGCTTTTGAGCCACATGGCTAGAGATCATGGGGATTTCCAAAGCTTAAACGTTAAACTAGAGCTTAAATTATTTTGACTGTTGCCAAAAAAAAAAAACAAAAACACAGAAAATATAAAAAAATGCAAAAAAAAAACAAGGGAATAAAAGAGAAATGAAATAATCCCAACCAACTGCAACTCAGAAAAGTCACCACAAGAATGTGGTAAACGTCATACTGTCATACTCATGCCACATCCTCAATGCATGAAGTGGTTAATAGGGTGAAGGAGATATAGAGAGGCAGAGCAAGAGAAACAGCTGAAAGGATGAAAAACTTAAAGCGATGGGCTTTAAGCTGAAAAGTTTGACGAAAAAATAAAACTCTTCTTCATAAGCCCAAAAAAGTGCCGATTAAGTGAATATAAAAATAAAAAAGTCGCGAACTGCCAAAAATTAGCTAGTGAATTCCATTTTAACGCAAGATTAAAAAAATCAACTTATTTTCTTACACTTTTTGTTGCTCTTATTTTTAACGTACTTGAGAATGCTAAGGAAGAGTAGCGTTTTTGGGAAAAAAAAGAACAATTACAATAACATTTACAAGAGTAACTTGCAGCTGGCCGCACGAGTGCTGCTGCTGCTACCGACACACAACGGGGAGTTCATTTGTAGCCGACTTGCTCCGAACTTAATTTAATGGATAAAAATTTTCAACTGGTATTAAAAAGTTTTAATTAACAGCAACAGTGGCAGCAGCGGAGTTTACAGGACGCTGGAAAATATATTAGAGCCAACAGCATTTAAAAAAGTTGATACAGGCAAAACGGGTTAAGGCTCAAATCATGAAAATCTAGCATTTTGAAAACTCTTTAAGTTGTCTAGTCAAATTTATGCCTAAAATTTCAGTTAAATTAACCATAACAGTAAATTTTTATAGGCATGACAATACTAAATATTTATTATCGATATTGTTTTATTTTTATGCTGCTTCGCTTTAAACAACTCAAGTTAACTTTTAAGTTTAAAAATTGTAACAATCTTAAAGCATGGCAACCCTATGTCAAGCACTTGCTCCCAAAAGTCATTGACAGTGTGAAATGCACGCCAAGGACTCATTCAGCAGCAGCATCAGCAACAACGAGAATAAGAACAAGACTTGCAAATCGCATGCAGTCATTGCAGTGTTTTTGCTGTTTTGATAGTTGTTGTTGTTGCATTTATTATTAAGTTTCTTTTCTTGTTACTTCTGTTGTTACTGCGCTGTTGTTCTTGCAAAACTTTAAGCTCATGAATATCCATCCCTCCGGAAGTTCATTCAACATAATGACATCCTGTGTTTTATTTCAATTTCTTCAAAAATTTTCTTTCACAACCAACACCACTACCAACTATAACCAACTTTTCTGCACTTCCGTTTAAGTGTCAGTCGCCATTTTGTTGATATTGGCTCAAACCAAATAGCAGCGCATCCCACGCAATTTTATTCGGCAATAGCGGGACTAAAAGGAAACGGAAATAGTTCTGTTGTCTGCCAGAGTTGTCGCGATATCCGTTGACACTTTGTCGAAAAAAAGCCAAAAACCAAACGAACGGCGCCATTTTTAAATTCAATGCAATAGCATTAAATAAAGAAAATTGCTATCAAAATCAACAAAAATAACACACAAAAAATCGCAGCCAATGAAGCGTGCAAACTGACTGCTAATCAGTGTCCAAGCCAGACGCCATCTTTTGACCTTTTTATCTTAGTGCTACTTTTTAAGTTCGACAATAAAAAAACATTCTTAAAAAAAACACGAAAATTCATCTTCAACAAAAGGCTAACATAAGAAGAAGTTGGCATTCGCAGAGAAAAGCAACCAAGAAGTACCAACAAAAAAAAAAGGATAAAGTGAGAACGCGGAATAATAAGCAGGTTATCAGCAGCTTGATTGAGAATTAATGAAGAATGTGCAAAGATGAAATCAAGTGATTGAACGAGTGATTTTTCTCATTATAAGAGCAGCACTGAAGTTGTTTTTGTTTGTTGTTGTTGTTGTCATCGGTACGGGTTGGAACATTTTCTCATTGCTTACAAAGTTAATTTTACTAAAATCATTTTAAACTAAAAAATAACAAGAGATAAAATGGCATAATGCGAAAACTTTAGCGCTTCACTGTCTGTCTGTCTATCACAGCCAGAAAGAGTGCCGCTTTAGTTAATGTGTGTGAGCGCGCGTTGGAAAGTGTTGCCAGCCGCTTGCCGTTTGTTGCCCTCTGGCTGTTTGTAAAAAGGTGTGCGCAAAGTTTTTCAATGAAAATTAAGAAGAAAACTTTAAATGAATTTAATAGATTTGAAAACGTTTTTAAAGGAAAATGATTTTTGTGCTACGCTTTCCTTTTTTATCTACTATTTAATTAATTTTTTATATGCGTGCGTATTTTAAGCAGTTTGACTATAAATATAAAGCAACCATATGTTAACTGCTTTAATTTCAAATCGCAGGCATTTTAATTATTGCTGATGCGATTTTTGTGCTGGTCATATTTGCTCTGGTCGCTATAGTAGTGTTAAAAAAATAGTGCATAGTTTTGGGGAGCACTCAAAATGCAGTGTTCCGTTGAGTAGACCCTTTTTAAAAATCTTAAAGCATACTTTTTGGCAGTTATTTATTCAATGCAGGGATGCAACGATAAATAGATTGCTAAAATGTTTGACAGCCATGCGACACAGCTAAAAAAATTTCCTAAATGGTATTTATTATTTATTATACAAGAAAATGATAGTAAATATTTTCAATATTAATTTGATCTAACAACAATGAAAATAATTTTATGAATCAATTTCGTTTAGATAAATAAGTTTTTTAATGATAGATGTAACTTAGAAAAGCTTAAATCATATAAGAGTGGAAATATTTCTTCATGATAGTGACAACATGTATTAAAGTATGCACAATATGACTCTTAATATTGTCAATGAAATAAAAAAACCATATTAAAGTATTGTTTTACCGGAGTCTTCTTTGTACCTTACCCATTAAACTCATTCTTTTTCATTAAAAAACCAAAATGGTGTTTGGTTGATACCAACTAGTTGTTGATTTATGATGTAAATAAAGTTAAATATATCCTTTTAACTAACTTTAAGCTAAGTTTAGGAATTCATATAAATTGTATGTAATTTGACTGCCTGTGATATGAGAAATGAAGGAGTTTCAAATTGTTGATATATTAAACAATTAATCATTGTTCGCTTTTATTCATTGAGTAGCCAACAATATTATCTCTAATGTGTAAAACTTGAGTTAAGTAGGCAGTAAAATTTGTCATACTATGATTTTATGTTATTTTTAAACGATGTTTTTTTTATTAAGTGTGAGAATAGATTTTCTTATTTATTAATATATGTCAATAGACAAAAGCTCTTACAGACTACGAATACATGTAAATTAGAATATATTTATAAGAATTTTTATGAAAGTTAATCAGTAGTACTTTGAAGAAAGTTATTTAGAGCATACAATCAATAAACCCAAACAAAGCTCAAAACATTTGTTAGTTACGGCATAATAAGCTCTCTACAAAAAAACTAATTGGCTATTTCTGCCCTTGAAGGACTTTGACCGAGCTTCTTATGATCAATTGTATTGTATGTGTGTTATTTAATGTTTGCACACAATTGACCGAGAACTGGATCTATATGTTATATGCTGACTCCGAACGGCTAACGTTCATGTTCTCAAGAAGCTTTACATGGCATTATTTACTCTCTGAGGCTTGCCATTGTCTGCACAGAGGTGGTGAGCGATCAAAAAATTGTTTATAGAAAAAAAAGTTTTCCGTGAGTGGGGAACGATCTCGGGCTCCGGGCGTGCTAAGCCCCACACTTAACCTCTATGCCACGGTCACCTTTAGCTAACTACACAATAAAAAAATTAAAAAATGATTGTTTTATACTAAAAAATTTACAAATTTAAAAGGTGTAGCCTACAAGGTGCTCCGTACCAAATAATTATATATCGATAATTATTTGTTGTACAAAATAAGGATTAAAAACTGTTTGTACTCGTTTGCTGGAAAATTTTAGAGAGGCCGAACATGAGTTCTATAAAAATGAAACATATTGAAGTGAAGAACCTCTAAATCTAATAATTCTCAAATTTGCACCATTACATTGAACCAAAACAGTGATGAATCTGATTTAAAACTTATGTAGTGAAGATGATAAAAGAATGTGAATCAGAAGTCAAAAATAACCCCAAAACCGTTTATTTCTTTAAAAAAAATTATATTCAAAACTGAGAAATATACAGTTCATATTAATCCATTCGTTTAAAAACTTCAAATCTTATGATAGTGATGAGAAATCTAAAAAACGTATGAATTTTCTATAATATTTTATATTATTACAATTCCAGGGCTCTTTGATGATATATCATTAAAAAACCAAATAAAAAGTCCAAATGCACTCAATAAATTTTCAAAAGGAATGTCTGAGTTAGCTGCAAATGGTCTAAAAATTCAATTTTCAATATTCATATGGCATGTCTAGGCCTTTTTTGTTTTTTTTTTAGCTTTTGACCAATGATTTTATATGTCAAGCCTATGTATCAAGTCTGACTAGTTAAGAAGAATGTTTTATGTTTGGTGGAGTGCTTTATCAACATACGATTTTGTATCTGAAGCAAGTGTTATGCCTTTACTTCAGTCAACTCAAATTGTTATAAAAAATCTCAACCAAACAAACTACAGTTTTAAAGCCGTCAATATTGATGAATTTTGAATTTCAATTGATTAGATATAAAGAAAGAATTGAAGAAAAATTGTAAGCGTGGGACTATGGCCTATCCCGAATCAGAATCTGTGACCTCTTGGTTGGCAGTCAAGCAAGCTTATCACTCGACTGTAGAGACTGCAAAATCGGTATTAATCTCTCCTCAACAAAATATACTTTGCTAATCACTTTCGATTTTAAAAGTTTAAATACTAACCACTTCATTTTGTATCACGTACAAGAACACCAACGATCAGCAAGACATGACAAGTATGACGTTATTCCATACAAAAATCTATTGCTTGTCATGTCTTACTGTCGTTAGTGTGCTTTTTTGTGATACAAAATGAAGGTTTAAGTTTGACGATTGGTTATTATCAGTATTTCAATATTTTTACCAGATCAACATTTATATATCAAAATGACACTTTGTATTAAGAAATATTTATATTTGTAGATAAAGATTTAATAAATATAAGTTGCAGTCGTTTTGCTAGTGATTGAAAACAATTTTTCAAATAGGTACATGACAAACCATCCCAACCGTCTTAATCGATAGTATAAAAGTAATATATTTTTCTATTTTGTTTAAAAAAAGGAAGCAATGTCAGGTCCTGATGCTGCTAACATTAAAACAAACACTTAAGATAAATCAGAAGACTTGAATTAATATCATTTACCATGCAATATTTACTTTAGTCAATGAAATTATGCTTCAAACAGAGTTTAACCGATTTTACAAAAATCAAAAGAAATTTAATATAAATTTTAATTAAAAAAAATAAAAAAATTTATTTTTCATATTTAGAGAAAACTCTTGAATATTTATAGAATATTTAAAATATGTTCAAAACATTATTAAAAAGCAATAGGTTCAGAATTTTTTATTAACTTTTTGTCCTTAAATAATAATAATCAGTAATTGAACATTGACAATGTCAGCAAACTTTAACTTCCTTTTGATGTCGCTTCATATTTTAAGACATCTAGAACATTTAAAAAGCACTACTTTATATGATCAAAGTTATACTTTATTTCCAACTAATTTAATCAAATGATTGTCAACGTCTCAACATCAGCAGGAGCCATATAAGGCATCAGTGCTGCTGGTAAGCATAAATAAACTGAATCCTTTTAGTGTGCTTGTTACTTCGTAGATGCTTATTATTTGTTGCCTTTCATGCAGTGTTGCCAGTCAGTCAGTGAGTCATTTCATTATTTCATATTTTGCTCTATATACTATAGCAGCAGCAGCAGTTCATGCATACTCACAGCGTGCTTCTGCTGCAGATGTTATTGCTGCTGCTTTTGTGGGTGTTCTTAAGACTCCCACTTGATGACATCAGTTCAATCACTTGGCATACAAACAAGCGCAAGCTTACTCATTTACAAACTCATACACAAACACACACACAAATACACATACCAACAGCGACATTTTGACATGTGACACTCCATTAGCAAAAATACTTGGGTCCAAAATTTTACATATTTTCGTTTCATTTGCATGGCACACAGAACGCAGCACATTGCGACAACAAGCAGGAGCACAACGACTAAAACGACTACGACATCGACGACGACGACGTTTACGAATGCGTTCGTTGACAAATGCCGATTCATCTTAGTTTTTGTATGGTTGACCTTTCCACCAACAGCCAACACCACAAAATCATGCCACTTATGTCGCATTGTTTTTTCCCTTGTCCTATGGCGTAACACCCTGCAGTGGTAACAGCTTAAATTTGAGTTGGACTTCATGTGGAGTTGGCGGACACATTGTGAAACGTTTAAATGTACTATACTCGTACGTTGTTGCATATACTTACATCCATATATCTGTAAATTTTCTCCCCTTTACTTGCCGGTTTTATGGGTCGCTATTGCGTTCCTTTTTGGAAATATTTCGGCGCCAGTTTGACGCCAGGCATACTTGTTACGCATTACAGTTAGATATTCAGAGCGAAGCAGTAAAGGCAGCTTGTAGGCATGCATATCCGCGCACGTTTCCAGACAGGCAAATATGAAATTCAAATTTTTTTTTCCTTGCGCGTGAAAATATGCTATCCTTAGCTTTATCTATGCAAATTTTGTGCTACAACTTAAAGAAATTTTTTTCTTTTCTGGAGTGTGTTGAATATCCTTTAGTTTTATACTGCTTTATTTTGCATGAGTTAAGTTTAAAATTTCTGAGAAATCCTTTTTAAAATCTTAAACTTTAAATCTCATCACTGCTATGCAGCCCTGTTTTGTAATGTGCAGCCTAAACGTATGCAAAGCATTTCAAAGCCTTAACTCAGATTTAGTGAGTATTCAGCCACTTTTTTGTTTTTGTTGTTTCTTTGCAACATTTAATTACTTTGTTCCTTTTAATTTACCAACAAGCAGCTGCTTGTTGAGTTTGTTTCGTCCTTTTGTTTTTGTATTTTTTTTTTTGTGGCTTCTATTTCCTTTTTTTGAATTCATTTATTTGCCATTCGCTCATCGATAACAGGCTGTTGGACAGCTTAAGGAAACCAACACTTTGCTTGCCTGGCTGTGTCGGGTTGAGTGCCGATTCCCTTGTGTGAGTTGACAAGAAATTCAATACGTCCAGCTTGTCCCAACTGAGCACTAAATTTGTTCACTCTGTCGTACAAAAAGGCCGCCTGCCACCACCCAGTTGCCCAGTCATAACAGCAGCGCGTCGTAATCATTGCTTGCGGCCTGGGAATCGCTCGTTAGATGGGTTGGTTATATGTGGCCCGTTTCGTGTTTGTTGAGTTCTGTCGATGGCACTTGGGCCAGCCGAGCTGGGCAGAGGTATGTGCATAACGTGCGTTTTGCAGTTAATTTGCATATGTTGAGCCATCAGTGGCTGAGCTTTTGCTGAGGTACTAGTTGTCGTTGTTGTTGCTATTGTGGTCTGCAGATTTGACGATAAAAGTATTTAAGATTTTAAGCTTGAAGTTGTCAATCCAATGTGGTCCAATAAACTATCATGAAAGCCATTTTGTGGAGTTTCTCACATAAAACAAATAGGCAAAGGAATGTGACTCATGCCAAACGGAAGTGAAAATTAAATTCTTTACTAGTCAAATACTAATGCTGTTTGGAGCAATAATTAAGTTAACTCTCATTCTATTGTTGCAAGACAAGATGATGTTAAGAATATTATGAAATATTTAAATATTAAATTTTAAATTTTAAATTTTAAATTTCATATTCATATTCATATTCATATTCATATACATATTCATATTCATATTCATATTCATATTCATATTCATATTCATATTCATATTCATATTCATATTCATATTCATATTCATATTCATATTCATATTCATATTCATATTCATATTCATATTCATATTCATATTCATATTCATATTCATATTCATATTCATATTCATATTCATATTCATATTCATATTCATATTCATATTCATATTCATATTCATATTCATATTCATATTCATATTCATATTCATATTCATATTCATATTCATATTCATATTCATATTCATATTCATATTCATATTCATATTCATATTCATATTCATATTCATATTCATATTCATATTCATATTCATATTCATATTCATATTCATATTCATATTCATATTCATATTCATATTCATATTCATATTCATATTCATATTCATATTCATATTCATATTCATATTCATATTCATATTCATATTCATATTCATATTCATATTCATATTCATATTCATATTCATATTCATATTCATATTCATATTCATATTCATATTCATATTCATATTCATATTCATATTCATATTCATATTCATATTCATATTCATATTCATATTCATATTCATATTCATATTCATATTCATATTCATATTCATATTCATATTCATATTCATATTCATATTCATATTCATATTCATATTCATATTCATATTCATATTCATATTCATATTCATATTCATATTCATATTCATATTCATATTCATATTCATATTCATATTCATATTCATATTCATATTCATATTCATATTCATATTCATATTCATATTCATATTCATATTCATATTCATATTCATATTCATATTCATATTCATATTCATATTCATATTCATATTCATATTCATATTCATATTCATATTCATATTCATATTTATATTATATTTATATTCATATTCATATTCATATTCATATTCATATTCATATTCATATCCATATTCATATTCATATTCATATTCATATTTATATATATATTTATATTCATATTCATATTCATATTCATATTCATATTCATATTCATATTCATATTCATATTCATATTCATATTCATATTCATATTCATATTCATATTCATATTCATATTCATATTCATATTCATATTCATATTCATATTCATATTCATATTCATATTCATATTCATATTCATATTCATATTCATATTCATATTCATATTCATATTCATATTCATATTCATATTCATATTCATATTCATATTCATATTCATATTCATATTCATATTCATATTCATATTCATATTCATATTCATATTCATATTCATATTCATATTCATATTCATATTCATATTCATATTCATATTCATATTCATATTCATATTCATATTCATATTCATATTCATATTCATATTCATATTCATATTCATATTCATATTCATATTCATATTCATATTCATATTCATATTCATATTCATATTCATATTCATATTCATATTCATATTCATATTCATATTCATATTCATATTCATATTCATATTCATATTCATATTCATATTCATATTCATATTCATATTCATATTCATATTCATATTCATATTCATATTCATATTCATATTCATATTCATATTCATATTCATATTCATATTCATATTCATATTCATATTCATATTCATATTCATATTCATATTCATATTCATATTCATATTCATATTCATATTCATATTCATATTCATATTCATATTCATATTCATATTCATATTCATATTCATATTCATATTCATATTCATATTCATATTCATATTCATATTCATATTCATATTCATATTCATATTCATATTCATATTCATATTCATATTCATATTCATATTCATATTCATATTCATATTCATATTCATATTCATATTCATATTCATATTCATATTCATATTCATATTCATATTCATATTCATATTCATATTCATATTCATATTCATATTCATATTCATATTCATATTCATATTCATATTCATATTCATATTCATATTCATATTCATATTCATATTCATATTCATATTCATATTCATATTCATATTCATATTCATATTCATATTCATATTCATATTCATATTCATATTCATATTCATATTCATATTCATATTCATATTCATATTCATATTCATATTCATATTCATATTCATATTCATATTCATATTCATATTCATATTCATATTCATATTCATATTCATATTCATATTCATATTCATTCATATTCATATTCATATTCATATTTTCATTCATATTCATATTCATATTCATATTCATATTCATATTCATATTCATATTCATATTCATATTCATATTCATATTCATATTCATATTCATATTCATATCATATTCATATTCATATTCATATTCATATTCATATTCATATTCATATTCATTCATATTCATATTCATATTCATATTCATATTCATATTCATATTCATATTCATATTCATATTCATATTCATATTCATATTCATATTCATATTCATATTCATATTCATATTCATATTCATATTCATATTCATATTCATATTCATATTCATATTCATATTCATATTCATATTCATATTCATATTCATATTCATATTCATATTCATATTCATATTCATATTCATATTCATATTCATATTCATATTCATATCATATTCATATTCATATTCATATTCATATTCATATTCATATTCATATTCATATTCATATTCATATTCATATTCATATTCATATTCATATTCATATTCATATTCATATTCATATTCATATTCATATTCATATTCATATTCATATTCATATTCATATTCATATTCATATTCATATTCATATTCATATTCATATTCATATTCATATTCATATTCATATTCATATTCATATTCATATTCATATTCATATTCATATTCATATTCATATTCATATTCATATTCATATTCATATTCATATTCATATTCATATTCATATTCATATTCATATTCATATTCATATTCATATTCATATTCATATTCATATTCATATTCATATTCATATTCATATTCATATTCATATTCATATTCATATTCATATTCATATTCATATTCATATTCATATTCATATTCATATTCATATTCATATTCATATTCATATTCATATTCATATTCATATTCATATTCATATTCATATTCATATTCATATTCATATTCATATTCATATTCATATTCATATTCATATTCATATTCATATTCATATTCATATTCATATTCATATTCATATTCATATTCATATTCATATTCATATTCATATTCATATTCATATTCATATTCATATTCATATTCATATTCATATTCATATTCATATTCATATTCATATTCATATTCATATTCATATTCATATTCATATTCATATTCATATTCATATTCATATTCATATTCATATTCATATTCATATTCATATTCATATTCATATTCATATTCATATTCATATTCATATTCATATTCATATTCATATTCATATTCATATTCATATTCATATTCATATTCATATTCATATTCATATTCATATTCATATTCATATTCATATTCATATTCATATTCATATTCATATTCATATTCATATTCATATTCATATTCATATTCATATTCATATTCATATTCATATTCATATTCATATTCATATTCATATTCATATTCATATTCATATTCATATTCATATTCATATTCATATTCATATTCATATTCATATTCATATTCATATTCATATTCATATTCATATTCATATTCATATTCATATTCATATTCATATTCATATTCATATTCATATTCATATTCATATTCATATTCATATTCATATTCATATTCATATTCATATTCATATTCATATTCATATTCATATTCATATTCATATTCATATTCATATTCATATTCATATTCATATTCATATTCATATTCATATTCATATTCATATTCATATTCATATTCATATTCATATTCATATTCATATTCATATTCATATTCATATTCATATTCATATTCATATTCATATTCATATTCATATTCATATTCATATTCATATTCATATTCATATTCATATTCATATTCATATTCATATTCATATTCATATTCATATTCATATTCATATTCATATTCATATTCATATTCATATTCATATTCATATTCATATTCATATTCATATTCATATTCATATTCATATTCATATTCATATTCATATTCATATTCATATTCATATTCATATTCATATTCATATTCATATTCATATTCATATTCATATTCATATTCATATTCATATTCATATTCATATTCATATTCATATTCATATTCATATTCATATTCATATTCATATTCATATTCATATTCATATTCATATTCATATTCATATTCATATTCATATTCATATTCATATTCATATTCATATTCATATTCATATTCATATTCATATTCATATTCATATTCATATTCATATTCATATTCATATTCATATTCATATTCATATTCATATTCATATTCATATTCATATTCATATTCATATTCATATTCATATTCATATTCATATTCATATTCATATTCATATTCATATTCATATTCATATTCATATTCATATTCATATTCATATTCATATTCATATTCATATTCATATTCATATTCATATTCATATTCATATTCATATTCATATTCATATTCATATTCATATTCATATTCATATTCATATTCATATTCATATTCATATTCATATTCATATTCATATTCATATTCATATTCATATTCATATTCATATTCATATTCATATTCATATTCATATTCATATTCATATTCATATTCATATTCATATTCATATTCATATTCATATTCATATTCATATTCATATTCATATTCATATTCATATTCATATTCATATTCATATTCATATTCATATTCATATTCATATTCATATTCATATTCATATTCATATTCATATTCATATTCATATTCATATTCATATTCATATTCATATTCATATTCATATTCATATTCATATTCATATTCATATTCATATTCATATTCATATTCATATTCATATTCATATTCATATTCATATTCATATTCATATTCATATTCATATTCATATTCATATTCATATTCATATTCATATTCATATTCATATTCATATTCATATTCATATTCATATTCATATTCATATTCATATTCATATTCATATTCATATTCATATTCATATTCATATTCATATTCATATTCATATTCATATTCATATTCATATTCATATTCATATTCATATTCATATTCATATTCATATTCATATTCATATTCATATTCATATTCATATTCATATTCATATTCATATTCATATTCATATTCATATTCATATTCATATTCATATTCATATTCATATTCATATTCATATTCATATTCATATTCATATTCATATTCATATTCATATTCATATTCATATTCATATTCATATTCATATTCATATTCATATTCATATTCATATTCATATTCATATTCATATTCATATTCATATTCATATTCATATTCATATTCATATTCATATTCATATTCATATTCATATTCATATTCATATTCATATTCATATTCATATTCATATTCATATTCATATTCATATTCATATTCATATTCATATTCATATTCATATTCATATTCATATTCATATTCATATTCATATTCATATTCATATTCATATTCATATTCATATTCATATTCATATTCATATTCATATTCATATTCATATTCATATTCATATTCATATTCATATTCATATTCATATTCATATTCATATTCATATTCATATTCATATTCATATTCATATTCATATTCATATTCATATTCATATTCATATTCATATTCATATTCATATTCATATTCATATTCATATTCATATTCATATTCATATTCATATTCATATTCATATTCATATTCATATTCATATTCATATTCATATTCATATTCATATTCATATTCATATTCATATTCATATTCATATTCATATTCATATTCATATTCATATTCATATTCATATTCATATTCATATTCATATTCATATTCATATTCATATTCATATTCATATTCATATTCATATTCATATTCATATTCATATTCATATTCATATTCATATTCATATTCATATTCATATTCATATTCATATTCATATTCATATTCATATTCATATTCATATTCATATTCATATTCATATTCATATTCATATTCATATTCATATTCATATTCATATTCATATTCATATTCATATTCATATTCATATTCATATTCATATTCATATTCATATTCATATTCATATTCATATTCATATTCATATTCATATTCATATTCATATTCATATTCATATTCATATTCATATTCATATTCATATTCATATTCATATTCATATTCATATTCATATTCATATTCATATTCATATTCATATTCATATTCATATTCATATTCATATTCATATTCATATTCATATTCATATTCATATTCATATTCATATTCATATTCATATTCATATTCATATTCATATTCATATTCATATTCATATTCATATTCATATTCATATTCATATTCATATTCATATTCATATTCATATTCATATTCATATTCATATTCATATTCATATTCATATTCATATTCATATTCATATTCATATTCATATTCATATTCATAT
Organism: Tetanocera ferruginea; assembly: GCA_958299015.1. Taxonomy (NCBI): domain Eukaryota; kingdom Metazoa; phylum Arthropoda; class Insecta; order Diptera; family Sciomyzidae; genus Tetanocera; species Tetanocera ferruginea. The sequence continues at coordinate 168,805,648 of OY282640.1, forward strand.
TCATATTCATATTCATATTCATATTCATATTCATATTCATATTCATATTCATATTCATATTCATATTCATATTCATATTCATATTCATATTCATATTCATATTCATATTCATATTCATATTCATATTCATATTCATATTCATATTCATATTCATATTCATATTCATATTCATATTCATATTCATATTCATATTCATATTCATATTCATATTCATATTCATATTCATATTCATATTCATATTCATATTCATATTCATATTCATATTCATATTCATATTCATATTCATATTCATATTCATATTCATATTCATATTCATATTCATATTCATATTCATATTCATATTCATATTCATATTCATATTCATATTCATATTCATATTCATATTCATATTCATATTCATATTCATATTCATATTCATATTCATATTCATATTCATATTCATATTCATATTCATATTCATATTCATATTCATATTCATATTCATATTCATATTCATATTCATATTCATATTCATATTCATATTCATATTCATATTCATATTCATATTCATATTCATATTCATATTCATATTCATATTCATATTCATATTCATATTCATATTCATATTCATATTCATATTCATATTCATATTCATATTCATATTCATATTCATATTCATATTCATATTCATATTCATATTCATATTCATATTCATATTCATATTCATATTCATATTCATATTCATATTCATATTCATATTCATATTCATATTCATATTCATATTCATATTCATATTCATATTCATATTCATATTCATATTCATATTCATATTCATATTCATATTCATATTCATATTCATATTCATATTCATATTCATATTCATATTCATATTCATATTCATATTCATATTCATATTCATATTCATATTCATATTCATATTCATATTCATATTCATATTCATATTCATATTCATATTCATATTCATATTCATATTCATATTCATATTCATATTCATATTCATATTCATATTCATATTCATATTCATATTCATATTCATATTCATATTCATATTCATATTCATATTCATATTCATATTCATATTCATATTCATATTCATATTCATATTCATATTCATATTCATATTCATATTCATATTCATATTCATATTCATATTCATATTCATATTCATATTCATATTCATATTCATATTCATATTCATATTCATATTCATATTCATATTCATATTCATATTCATATTCATATTCATATTCATATTCATATTCATATTCATATTCATATTCATATTCATATTCATATTCATATTCATATTCATATTCATATTCATATTCATATTCATATTCATATTCATATTCATATTCATATTCATATTCATATTCATATTCATATTCATATTCATATTCATATTCATATTCATATTCATATTCATATTCATATTCATATTCATATTCATATTCATATTCATATTCATATTCATATTCATATTCATATTCATATTCATATTCATATTCATATTCATATTCATATTCATATTCATATTCATATTCATATTCATATTCATATTCATATTCATATTCATATTCATATTCATATTCATATTCATATTCATATTCATATTCATATTCATATTCATATTCATATTCATATTCATATTCATATTCATATTCATATTCATATTCATATTCATATTCATATTCATATTCATATTCATATTCATATTCATATTCATATTCATATTCATATTCATATTCATATTCATATTCATATTCATATTCATATTCATATTCATATTCATATTCATATTCATATTCATATTCATATTCATATTCATATTCATATTCATATTCATATTCATATTCATATTCATATTCATATTCATATTCATATTCATATTCATATTCATATTCATATTCATATTCATATTCATATTCATATTCATATTCATATTCATATTCATATTCATATTCATATTCATATTCATATTCATATTCATATTCATATTCATATTCATATTCATATTCATATTCATATTCATATTCATATTCATATTCATATTCATATTCATATTCATATTCATATTCATATTCATATTCATATTCATATTCATATTCATATTCATATTCATATTCATATTCATATTCATATTCATATTCATATTCATATTCATATTCATATTCATATTCATATTCATATTCATATTCATATTCATATTCATATTCATATTCATATTCATATTCATATTCATATTCATATTCATATTCATATTCATATTCATATTCATATTCATATTCATATTCATATTCATATTCATATTCATATTCATATTCATATTCATATTCATATTCATATTCATATTCATATTCATATTCATATTCATATTCATATTCATATTCATATTCATATTCATATTCATATTCATATTCATATTCATATTCATATTCATATTCATATTCATATTCATATTCATATTCATATTCATATTCATATTCATATTCATATTCATATTCATATTCATATTCATATTCATATTCATATTCATATTCATATTCATATTCATATTCATATTCATATTCATATTCATATTCATATTCATATTCATATTCATATTCATATTCATATTCATATTCATATTCATATTCATATTCATATTCATATTCATATTCATATTCATATTCATATTCATATTCATATTCATATTCATATTCATATTCATATTCATATTCATATTCATATTCATATTCATATTCATATTCATATTCATATTCATATTCATATTCATATTCATATTCATATTCATATTCATATTCATATTCATATTCATATTCATATTCATATTCATATTCATATTCATATTCATATTCATATTCATATTCATATTCATATTCATATTCATATTCATATTCATATTCATATTCATATTCATATTCATATTCATATTCATATTCATATTCATATTCATATTCATATTCATATTCATATTCATATTCATATTCATATTCATATTCATATTCATATTCATATTCATATTCATATTCATATTCATATTCATATTCATATTCATATTCATATTCATATTCATATTCATATTCATATTCATATTCATATTCATATTCATATTCATATTCATATTCATATTCATATTCATATTCATATTCATATTCATATTCATATTCATATTCATATTCATATTCATATTCATATTCATATTCATATTCATATTCATATTCATATTCATATTCATATTCATATTCATATTCATATTCATATTCATATTCATATTCATATTCATATTCATATTCATATTCATATTCATATTCATATTCATATTCATATTCATATTCATATTCATATTCATATTCATATTCATATTCATATTCATATTCATATTCATATATATTTTTGGTATTCATGTTCAGACCGATATGCCAAGTTTTGACTTTTAAGTTTCATCGCACACATTCATTCATGTTTAAAATGCTTTGTGAGCGAAAATTCGTTGACATACGATGGCACATGTAAACAGTCTTATGGCGCTTTAGTTGCGTTCCATCTCCTTTGGTCTTCTTGGGCCATTCACAATTGTTGTCTCTTTGTAAAATATTTTCACTCTGCGTTATTCGTACATGAATATGTTTAAGTTGCTATCAAAAAGCATTTTCTTTGTAGCATAAATTTATATTTTTTCACACTATTGCGGAATGGATGTGTATAAAAACTTGGCCCTTCAAGTACTGACAATCAACAATACCGGCGTAAATAAACTAAAATGTAATAATGAGGGAACCACTCATTCACACTCTTCATAAGCGAGCAATAAGCTTAAAATATCAACTGTCACAATTGCAACAACAACAACAACAATTGCACTAAAAACAACAAAAGCATCATTACAATTAAAGTGCTGCCAACTAGTGGAAAATTTCAACACCTACAAAAGAGCTTCATAGTTTTTTTTTTGTTTTTTTTTGCTAACTATAAAAACACAAAAAAGTCACAAACTCGTAGAAGTGTGCAGAGAATACAGGAAAATGTTCTTCTGTTGCTGTTGTTGTTGCTAACGTCAGTTGCTAAAATTTTTCTATGCTTAATATGTGTGAGTGTAGCTATGAATTTGATTGTTGCGCGAATCCGTGCATGTAAACGATAACATTTAACGTTTTTTTACGTTGTTGTGAAAAAGTTCGTTTTATATTCTTTTTTAAATTTAAATTTTATTCAATTATTTTACTTTTAAACCCTTGTCTTAAATACAAAATTATCTATTAAATATTTTTTTTTGATTTTGTTTTCAGATTTGTATAATATTCCAAGATTTGTTAATTTTATAAAATGTATATCTTATAGCTTGACTTAAAGCATTGATCTTGCCCCCTACCACTTGCTGTATTCCTTGCATTGTCCCTTAAATGCATGTTCTTCAACAATTTGCCATTAGAACAGTCACGAGTGCATACTTTTTTTAAGAAAATGACACTTTTGCTTATGCTACATATTTGACGATATTAACAACAACAAAACGACAACAACAACATCTGCAACAAAAGCATCAGATATTCTTTTGTACTTGAGACATTATTGTTAATAGCTTCAAGTAGTTATACGTTTCATGATAGTCCTCCCAACCTTTTCCTCCACTGCCACTACTTCCAACAAGGATCAATGCTCGAGGATATTGTTGTCAATGTAGGTTTCAGTTGTTTTTTGTTGCAATCGAAAAGGAAGCATGTAATTTTTTTGAAAATTGCACGCGTGAGCGTTCACACGCTTACATCGTGTGGAGCCAGCATCATAAAAAAGGGGGTGTGGTTGCTTGTTCAGATTTTATTCTTAATTTTTTCGCAAACCAAAATAAAAAAGTAATTTTATGACGTGAACGCAGTGTTTTTTTTCAGCATAGAATGGGACAGTACACAATATCAGCGATATGATGCTGCTGTTGGTTTGACAATGTATGTGTGTGTGTGTATGTGTGTGGTTTGTTTCAGTGAAACGGATATGACCGTCATCGTGATGGCAAAGTCACTTCGTTTTATGGACAAGTTTTTATTAAAAGGCGTCGGCAATAAAAATCCTTTTAAGATTGAGATTGACATGGAACGCATGCAGGATGCACGCATCCTCTTTTTTAATTTTTTTTTAATTTTTTTTTTTAATAGGTATGCACAGAAAAAAATCTGGCCAACGTGAACAAGCGAAAAATGCAATCGAAACACGAAACGCTTGAATGGTGTAGCGAAGCGTGGTTAAGTGGTTAACAAAACATGAAATAGAATGAGAAAAATCTTTGATTTGAAAGGGTTAAGAATTGCTGACAAAAAATGTTGATAAAAATATAAAAATGAGAAGAAATTTATATAAAATAAGCATGGCTAAGCGTGAGAAAAAACGAATTAATGGAAAAGGGAACAAGAATGCGAAATCTGACAACTGAAATATGAGTAATCAAAGACATGTACAAGTTGAGTTCAGAAATGTGAAATTGAAAACTCAATTTTTAAAATTGAAAAAAGGTTAAAAGCTGACAGTTGAAAATGAAATTGTTGTTAAAGTTGAAAATAAAATTGAAGTTTAAAGTGAATTGAAGTTGAAAATGAAACAAAATTGAAAACTAATTTGAAATTGAAATTAAAATTGAATTTGAATTTGCAATTGAAATTGAAATTGGAATTGAAATTGAAATTGAAATTGAAATTGAAATTGAAATTGAAATTGAAATTGAAATTGAAATTGAAATTGAAATTGAAATTGAAATTGAAATTGAAATTGAAATTGAAATTGAAATTGAAATTGAAATTGAAATTGAAATTGAAATTGAAATTGAAATTGAAATTGAAATTGAAATTGAAATTGAAATTGAAATTGAAATTGAAATTGAAATTGAAATTGAAATTGAAATTGAAATTGAAATTGAAATTGAAATTGAAATTGAAATTGAAATTGAAATTGAAATTGAAATTGAAATTGAAATTGAAATTGAAATTGAAATTGAAATTGAAATTGAAATTGAAATTGAAATTGAAATTGAAATTGAAATTGAAATTAAATTGAAATTGAAATTGAAATTGAAATTGAAATTGAAATTGAAATTGAAATTGAAATTGAAACTGAAATTGAAATTGAAATTGAAATTGAAATTGAAATTGAAATTGAAATTGAAATTGAAATTGAAATTGAAATTGAAATTGAAATTGAAATTGAAATTGAAATTGAAATTGAAATTGAAATTGAAACTGAAATTGAAATTGAAATTGAAATTGAAATTGAAACTGAAATTGAAATTGAAATTGAAATTGAAATTGAAATTGAAATTGAAATTGAAATTGAAATTGAAACTGAAATTGAAATTGAAATTGAAATTGAAATTGAAATTGAAATTGAAATTGAAATTGAAATTGAAATTGAAATTGAAATTGAAATTGAAATTGAAATGGAAATTGAAATGGAAATTGAAATTGAATTTGAATTTGAATTTGAATTTGAATTTGAATTTGAATTTGAATTTGAATTTGAATTTGAATTTGAATTTGATTTTGAATTTGAATTTGAATTTGAATTTGAATTTGAATTTGAATTTGAATTTGAATTTGAATTTGAATTTGAATTTGAATTTGAATTTGAATTTGAATTTGAATTTGAATTTGAATTTGAATTTGAATTTGAATTTGAATTTGAATTTGAATTTGAATTTGAATTTGAATTTGAATTTGAATTTGAATTTGAATTTGAATTTGAATTTGATTTTGAATTTGAATTTGAATTTGAATTTGAATTTGAATTTGAATTTGAATTTGAATTTGAATTTGAATTTGAATTTGAATTTGAATTTGAATTTGAATTTGAATTTGAATTTGAATTTGAATTTGAATTTGAATTTGAATTTGAGTTTGAATTTGAATTTGAGTTTGGATTTGAATTTGAATTTGAATTTGAATCTGAATTTGAATTTGAATTTGAATTTGAATTCGAATTTGAATTTGAATTTGAATTTGAATTTGAATTTGAATTTGAATTTGAATTTGAATTTGAATTTGAATTTGAATTTGAATTTGAATATTAATGGAAAGAGAAATGTGGAATTTGTAATTTGTTACGATGATGCATATTTAACCAAAAGAAATTAACTTCTACAGAATTTAACCCATGTGGAATTTGTAATTTGTTACGATGATGCATATTTAACCAAAAGAAATTAACTTCTACAGAATTTAACCCAAGTATTCGTTCCTACTGTCTTGTTAACATTTTTATCTCACTGAAATTAACACCAACCGGACGTATGTCCTTTTATATGAACTTTCCACTGCCGAAGCTTTTATATCCGTTATAAATATACCATAAACGCAATACGTAGAAGTGGAACTTCACAAAAACCAACAACCTGCAACCAGAAAAGAGAACAACAAAAAGATTAATGTGCAAGTATCCTTCGTCACATGTCGGTCGTTAAAAGTATCCACTAATGTGAAGCAATACAAAAGAAAAACAAAAAACAACTTTCCCCTGTTTCATTCAACACAAACAATTTAATTGCTTGTTTCCGTTTCGCATTTTATGATCGAATCCTTTCAATGCTGAAGACGCAACTCCTTGTCGTATGTAACCGAGCGACATGCACTTCAGCTTTGGTTTTGGATTGTTGACAAAAAAAAAATAGGGTTGCACAAAATAATTTTTTGTTCTACTCACTGGTTAAAAGTAACACCCGAGCTTCTTCCTGGCCAAGCCACTTCATTGAGGACGATGATGACGATGGCAACGACAATGAAGCCATTTTGTTACGCCATGTTGGTTTAATGCTGGCACTTGTTCCAACATAGTTGGTTGTTTTGTTTTTTTATTTGCTAAATATGTGTGGGTGAATGAGCTTTCGAATGAAAGAGTAAGAAAAGAGGTAATGAAGGACACAAACTGCTGTGGTTTTGTTGGAAAACACTTGAAAATATTTATGCAGGCGTGTTCAAGTGAATACACGGAATGTGTAGTCTTAAAAAACTTTTTCTAAATTCAGTGTCAATTTTAATTTTTCCGTTTTTGTCTTAATATCCTTGCGTATATTTTTTAAGCTCATAATTTTTTAAATAAAATATTAAATTTTCCTAAAGAGCTCATTTTGTTAACTTAATTATTTGTCTCATTTCTTTCAGGTAAGTTTGCCGTTGTAACAAATAAGAAATAAAACTCGCCCAAGGCCCTGTTTCATCAACAGCAGCGCATTTTTTAAGTTTTTAAATTCCTTGAAAAAAATACGTCTTAGCCTACTTTGAGCTGCCTAAGAAAATCCTGCAAAACTCATAAACAAAGTTGACAGGCATTAAATATAATAAGTTTATGTTTAGAGCTATGTTGGCTGCCTGGCTGGTAAGTCAAAAATACTCGAATTACGTTAATATACAATTAAGGAACCAAAGCAAAATACTAGGACACACACACACACACACACACACTCAAAAATACGTTGCACGAAGCAACAAAACCAAAAGCAAGAATGCTTTAAAAACATTGAATACAAAACAAATGGAGGAAAGAATAAAAAGAAAATTGAAATTTTACTGAGCCTCATCATAACCGCATTTAGCCAACATTAAAAACGTCGACGAACGTGTGCAAAAACCTCGACATCCGCTTCCGCTCACGCTCGGTTTAATAGAAGCAAACCGAAAAGGCGGCAAATTTATTTAAAAATGGCCAACACTGCTACTGTCCACATTGTTGCTACTTCCGTTGCTGCTCTAAGGCAAGCACTGGCTTGTTGTTATTGTTGTTGTACTATTTTATTGCATACTTTTTTTTGTGCTCCTCTGCCCAGCAACATTCAGGCTTACTTCCTGGCGTATAAATGAATATGCCACGGATTATTACTTCCAACTTCTGTGATATTTTTTTTTTTTGCGCATTTTTTCTATTATAAATCCTGACTGAGATTTTAATTTATATGTTCAAAATTTAAGAAAGTATCAAAAAAATAGAAAAACATGAGCTCAAAACATTCTTAGCTTCTTTATAGGTGGCGGGAACTTTTTATTTTGCCTAAAAGTGAGCACAAAGTTATGCATATCTGAGGTGTGCTTAAAAAAAATGCCACAAAAAATTTTAGATATTTTGGTTTTAATAAAAGAAGGTTTGACGAAAAATGAGGTTTTTGCGAAAGTTTTCGGCTTAAAATTTTTCCCAAAGTAGATTTCGCATTCTCAAACTTCGCTCTTTTTCTTTGTTCTTGAAAAATTAAGCATCTGTGCTTTGTATAAAAAACGTGAGATTGACTAAAATTCAAATTCAGAAATTTCCTTTTACATTAATTTTCGTAAAATGTTAATTTTTTTTTAATATAATATAAACACTTAGACTTTTCTTTCAAACACGATTTCGGAAAATAATTAATGCTTTTAATTATTTATTATTTAAAAATAAATTAAACTTTTGTTTATACTATAATTTTCTAATAGCGTTTTATTTTCTCAAAAAAATCTTGAATTTTTTCTACACTGTTTGTTTTTTTTTTTGCATTTTTATTCGTTCTTTTCTCAAATAAAATGCTGACCTTTGAAATTGAATCGCGTTCATTTCTCGAAATTTTTGACCTTAAATTAGAAAAAATGCAGAATTTCAGCCCTCTCTACTTGGACGGTTCGAAAAATTCTGAACTGAAATTCTACCAATTGAATTAACAAAATAAATGACATATGGGCGTCTCCCAGTGGTATGGACGCGACATTTGCACGGTTTTAATTATTCGACAATCAAGAAAGAAACAAAAAGAGCCGATATGTATTTTAAGTATTCTAACGCGATGAAAGAGTGCTACATTTTATAAAAATATTGGCAAGATTTTGTAGAAATTAGTGCAAAGTAATAAGCAATCATACAATGAAACGGACGCGACAAAAAATATAAGCTCGTATAGAAATATGCAAAATTTTGCTAATTTTGAGAACTTTTTTTTATATATAATATACATGTTAATGGAGGTCACAGGATAACTATTCTTCATAGCCTTATGAAATATAAGAATTATCTCTTATATTTTTTTAAATAGATATAGCACGAATACGGACGCGACATCATGGACGCGACAAATTTTTCCACAGTAGTAAAATACAGTAAAGATGCTCATTATAAATTTTAATAAAAATAAATTATAATAAGTTAAATTCAAGTTACATAGCAGAAATACTAATTAAAATAAAAAAAAAAAAATAAAGTAAAAAGCTGTTAGAGTGCTTTATTTTAATGTTTTTCTTCACTTTTGGTGGACCTTTTTTGGGAGATGCCCATATGTGGAAAATAGTTAACTTTCCCACTGACAGTTCAGAAAAGATTGAACTCGTCTACAGAAAACGTCAAAATTTTTCTCAAAAAAAAAATAAAATATTTTCTTAGCGGGAAAAAAATGTTTGAATTTAAAGTTTTAAAATTTTTTTTTATCCTAATTATTTTGAAGTTTTTCAAAAAGAGTGCCAACTTGAGAACATTAAAAAAAAAATTTTGCTTTTTATGTGATCTATTCTCAGCTAAAAAAAGGTTGGATTTCTGTGGGTTCAGGTCAAAATGGAGAAAATTCTGCATCTTCAGAGGGCAGAATTTTTCGTTTAGAAAAGAAAATCTATAAGAAATCATAAAGAAATATTTTTTTTGTTCAAAAATATGTTCGAAAATTTCATTACTGAGTCGTTCTTCTTTTGTTAATGAGAACGAAAATGAGTCATGAACTGATTTTTTCTAATAATAATCTTATATATAAGTGAACATTTCATTTTGTCGAAGGCTTGTTTAGTATTAATAAGAATTCAAGACGAGTTGAACTGACATCGTGCAGAATGTACATGAAAATGATATAACTGATAAAGGGCCTACTTTCTAAAAGAGAATTAAAAATTTTTAAGAAAAAAATCTGCTCTTTGATCAAGATGATATGTTTTTGGTTAAAAGAGAGCTACGGAATTGCTAGCACCTCATTGGTGGAATGTTAAAAAACTGATAAAGCCACCTGAAAGTTATGAAAAAGGCTATTTTTTATGATTTTTTTAAAGAAAATTTCAAGGTCATAAACTATTTGCCCAATGTACAGTTTAGAAGTAGAATTTCAAAAAGTAAATACACCAACTGAAAGGAATGAACAAGGTTAAAAAAGGTCAGTTATGTTAATTAATTGGTCAACGGTGAATAATTTTTTAGAAAGTTTTTTAAGTTTTTAAAATTTTACATATTTTGCCCCAATGGGCTATCACTGACCATTGACTCACTCACCTTTTTTGATCTTTTTCATAGCATCATAGCATTTCATAGCATCTTTTTCAGCTGGCACCAACATTTTTTTAAAATTCCACCAATGAGGTGCCAGCATACCGTAGCTGTTAGAAGAGAACTTTTAAGTTGGTCGAATATAAGTTTTTCTCAAAAACAAAAATTTGCTCTAAAACTTTAGATTTATTCATATATCAAATGTGAAATTTATAAAAAAAGTGTTTTGAACTCAAAAGTTCGACTTTTCATGTCAATATCTTCGTCGAATTTTAACGGTTTTAAAGTTTCCTAATTATTTAGAAGTTCGACCAAAAGTTATTTTTATGAATTTTCTTAAAATTGTCGTTAGTTATTTAGCGTGTATTTCAACCAAATGCCAAAAGTGAAACAAAAATTAAAATTTTACGCCATCTATTGGGTAAAAGCATAAAACGAAATATGATCCAACTCGTTTTTTCATAAGAGCTAAATTTAACCGGATCACAGGCCCATTTCGTTAAGTTTGACAGTTCGAGTTCATTGACAGAGTTGAAAAGAGGTTGTTATTGACATTTTGCGTTAAAATAGAGCACTCATTTCTAAGTAGTACATACAAAAACCCAATAAAAAAGTAATACATACGTTTTTCTTATATAAACACATGCATTTTTCTGCTCATATTTAACTATTTTGTGACTCTAATATAATAGTGAAAATATCCAAACTTAAATATTCATTCAGCGTAGGATATATCTGTAATTTTAGTATATATACTATCTTTGTACTATGAGTATTAAAGGCTGTAGGTATACTCTAAAGTATTCGTCAAAAAAGTTTCATGGTGTTGAAAAAATCTGTAAAAACGACCCAATACAAATCGCGCTGTAAGACGTAATGCTACGTCAAAAATGCTTTGCGGTTTGATTTTTTTTCAAGAAATTTCGCTACAGAGCGCATTCCAGGTGAATTTATTTCGTCTTAAGACTAAATTAATAAACTGTTTGTACCATCAAGAAATCAAGGCCCGTCATATGAGTTTTTAGAACACACTTAAGTGTTTTTAAAATGTTTTTCTATTTTTAAAAAAATAAATTACATTCAGACATAATTTATTTGAAGGAAATAGCTTTATATCTTCAATCAATTAAAAGTTATAACCCCGAATTTATTTTAAACATCTCGCTTTTTTTGCATATAATTATAAATATGTAAGCTTAAAATTGGTCTAATTTCGACTCCATGTGATACTGTATTTATTTTATATAATAATAAGCAACTTTCGCTAAAGGAAGTCTTCACAGAGGACACGAGTTGAATTTCCAGTAATGATACCTTTTGAGTTAAGTTCAGTCTGGCGTGATATACCTTGATGTTCTAACCAGAAAAGTTCATTATCAATAAAAAAATAAATCACATGTTAATATAACTTTGTTGCAACAAAAAGTACACAATAATTATGAATTTTTACATGACCTTCATGAATCGCTTTCATGAATTTTGTTCAAGTATCCAATTAGATGAGTCCAATAAACTATTAACGAAATCAGTGAATAAAATGCACAAAAGAAAAAGTAGCGTATCATGAATATTTTATAAGCCTATTGTTTAAAGTGCGTGTACAAGATACATGAACCAATAAAAAAAGCTGTGAAAAAATTCAAGGGAAACATAAATTCATAATTTTTGTGAATAAAACAATGTGATAAGTGAAAAAATGCATGAATATCATGTACATATACAAGAGAATCGTAAATTACTTTATAAGGTTAGTGACCGAAATTCCTATTATCCATGCTAAAATACAAGGTTAGTAAGAAAAGTTAATAAGATTAAAACTCCTTAAGTCGTCACAAATAAATAATGTAAAAGTAAAATAAAAAATAAATAAATTAAAAAAGTGTGCAAGGGATCCAACCCGTCCCCCCATTTAAGTACATCTATAAAATTAAGCAGCCTTCGCTGTGGGTAGTACCCGCCAGTATTGAGAATAGCCAATTGTCTACTTATCACTAGCTATTTCACTAGTTCTATTCGTACTAGCTACTTTTCTGACCCTAGGTAATGCATAGAGGGATCAGTTGAATCAACTTCAAGCTCAAACTGCTTATTGTTTATGTTTTTTACGTCTTTCTCTCATGAAAATTACTGTTATAATTCAAAGCAACTATTTCGGAAAAAACATGATATATGAGGCTTTTCAATTTCATTGAACAACGTAAATACAAAAGTGTATAAAAACAAAAAAAAAATTAACTGAAGATTGATTTCTCAATGGCTAGGCTTTTTATTTTTTTATATTTCTGACTAGCGAATAAGTTGCCCTTTAGAACTAGTGAAGTGGCTAGAGAACGGGAATGTGAAAGGTAGCAATTAACTCCTTCACGTTAAATTCGCCAGTTGAGTACAAATAAAGTAGATTGAAGCAGAACTAGTACTGGCTACCTAGGGGCTAGTGAAATCGCTAGTTCTGTACTAGTGCCAAATACTGCAGGTACTTAGACACGTACACATAATGACACACATACAGCACACGTACACACAAAACTCGTTTGGCAGAAATAAACAAGCAGAAGTAAACAAACAGCTATTTATATTGGATTTACATTGGATCACTTGTTGGCGGGTATGATTCGCATCTAGTTGATACTGAATAATGAATAAGTATTGTACAAAGTGATAGCTTAGGTATGTCGAGTTCTCTTAGCATAAACAGTTGACTTGCTGATTATATTGAATTATAATTGTGAGTCAATTTTCTGGTTACAGACATCTGCAACCAAACCGCCAAAAACATCAGTAACTATGTTACTTTCGGCTTCTGTGAACCTCAAGCTTCGCCTTTTCGGGTTCAGTAACCCACCGTATTTTTAAGTAGATTTACGCTGTGAAGGCCTGTTTTGTCGTCAGCCTTCTGCCGCCTGAATCAGTTGGCCCTCTGCCACCTGAGAACTTTGCCACTAATGTTTATACCGTGTATGCACAGTTTGTACCTATAAGCAGTGATGGTTATTTGCCGATAATGTATACATACGGCATGAGATAAAGCAATTTTTGCAAGAATCTCTTAAACTGAGGAAAAAATACCCAATCTATAGAAACCGTTCGTTACAAAATTAGTTGGGAACAAACTTGAAGTAGCGCTAAATCGTAGATACTAAGTGACATTGTCTTGATAATGTTTTAAAAAATAATAATTACATTTCTTTGAATTTTAAACAAAAAATGCTGAATTTGAGTTTTCAAAAGTTATGTTTGATATTTTTTTCTTTTCATCTTATCTATATTTATGCTCACTTTTAAAGCATATTTCTTTTACTTCGCTGGAATGTCTCTCATATTTTAAGGCCAATTTAAGCAGCTCGTTAAGAAACTCATTAAAAAATTAAATGTTTGCATATTTTAACAACGCATTAAAGTGTCACATCTTCAACACAATGAAAATTAATTATTTTGTATCTCGAATAAAAATTTTTAAAGAACGTAAACTAGTGATGCTGAGGCTATAAAGCAAAAAATAAGAAGCATAAGAAAAAGAAGCAGCAACGGCAATGAAGGCAATATTTTACACATTGTCGAATTGCATTAACTGTAAAAATTACAATGTTTTTACCAGGGATGGCGTGAATTTTACGCACACCCATTGTTCAGTGAAAAAGCCAACAAAAAGCTGTCAATATTATTGTTAATTAAGGTATTTATCGTAAAAATAAAAACCAACCAACAAAAGAAAAATTGGCTATGAACTGACATATTTTCGACACTCTGTATAACAAGTGCACACAAAAAAAAAAAAAAAAAAAACAAAAAACACAATGAGCTGTAAAATAAGCCAAAAATAAAAAAAACATTTACATTTTTATGACGCTTTACAAAAGCAGCATTTTTAAATGACACATTGTCAGGGCAATAAAATACGATTTTAAGGACATTACTTTATCAACCAAACCACCTTCTCGTCCTGTAGCATAAATATTGAACTTGATTTTATTGTCAACCGCTATTTTTGTTGATTCTTCCTATCTTATTTCTTTACGACAAACGCACAAAAGTGTTGCCTTCAGAAGCAGCGTTAAACACTTCAGCTAACAGTGGTGGGAGAGGGGAGTGATGGTGGATTTGGGAAACAACTTTAAACAGAAGGATCTTCTTACCGCACTTGTTGTTGTTCCATGTTCAAGGCTTTGTTTTAAAAGCAATTTTTAAGGATTGATGACATTATTCAATCGCACATCCTTTGTTTTTGGCATACGTTACACCGTTCCACTTTGCCAACATACTTCCGCAACAGCTTTTTTCCGCACTTTATCACTCCCAAAAAATCACAGACATATACACACTGATACAACCCACTGAACCGCAAGCAAGGATTTGGCGGAAAGTGTGTTTGTTGCGCTCACGTTAATTTTTATTTTCGAACTTCGAAAAAACCACAAAAATTTAAAACAAAATACTACTATAAATACTAATACAATACACTACTATAGAATAACTACTTAGCATTACTTCATCTAAAAGTCAAAAAGAGATGTAACAACACTTCTGTTATTTTCATTGTAGAAAACACTGGTGTGAAGTTAGCATACGGCGAAATGCAGCATTCGGCGAAAAAAAACTTAACAGAGCTCTGTTAGCAACAGTGCAAATTTTAACAGAGAAAAAGTTTAAAATCTCTGTTACTAACAGATTTATATAAATAAAAAGCTCTAAGAAAAGCTCTTTTTATTTTGCACTTTTAATTTCATTGCAAACAACGAAAAATATATAACAAAATAAAAAAAAAAAATAAAACGGCATGAAAATTTATTTTGAAACAGTTTCAAAAATTGACAAAATTGTTCGTTCTATAAATGAAAAAAAAATGTTTCAAACTTAATAGAAAAGTGTTATGGCAGTATTATTGTTGACCTCAGGTATCTTCAGTAAAACTAATATAGTTAAGTTTTTTTTTAAATGAGTTGGAATATTTTAACTTTTGTCATTTTGCCAAAATTGGCCAAACTGTTAGAACCACAGTTTCTACAAATGCAAATAACATTTTTTCAAATCTAATTCATATGTGAAATGGCAGTTTCAACTTTGACCTCAGAAATTTTTATTAAAAAATCATAGTTCAGTTTTTTTTAAATTGAGTTGGAAAATTTTAACTTTTGTCATTTTGCCAAAATTGGCCAAACTGTTAGAACCACAGTTTCTACAAATGGAAATAACTTTTTATCAAATCTAATACATAAGTATAATGGCAGTTTCAACTTTGACCTCAGAAATTTTTATTAAAAAATCATAGTTCAGTTTTTTTTAAATTGAGTTGGAAAATTTTAACTTTTGTCATTTTGCCAAAATTGGCCAAACTGTTAGAACCACAGTTTCTACAAATGGAAATAACTTGTTATCAAATCTAATACATAAGTATAATGGCAGTTTCAACTTTGACCTCAGAAATTTTTATTAAAAAATCATAGTTCAGTTTTTTTTTAAATTGAGTTGGAAAATTTTAACTTTTGTCATTTTGCCAAAATTGGCCAAACTGTTAGAACCACAGTTTCTACAAATGGAAATAACTTTTTATCAAATCTAATACATAAGTATAATGGCAGTTTCAACTTTGACCTCAGAAATTTTTATTAAAAAATCATAGTTCAGTTTTTTTTAAATTGAGTTGGAAAATTTTAACTTTTGTCATTTTGCCAAAATTGGCCAAACTGTTAGAACCACAGTTTCTACAAATGGAAATAACTTGTTATCAAATCTAATACATAAGTATAATGGCAGTTTCAACTTTGACCTCAGAAATTTTTATTAAAAAATCATAGTTCAGTTTTTTTTAAATTGAGGTGGAAAATTTTTACTTTTGTCATGTTGCCAAAATTGGGCAAACTGTTAGAACCACAGTTTCTACAAATGGAAATAACTTTTTATCAAATCTAATACATAAGTATAATGGCAGTTTCAACTTTGACCTCAGAAATTTTTATTAAAAAATCATAGTTCATTTTTAAAAATATTTTCTTATTAATTCGTAGAATATAAATAAAAAGCACTAGATGGCCTTTGTAAAGAATACAATTTCAAATTCCTTATGTAAACTATTTTCAATTTTAATCTATTTCAATCCGCAAAAATATAAACATTAATAAGAATTTAATATCGACAGACCTCCAAACTGAGTTGAATAAGTGAATAAGAATTTTCTATGTTCATTTATCCTTACCAAGTTAGCCACAGCAGCATCAAAAGATCATAGATGGCGCTGTAAAAGGGAACAAATACTTAGTCATTACTCAAACCACAATCTAATCTTGTACTAGAAAGCTTTTTGAATTCGCTTTAGAATTAAAAAGCTCACTTAAATTAACAGCCTTTTTCTGATAACAGATGAGATTACAGAGATCGAACACATAATATTCGCCGCATGCTGCGAAAAAGATGCTAACTTCACACCGGTGTAGAAAACGGAAAATTTTTGTTTAAACACACAGTTCAAAACACAAATATTCGTATTTGTTCGTTGAACGCTTCAAATTTGATTCGCCCGAAACTTAATTTTTTACCCTCAAAGCTTCAACAATAAATTCCAAAACGTTATTTTTGGTTCACTGGGTTAGTGTCGCTTTCACTTCCGCCTAACCTTATAAGTGCATATGTTAAGGACAGGGCCATGTTTTAGGGAATTTTTATTTTCCTTTTGTTTTGACTACTCCAATTTTACTGTTTTGAATTTCAATTTTCTTTTTTTTTTAAATTTTTTTTCGACCCAAATGTTGCCAACATGTGCAGCTTGGTTTGCACGGCCATTAAAAAAAAAAACACAAAAAACACAAAAACATAAAATCAACACACATCACCAGAACCATAAAATATGCGGCTCTAGGATAAGCAAAACAAACAGTGCTGCGGGTAGAGTGAAAATGTGCAAAACTGTTGGCCGGCTTCATGACTTTGGCATGACCGGCAATAACAGCAACAACAATAAAATCACGGCTAATACCCTTAAGCGTTGGCGGCGGTTCTTAGTACTACAAACACCGCACCCTAGCCGCACGGCTATAGCCCACCATGCCAACAACAACTTCCGTTTAATTTTTGCTAAAAAAGCGGATGTGAATGACGAAAACAACGAATGTAGTGTGGTGGAGGCACGGCAACAATAAGTTCCAAAAATAAATACCTAGAAAAAAACAAAAAATCCCAAAAACAATGAAAACTCAAGTATTCTGGGGATTTAATTTTTTTTTTTTTTGTTTTTTCTACTGTTCTGTCCCTTTGAAGTAGATCCAATTTTATTTACTGATATTTGATTGAATCACAATTTGGTTATCCACTTCCATAGAGGGCGTAGCAGTGTAGTCAGCAAAGCAAACAAGAACAAACAACATAGAGTAAGAGTAGGAGAGGGAGAAAGAGAGAGAGAGAGAGAGAAGGAGAGAGATAGGAAAAGAAAAATAGGCAAGGTCGATGTATTTGACAGCTAACAACGAATTTATTTTAAGCTGATGTGGGTGTGCGTAGGGCATGCTCAAGAGCACTTCGCTAATGAAAAAATAATGAGCCTATTTTTGCATTAAGGGAATTATTAAAACTTCACTTTGTTTTCCGTTGCTTATTTTATTTGCTGTAGTCAAATAAAAAAAAAAAAGAAAAAGAGTTGTATAGAACTGTTGAAAATAATTTTTTTACACTTGCTAGTTCAAAACGAGATATCAAAAGCGGATATACATGCGGGGTGCAAGAGATTTGAAGATATAACATCATAAAATTTGTTATGAGGGTGTTTAGAAATGCAAATATGAATTAAACAAATAACACAGAACTCCAAAATTTTAATTGAAGGCTATTTACGAAGTACTTTTCTGCTATGTGTATCCGTAACTGAGACCTAATTTGTCTTATCACGTTAGATTTTTGAAACATTTTCGGTTTTATATAAGAAAAATTATATATTGTTATCGTTATAGCAAAAACTAGATAAACTCTCGTTTCCTTTTTTCTTACTTGTGGTAAGTTTCAAACCTACTCCGGTTTCCGCTAACAATATAAGGTAAATGTCATCAGTGCTTGAGCAGCCATGCCTTAAAACCGTAACAGAGCATTTAAAACAGGCGATGGAGACTAAGAAACTATATTGTTTTTATATTTGTATAGAAATCGTTCTTTTTATCATTAACCCAATTATCATTTTTTCCTCTCATTCGGTCTCTTTTTTTTTCTATGCACTCATTTTTTCTGCATCTTTCTGCCTAATTTGCAAATCTGTGCTATCACTTTTTTCAGCTTTTTTCTAATATTTCTTAACATTTTATGAAAAGCTTCATAAATGTCACTTGTCATTAACTAGCATGTGCTTCTCTCAGCTCGCTTACTCGTTTTAGAAACTACCCAGTCGGCAATGGTACTACTTCGAGGCGCTACTAACAGGCATTCATATCCCAGTCGGCAATGGCAGCACTCCGAAGTGCTAATAGCAGGCCTTCATAAGGATTTTGAAGTGCTTCCACTCTCATATCCAAGTATACTTTCTCTTTTATATGAAATGGGAAAATTTTCTCTCCTTTCTTAAAAGAGGCCTGATAGAAGCACTTCTTAAGAATGGCTAAAGAAAGAGGTAAACAAAAGTATTGAAAAAATATTTTTTCTTTAAAACCTTTTTCGGTTTATTATATATTCAATATTTTTCATCCTCTCCTATGTTATTTTAACTCAGATTATTTTCAATCTATAATCTTTGATATAGCAGTAAGAAGGGTCATTATTGTGTCATAATTTTTAACTGATGTATATTTTAACTTTAAACGAAAAAGTTACCCTAAAGTATATGAAAAGTTAGTCTTTGAAGGGAAACTAGATTTGTTGTGCTGCCTTTTGTGCAAAAAAAGAAGGCCTTCAAGAAGTGCTCATTAGAGCAGCAAGGAAAGGATGTGTTTGGTCTTCAAAAAAAGCAGTATTTGCAGGCCATTATTTGAAGAGCGCTGGTTTAATTGCCTATTGGGTATCTTCTACTCGTACTCTTCATCCTTCTCCGTACTACCCAGTTTTGAACTTTCACTCGTCGATTGTCATTAAATATCCGCAATTAAAGTGGTCATCAATCAAATATAAGCAGTATAAAACAAACAACAAAAAAAATCTGCTGAACAAAAAATAATAATGAAAAGAATATGAGATAAAACAAATAACATTGAGAGAAAAACAAAAATCATAGTCCGGCAGACGTAAAAATCAGTCTCGAATAACAACCGAGAATACAAAAAAAAAAACCTTTAACGATGACAATCAATGATTATCCTTCGTTAGTGCCAAGCAGCAGCACGTTGATGGTGTTGTCGATGTTGTTGTTCAAGTTGTTGAAGTTATCGTTGCTGTTCCCTTTTGCTGTTGTTGTTGCTGCAGCACCCGCAACGACAAGACGGGCATGAAATGTGAAAATGTCTTCAAATGTCAATACAATGCACAATTATTTACGCTTCATTACGTTACGTAATGACGTTAGTCTCTCTGTATACTTGTCATGTGTATTTGCAGACGCGACCAACTGTCAAATATAATGAACATACCAAAGAAACACTTTGACAGTTAAGAACTTTTATTAAATAACAAATATAAGGTCAAAAGGTTGTGAGGTATAAAATACGATTTTTCTTTTACAAATGTTTGAAAAAAACTTTGAAATCCTTTCGAAAAATTATTACTATTCAGGCAGTAAGCAAGTGATTACCGTGATTGGCTGCGTTAGGCCAAGGTTCGAATCCCATTTGAAAGTTAAAATTTGTTCTAAACGGCTCACGCAGCTATATTCAGTGAAAAATCTCAGGGCGCAAACAATGTTAGGTAAAGGTTCTTGAGAACATGAATATTAGCCGTTCGGCTAATTCAACCTGAGCTAGCGATTTTTACTTCATGGAGTATCCCTGATATTGGTTTCATTTCTGAGATTGAATAAGTTGTTAAGTAGCCCGTTCGAATACCTCCTTCTTAGATATTCGGCATTGCCAAAAGATCATTATAAAATAACAAAGTCATTTACTGATGATAGTCAAACTGTTATAAGGTCCAATAAAAGTCACCCGTAGCCTAATAGTGTCTTAACGTTCCTTAATAAACTAAATCAACTTTTTACTTTTAAATCAATATTGCACAAGATATTGGTTTTCGCTTAGTACATATATAAGATATGAAGTGGAGCGAGCCGCAAGACAACTTTGGAGAACTTATCTCACTATCTAGGCAGTCATTCGACCTAACCTCCAACCAGTATCCCAAGCAACAATTCTTAAGAGAGCAAAAGTAATACGCTTACAGATTTATTACAGCTAAGTTAGTTGTCTATAAGTGTTCTATTCTTTTTCACATTATCTCACAGTAGTTAAAGAGAGTTGTGTTATGAGAGCATTCCTGTGAAGACTCTGTATCTTACAAGCCATTTCTTACAGACTTCTACAAGACTTTAGCTATCAGAGCCAAACTCCGAAGAGTTTAAGCTTTATGGATTAAGTCTTATAGACATCTCCAAGGCTCAAATTGAAGGAGTTTTGATCTAATCTGATATACTGTAAAATCAAAGGCCCTATAAGTGTCAATAAAGAGTATAGTATATCCTAAAATGACATTTGTCAGAACAGATGACTTTGTATAAGAACAACAGTCTGACTAGAAGAGTACTACTTTGGTTTTAAGAGTCCTGACTAGAAGAGTATCACTCTTATTATAAGAGCAACGGTCTGAATAGTAGAGAATCTCTCTGATTAGAAGAGCAACGGTCTGACTATAAGAGTATCACTCTTATTATAAGAGCAGAGGTCTGACTAGGGAATGCTTTTTCAAAATGGTGGACCTAAAGTACACAACTCTTATATGTGACTTACTAAAGTATATTATTTTTGAAGTAATAGCTGTACTCTTGTATGGAGCATCAACTCTGTAAACTGTCTTACTTTTAATGTTGGTTTTTGTGAAAGAGGACTGCTTCTTACCGAGGTACAATATATTATTCCTACGGTAAAGCTTCCATCGCAACGAAATTTATGCGTTTATGTGATCAAAAATATTACGCGACGCATGTACAATATTAAAGATATAATAATTTAGGGAGTATTGTATGTATACATAATCCTAATAAAAAAATATTTGGTTGTATTTTTGTTTTAATTCTCTTAAGAGTATACATCTGCCATAGATCTGTAAATCTTGTCTTAGACAATGTTTCTAATAGTGTTGATCTTTTTTCAGTGGTCTAGAGGTCGATATAAGGGTGCTCTAAAAATAACAACTCGCACTTATATAGTGCCAAAATGAGCTTAGAAGAGTTTTACAAGTATCTGACATATATCGTTTAGAGATAATCATAAGTGTGTCATTCTTAAAAATTTTTCTTCAGGAAGTCTTTAGAAAAAATAAAGATAGCAATTGTTGCTTGGGATGATACTATAACAGAGTTTACTAACAAGAAATATAGACTAGGAATTAAATGGGAGGAACTTAAAGAAACAACGCCCAACGCTTAAACCCTGTTTATTGTTGGATTTATATAATTTCAGTTTTTTTTAATATTTTTTATTAATTCTTTTTTGTTCTTAGTTTTGTACCAAACTTTAATTCAAAATTTGCTCTAATTACAACACTTGCCCTGTAAGTAATTTATTGAAAATTACTAAAATTAAAATTATATCATCACTTTGTACTATTACCGCTATTTACGCCCATTAATAATCACGTTAATGTCCTGGCAAGTTATTCTGTGTAACATCATTAACATTACATTCTCATAATTGAAATAAAAACTTGCTTGCTATTTTGTGACTTGCTCTTAAATTGATTACACAGCCATTTCTTTGGCTTTTTCTTGTACATCTTTTGCTTGCTTGCTTACTTGATTGTTTTTTTTTTCTTCCTTTTTTTCTGCATTTAGCTTTCTTTTCATAATAATTATTTTTCAAAGCTTGTTGTCATTTAATTGACAATCAAAGTGATAATAAAATTATTCACTTTCGTTTTTGTTGTTGTTCTTATTTTGTTGTTGTTGCTTTTTCCACTTCTACTGTTGCTGCTCAATTAAATCGTCCATTAAGATAGACCTGCCATCAATGGTATCCATGTGATATTTTGCGATTTTATTTTTAATATCTGCTACCTTCAGCAGAATCATTCATTCAGTCATTCATTCGTTTAACTAGATGTAAGAGTATAGATGGCGCCACGAATGATTCGATTTGTTTAACTTCGTTGACATACATTTCGTTGGGATACTCTGTGAATATAGATAGTACTTTATAAAGTTTGCATGCTCTGGAACATTTTTAAAGCAATTAATGGCAGGCACTTAGGTAGGTATGTGTCTATGTGTGTGTGTGTGTGTGTGTGGGTAGCTAAAAGCTATCGAAGCCATCAGCGTTGGGAAAAAATGTGGAAGATATGATTTTTGAGATCATATCATGGTATGCATTATAAAATATGATGGAAAAATTTATTAATTTATATGATTCATGAACATAAGATAAAGGAGCCAAGAGAATTTTTCTGTAACTATTAATTTTCAGGAATTAAACTATAAATAAAAAATATTTTAGAAATGTTGATGTATGTAATATCTCCCAGATAAATGTTATTCCCAGTGCCCCTTCATTTTTTCGCAGAACTATACTATTTTGCTCCACAAATTTTCATCGTATGTGTGACTTTTTATATCATTTTCACGAGCCCGTCCCTCAAACGTTCGCCAAATACACATTCTAGGTGGTACATATGACAGCAAGTGAAACTTTGATGGTTGCGAAACACATCAAAAAATTCAATTGAAAAACAACAATCAACCATTATCGCAACAATATTTAAAACTTTACCAAAAATTCTCATAAAGGGAAATTTTAAAATGTTCGGTAAAACATTAAAAACATCTAAGAACTAAAAAAAATAAGCTTTAAAAAAGTTTTCATAAATTTTGCGAAGTCTTCAATTTTTGAAAGTGTTTTAACGCAACTTTTGATCGCAAATAAAGGTGCAGGAATGAGAAACATGTAAAATCTCTTTGCAGATCAATTTTGAAGAATTTCCCAAAAATTTCCCAAAATGGGATATTTTCACATGTTCGCTAAAATATTTAAAACTTATTATGAAAAGAATAAATCTAATAAAACTATTAGTTTTAAAAAGTTTTAATACATATTTCATAGTGGGAAATTTTACATGTGACTTTTTAAACAACTTTTGGTCGTTAATAATAATAAACTGATGAGCATCAACAACAAACACCTAGCAGACCAATTTTAAAAAATTTCCCTAAAATTTCCGTTTATGGGAAAAAAAAAACTTTCCAAAAAACAATATAACAAATACAATTTGCAGTTTTAAAAAAGTTTACACACATATTTCAAAGTGGGAAATTTTTCATATGAGTTTTTTTCCCAACAAGGAAATTTTAATATTTTCACTAAAATATTAAAATTTTGTCAAAATCAGGCTAAAATTATCTAAATTTGCAATTAAATAAGGCTTTTAAAAATTTCCCTAAAATTTCCCAACAAGGAAATTTTAATAATTTCACTAAAATATTTAAATTTTGTCAAAATCAGAATAAAATTAACTAAATTTGCAATTAAACAAGATTTTTAAGAAATTTCCCAACAAGGAAATTTTATTATTTTCAATAAAATATTAAAATTTTGTCAAAATCAGGCTAAAATTATCTAAATTTGCAATTGAACCAGATTTTTAAAAAATTTTAAAAATTTCCCAACAAGGAAATTTTAATATTTTCACTAAAATATTTGCATTTTGTCAAAATCCGGCTTAAATGATCTAAATTTGCAATTAAAGAAGAAATTCTAACTATTTTAACGAACTTCCCTACAATTTCCCAACAAGGAAATTTTAATATTTTTAGTAAAATATTTAAATTATGTCAAAATCAGGTTAAAATTATCTAAATTTGCAATTAAACGAGATTTTTTAAAAATTTTGCTTTGTGGGATATTTTTAAATATACTTTTAAAGCATTTTTTTATCAGAAGAAGTTTCATGCCGTTCATTTTTGTTTATTTTCTGGAGGGTTGTACATTAAGCCGTATCGAAAAAATATTTTCAATGTTACCACCTTATTTCAACAGATCTGTGGAGAAAGTTTCGAGAATGCAAAAAATTTTTTTGTGGGTGTGGCAAAACAACCAAATCAGTTTTTTCCATAAATCAGTTATGTGTAGTATTTTCATAATTATATCGTTAAAATGGACTTCACAAACACTACGTTTATGAATTAAAGTCTTTAAACTGTGTTGTCTTCTTCTACTAGTACTCAACCTCCTTTCTTCAAATTGTTCTGATGTTGAATTGAAGTTCTTGAAAAATGATCATAAATTTTCGAAAAAAAAATTTCTTACTTTTTTTCATAAATAAAAAAGTTATATATGTTCAATGTTTTAATACAAAAACCGACTTATTTAAATTTTGCTAAAAAAACATATTTTATTTTTTTTTTTCGACAGATTGCATTTTTTAAAACACCAACCTTTTAAATTGATGAATTTTCAAATCAGTTTAACGAATAATGTAAAAAAATAATGTTAGAAATAAAGATAGATAGATAGAACCATTTCCTCCCGTCCTGACCGAATATTACTGACACAAGACACTCCGAATAAAATTAAATATTTGCCAATTCTGATGAATTAACGTTCTCAGTCTTAAAAACACTCCACTCTCTGTCCTCTTTTTCACTCTTTATGACACTCATGCCCATCTCTCATCGACTCCCACGCTTTTTTGCGTCAGTGTCACTAACAGTTAAATATGCAGCGAAATAACTATAATATATGTGTGTGAATATTACATATAGTGTGCTTGTAGTTGTTGTTGGTGTTGTTGTTGTGGTTGTTGCCATTTCCGGCATGATTAATGGCTGTTTGTTGAGCTGCGTTCAGATAATTTCGCATGAAGTTGCGAACAAAAAACAACAAAAATAAAATAAATAAAATACACAGACGCCTGAGTGGGCTGCCTGCCACGCCTCTTTTGTAACATAGAGGCGCAAATAGAGGCGCTGTCATGAAGCACGCACTCGTTTTGGCGACATTTAAAGCATTGCAATTGTTATTTTGATAAATTATTTCATTGTAAATCCTGCCTGCAACAAAACGTTGATGTCCGTTGATGATGTTGTTGTTGTTGTTGTTCTCGTTGTCCTGCTGTTCAATATGTGCGACAAGTTGAGCATATTTTTATTATTTTTGCTGTTTGGTTTTTTTTGTTGTTGCTGTTGTTGTAGCTATGGATTACAAATACAACAACAACAACAACAACAACAACAACAACAACAACAGAGCACAGAAGTAGTAAATAAATTCTGCTTAAATACTGTAAACAAGTGTATAGCGCCAGCAGCGTAAAAGTTGCATTGGCAACACTGGCGGCCACAGTCAACAGCGTAGTGCCGAAAAGTAGGCGAACACTCACACACACACAACGTCAAACCCAAACAACAAATGAATATAATCAAGCAATGCAAATGGAACGGAAACGGAAACTCAAGAGAGAACTGCGGCAAAAGCTTGCTTGAATTAAAAACAAAAAAAGAAGAAAGCGAAAAATATGCGTGCTTATGTGTATGTTAGTGTGTCACATGGGGGTCATATGTGCGAAAATTGATTTAAGCACTTTTCTGTCGCCATTTTGGAATATATATCTTGTTGTTGTGCTGCTGCTGCTTCTGCTGTTCTCGCCACACGCCACATACGAATCGCAATTAAGTCATATAAATGACAATTGCAGGCAAAGACATTAAAAGTATGGCCACTGCGTGAAAGAGACAGCTATAACGCAATAAAGTGGATACACTGTGAGGGAGCCAAAAGTAAACGGCGACTTTTGGAAAACAGGGCAACGCAACAACAACAAAAATAATAACTCACACACACACACACACACACACACACATACTCAATGCAAGCGGGTGGCCATAAAGAAATTGGCTAGAAGTACGATAAAACATGCTAAAGTTTTATGATGATGATGAGTGCAAGTTCTAGCATTTACATGCGAGTGTACGAGTATGCAAGTATGTGTGTGAATGTGTGAGAGTGCGCACACATATGCTGCCATATTTTACGATCATAAAGAAAAGCGCTCATAAAATTTATTTATTCATTTCTTATGTTAGTTTATGAAATTCTCATAGAATTTATTGTTTTATTTATTGTTTTATTTATTGTTTTATTTATTGTTTACAAAGTGCAATTGCAAATTATTGAAATTGCCTCGTGGTGAGTGGAGAGTGGTGTGTGGTGAGTAGCAGCAAGCCTCAATATATGACAAAATTACCATGTAAAAAATTATAATAATTAAGCTGATCAGCATTAAAGACTCTACTCAATTTGAATTATTGAAAACAATTCAAATTCTCTTGCGGCACACTAGCGAATACGCCGAGCACATAACAGCACAATTATCTAATTACTGAAAAAAATTAATGGCGGTGCTAACTTCACATTAATATATAGGCTCCTAAAAAGCATTCCATTGCAATAGTTTTCTTTTTCAACACGGCGCATAATGGCGCAGATTGAGTTGACTTTTAAATTAGATATATGTAGATAGAAAAAAAATAATTTTAAAAAAGAGTAATAAATATCTATAATAAACTTTACTTTAAACTTTTATTTACTTTTTTTCATTCCAATCGAAATTTTTTCATATACCATAAAATAGTCATTTTTTGAATACTTCATGAACTGTCGGGTATTTAAATAGACATTTACACTAAACGGTATTTTAGTAGGTTTATTAAGAGATCACTGTCGGTTTTTATAAATTGCATAAAAGACACCATAGAGGAAACTCAAACTTATCTGAGAATGTTGCGCTTTTGCTCATTTCCCTATATTTTGTTGCATTTCCTCGATCATTTCCGACACAAAAAAACCCTATTTTCACACATAAAAAACTCAGGACAAACGGTTAAAAATAAGACTGTCCCATTTTGTTTTCTTGTTTAGACTCATCTACACGGTTAAAAATCTTGGAATAATTTTGAAACCAATCGTTGGACTAATCATTTTTGATCCATTTTTTATTAAAATTGAAACTTTTCAAAATACTAGAAAGTTTTTTAGTCAAGGTTGTACTAAAATTTAATAAATTGGAAATAAAATTTGAATTTTAGTACCTAAAGTCGTAAAGTTAATAAATTTTGGAGTAATTTTTAAACCTATCGTTAAAGAAATGCATTTTTAAATCCCAAATCCTATTTGTATTAGAACTGATAAAAATTTGAATTTTAGTACCTAAAGTCAAATCGACAACAGCTTTACCAACTGAGCCACATAATAAAACTTTTTACGCGTACTACTTGTGTACTTTAACCCTAAATCCATCCTCGGGATACAATTCTACCCCAACTCACTTTTAACATAAAATTCAATAAACATCTAAATCTCATTTAACATTAAATCAAATTTTTCCCGATTTGGTAATTGTTATTGTTTTCTCTTTTTTTGTTTTATTTGATAATTTTTTTTATAAATAAAGCCATTAATTTATTTAATTTGGATTTGAATTCAGACTTTTCTTCATATAATTGTACTGGGGTACAATTGTACCCCCCACAGACGGTAAACGTTTTGTTTTACCATGGACGGATGTTAGGTTAATGTTTACGAAATTCAAGAACTAAGCCGATAGAAGGTTTAAGCTTAAATTTTAAGCCCATGCGAGACTACACTCAGGGAAAAAATGCTTTTTTATCCAACAAATCATGGGTTGAAATTTTTAGTATTTGACGTGGTTAAAATTTTAATATAATTTCGGTTTCGTCATATATACAGTACAGGATTGTCCGACATTTAGTACAAAATTTTTAACCGTGTATCTTGTTTACTTAAAAAACTAGTAAGCTATATCTTCGACTTGGCCGAAGTAAAAATACCCCCACGACCGATTCTTAAGGGTTTAAGAATCTTAAATTAGAGAGCTTTTTGTATGAGATTTTAGAAGATTTTGCTTTTTAATAAAATTTTCAATTTTGGGGTTATATGGGAGGTGGGCGTGTTAGTGAGTGGATGACGCCCATTTTTCTAACACACCTTAGTTTTGACACAGAATATACAAATACCAAGTTTCAGTTTTGTAACTGTAATATTAATCTCTTTATGGAGTTTTCAATTTGGAGTTTTCTCTTTATGGAGTTTTCTTATGGAGGGGTTGTATGGGAGGTGGGCGTGTTAGTGGGTAGATAGCGGTTATTTTTATAACATATCTCAGTTTTGACATAAAACACACAAATACTGAGCTTCACACAAATACTGAGTTTTGTTACTTTAATATTGGTCTCTTTATAGAGTTTTCCTTCTTTGGGTTGTATGGGAGGTAGGCGTGGTTTTCAGCCGATTTAGCCCATTCTCGAACTTGATCTTAGTTTTGTAGAAAAAAGCCTAAATATCGAATTGCAGCACAATAGCTTTAAAATTACGACGGTTATCGTGTCCACAGACAGACAGACAGACAGACAGACGGACGGACAGATAGACGGACATGGCTAAATCAACTCAGGTGGTGATGCTGATCAAGAATATATATACTTTTCTATACCTACTACGCCTCTTTATGGGCGTTACACACGTCGTGACAAAATTAATATACCCCTTACGCAGTACGCGTGGGGGGTATAAAAATTACTGTAATGTCTCTCATCTAGCCGGCATTATAATTTTTTTTCTTGGGTGTTGATTTGTAGAATGAGCAGTAAAAATAATAATTCTAGAATAAGTTATGTTAACACTTAAAAATAATTACAAACCTGTCGAGCGTAAAAAAATCCTGAACGCGAACACTGTCTTCAAGAATTTATTAACGGGTTAAGCTTACATCGAGTATCGATACATTAAAGCTTTACAAAAATAGCGTGTAACTGCAAAGTAATTCGGCGAACAACAACAAGCGTTCAAAATTTAAGTTGTTCTAAAGAGTGCCTAAAACTGGTTTTGTGTTTCTGTTCATGTACTAAGTGTACTTATACATGAGTCTGTGTATAAAGCACTGCCGTACTCATGCGACTGTAGTTGAACTCAGTACTTTTGATGTTTTTTTTTTTGTGTGAGAAGACAGATCCGTCCTTATGTTCAAGGATGTATGAGTTTAAGTCATTAAATGTATGAGCCCAGCAAAATTTTTGATACAAACTTGACATGCATTCTTAGATGCACTGCTTTCAGAAGACATTTAAAAAATCCAATTGTGCTTCTCCTCAGCCTTATCGAAAAGTGCTTTTAGAAGGCATTCACATAAATTTCTAAAGGGCTATTTGAATAGCTTTCAAGAATGACATGGCTAGTGCCAAGTTTAAATATTTTCTTAGAAGCATTTTGTTTTTTGTCTTTTGTAAGGCCTCAAAGAAATCTTACATTGAAAAATACTAGAAGCACTTCTAGAGAAGACTAAGGAAAGCATTCCTCCCAATGGCATGCATATGTTAATAGCATGCTTTCTGGGTATGAAAGTAGAAGAGATGGAAATCACGACTTTCCCTTTCACTTTACTTTCTTTGGAAGCACTTTTTTGCTGGGAAGTAGTTCACGCTTTCAAAGTGTACTTGAGTTTCATGCATTTTTTACTCTTATCTTATGAAATATTCTTGCTGCCCTTGTATTTGTACTTGGACTAATGAATTTCGGTCACTTAAGTCTTAAAGTTTTTCATGAGATTTATGCATTTGTGTCACTTATATCATGAACTGTTCTTGTTCTCCTCGTATTTGTACATGAATTTTGTGAATTTTATTCACAAAAATTATGATTTATTCATGTTTCGCTTGCTTTTTTTTATAGCATTTATGAATTATTAATGACTAGAATCTTTAAATTGAAATCAAGAGTGACTGTCGTGGTAGCTCCCATATAACTCCGAAACCAAAAACAAGAATACTTTGAGACTAATCATTGAATTAACTTCAATCTCTTAGTATATAGTTTTCTCCGTATTTTTACTTCATATCGTTAAATATGTTTCTTTAGATGATGTTCGAACATCGCAACTTTACTTATACACACAATAACTTTATACCAGGTCTCTTCCATTTCTGCCTTTTAACTACATATTCTATGTTTTTTTTTTTTAATATTTAAATGTATTTTGTTTTAGGTCTAAACCCATTTCGACCGCAATACTATTATTAATTCAACTTAAAACGTACTCATAAATAAATTAAATTGCGTGCTCAAGTAAACTCTTACAAACATGTATAACAAACTTGCATTTAATATTACTCATCTGCTCTAAGTTTTGACCCTATTGACCCTTTTTTTTTATTTATTTTTTGGTTTCTTATTCGTCATTTGTAATATTTTCTTTAGACCCTTATCAATGACATTTGCGCCAACTTGTTATGATAATCATAATTTTATTTTTTAACTTTTTGCTATTTTATGAAAATTATATAAAAATAAAGAAAATTTTTGCTGTCATTTTTTTATTTATTTATTTAAAAACAAGTGGGCACAACTTTATAGATACAGAGTGAAAAAAAAAACATCTAATTTATGCCAAACAAAAAGTTTTTGTCCCAAAAACAAACAAAAAAAACAGAAAACAAAAAAAAATTTTAAAAATTTTACAACAGCCTTAAAGCTTCAAACTCAATTGCTGCGCTCAGCTAGCTCAGTTGTCCAAAACGATATCGGTTAGTAAAATCAAAGTTAAGACTTTTGTTTTGTCTCCAAAGTGCTGCTTAACCCTTAGTTAACCTAGGAATAAAATCAAAAACTTAAATACGAGTTTTAAGATAATAAAGCTTCAGCTGCCAGAACAAACAATGCGATAAATAAACAGTTATGTTGTTGTTGGAGCAGGAAAACAAAAAATCAAACAGACTAAAGCAAGAAGTTAATGGCATGTGTGTGCGCTAGAGTGAGATAAAAGTTTGCGTTTTAAGGTTTTACCCTTTCGTTTCCAACTTGATCTCTGCTGTTGGTTTTTGCACTTTTCTTGACTTGTTGTTTTCTTTATTTTTTTTTTTTTGTATTGGTTTTGCATGTTTTTTCGTTTTGTTTTTTGTGCAACGGAAAAGTTTATGCTTCCGCTTCCGGTTATGTGTGTATGTATGTGTATCTTTCGGAAACAATCAGAATGAAAATATGAAAGTTTTTTTTTTTTACTTTCTTTACCACTACCGATTTTTTGTTTCCACTTTTATTTATTCCTTCACTACGCCGCGACACACATATTGTTTACCTAAATATTTTTTTTTTCGCATTGTTTCTTATGTGTTTGCTTTATGTGTGTGCGCTTTATGTGTAAGCATGTCTTAAGAATGATGTTCAAACTTTGTCCTGCGTCTGGTTAAATACTTTGAACTTGCATTACGTCGCTAAGTTAAGTTAGGCCCACTCTCACACACACACACACATGCATACACACATATATCGGCATATGTGTCGGAAGTTTCATATAATAAGCAGTTCTTCGTGGTTACACTTTGCTTTCTGCATTGTTTTTTTTTTGTTTTTGGCTGCTGCTCAAATCTCTTTTGACATTTCTTTTTGGCCTTAGTTATTAGCCAAGCTTTAACTTTTGAGAGCATTTCAAGCCGGTACTTATTATGGCTGATTAAAAGCACAAAGTTTACTTCTGAGATACTTCAAGAAGTTTTAGCAAAAGCATAAGTCACGAAGTATAAAAATATACGATATCAGTGTCATCAACATTTTTTTTTTTTCTCTCTCCACATTTCTTACGTCTGTGAGAGATAAGCATATGGGTCATATTTCTGTGTAGATATAAGTATGTATCAAATAAAGTCGATATTTTCACCTTTTGTTATGTTAAGAGTTAAATGACGATTTAGACATAAATATCTCACCTCTTGCTGTTAAGAAGTTATCAGTGCTCCTTATGTAATGCAAAATTGTTAGCAGTATGTGCTGAAAATACGTTTTGTGTCCTAAAAAACGTACTTTCATCATGTTTCCAGTTTTGACAATAATATCTCACACCTTGGCGTTAAAATTTGGTCAGTGATCCGTATGTAATGCAGAATTGTAAGCGGCATTTGCCGAAAATCTATCTTGTGTTCATAAAAGAATACTTACTCATATTTCTAGTTTAAGGTGGACATGACATTGGCCGTTTTTGAAATATTTTTTTTATAATTTTGTATTTTAGTAAATATTTTTAAGATTCTAAGAAAAAATTCTTACGGCTTCAAAAGTTACAGCCGGATTAGTGAGAGCGCATTTTTAATCTTTACCTTTTTTTTCTTTGTTCACAAACTTTGAACGCGTTTTTCTCGATACCATGTTTTTCGTACTGGTTGCGGCACTAGCGGGTTCATTTTTTGACGAAATTTTTGTATGTTTTTAAAATTGATTCGCTATCGTATGACACGAGCTTTTTTTAAATTTTTTTTCCATTTTTTTTTTTAATTTTTAAAGTCAATATTTTTTTCGAAAAAACACACTTTCAATTTTGAAACATCGCCAAAAATTGAAAAAAAAATTTTTTAAAAAAGCTTCTGTCATACGATAACCAATTTTGTTAAGATTTAAAAAAGTAATTTTTTTCAGATCGGACAATTTTTGCGACTCCCAGCGCTGCAACCACGAAGCCCCGTTTTTTTTCTCTGCCACCAGTTTGGAGCTCTAGAACCATGTTGGAGTGAAAAATATATTTTTTTAAAATTTTTTTCTTGTAATTTTTTCAATTCTCTACAATACTAAAAAAATTTTGGAAAATGTTTGTTTTTGACTGAGTTATGAATTTTTAAAAAATGGTCTGGTTTCTCTGCCGCGAATATTATATTATGTCCCACCTTAACTCTGCAATTTTATACTAGCATATTACAAAAATATCTCACAATTGATGCTGAAGAGTTTTCATTAATCCTTATGTAATGCAGAATTGTAAGCGGCACTTGCCGATAATCAATTTTGTGTTCAAAAATGATAATTTGCATCGCGGTGCTACTTAACTCTGCATTTTTTACGAATTTTGACAAAAATAGTTTACATCTGGATGTTAAAAAATTTTCAATGTTCCTTATGTAATGCAGAATCGTAAGCGGCTTGTGTCACAAATCCATTTTGTGTTCTTAAGGATGTCACATGATTTAATGTTTCTACTTAATTCTGCAATTTTATTTACGAATTTTGACAAAAATATCTCACAATTGATATTGAATAGTTCTTATTAATGCTTATGTAATGCAGAATTGTAAGTTACATGCGTCACAAATCCATTTTGTGTTCATAAAAGATGCCTTTTATCGTGTTTCTACTTAACTCAGGTATTATATTTTAGAATTTCGAAAAAACATTGTGCGTCTTGCTTTTAAAAATTCATCGTTGATCCTTATGTAATGCAAAGTTGTATGTGGCATGTGTCACAAATTCATTTTGTGTTCTCGAACATTATTTTTGTCATCTTTCTACTCACATCTGCTATTTTACTTAAGTATTCTAACAAAAATATCTTACCTCTTGTTGTCAAAAAGTTATCGTTGATCCCTATGTAATGCAGAATTGTAAGCGTCATTTGTCACAAATCCATTTTTTTGTCCTAAAAGATTACTTACATCGTGTTTCTACTTAACTCTGCAATTATATTTTGGAATTGTGACAAAAAAAACTCACTTCTTGCTGTTAAAAAGTTAACGGTGATCCCTATGTAATGCAGAATTGTAAGCATCATGTGTCACAAACCATTTTGTTTCCTAAAATGATGATTGACATCATGTTTTCATTA
The DNA here is from genome assembly GCA_958299015.1 of Tetanocera ferruginea. Lineage (NCBI taxonomy): Eukaryota > Metazoa > Arthropoda > Insecta > Diptera > Sciomyzidae > Tetanocera > Tetanocera ferruginea. The sequence continues at coordinate 168,840,574 of OY282640.1, forward strand.
ACCTTTACAATTTTGTTAAGAAAATGACAAAAATATTTATATCTTAATGTTGAAAAGTTTTTACTGATCCTTATGTAATGCTGAATTGTAAGTGGCATGCGTAGCAAATACATGTTATGTCGCATTAAAAAGGACTCTCATCATATTTTCATTAACTTCTTCAATTTTATTTAAGAATTTTGATAAAAAACCTAATATCTTGCTATTAAAAATTTAACGGTGATACCTTAGTAATGCAGATTTAATGCAGAAGTAATGCAAATGGAGTGTCGCAAGTCCATTTCGTTTTCTAAAGAAATTACTTTTTTGTACTTCTACTTTTATACTTTAGAATTATGTCAAAAATATCTCACATATGTTGTTGCCAAAAAGTTATCGGTCATCCCTATGTAATGCTGAATTGTAAGCGACATGTGGTGCAAAGACATTTTGTGTTCTAAAGGAATAATTAATATTATGTTTTCTTTAGAATTTTTAAATTTTATTTAGAATTTTGACAAAAATATTTTACATCTAAATGTTGAACAGTTTTCAGTGATCCTTATGTAATGCAAAATTGTAAATGGCATGTGTCGCAAATATATTTTGTGTTCTTAAAGATTGCTAGCATCGTATATCTACTTGCGTCGGCCATTTTATTTAAGAATTTTGACAAAAATATCTTACATCTTGTTGTTAAGAAGTTGTCAGTGATCCTTATGTAATGCAGAAGTGTAAGTGGCATGTGTTCCAAATCCATTTTTTGCTCTTAAAATATAACAAATATCCTGTGTCATTGTAATCTTTGATTCTTTCTTAGAGTCTGATGGTTTCTTATGTGGCAATTCTTTATTATTTTAGAATTTAAGCACTTTCATACTAGTAAGTCGAACAAAGCTTAGAAAACTGCTACTTTACTCCAACATCTCTACTCTTGAAAATTTTTCTTATTCCCACTTATGGTGTCCTCAATTTACGCTCAGCAGTCTCTATTTTAATTCGGGTCAAAGTAATTAAAAGTACGTTTTTTCTGGTTTGCAATTTCTTGCCATTGTTAAACAGCTACAACACCAACAACATGTGGCTAGAAATGAGTCATGCATTTTGCACATTCTTTGACTTCCTTCTGCTTTTTTCAACTGCATTCAAGCAATCATATAGCCCGCATTTTATGCCTCTTTCACCTCCTCCTCCTACGTCTACTCATTTTGTACTAATCGCAGTTTGGTTTAACACGCCAATTCATGACCGATGATTTTGTTGTTGATGATGAAACCATAGAAAAGGCAACAACACGTACCAATGCATCGTCGAACTAAATTTATTTACTGGCGCGCTACTTGCAGGATATTTCATGCGAATGACTAAATATATGTGTCTGTGTGTGTGTGTTAATGTTTGTGTGTGGGTGTGCATTGCTCATCCTGGCTTTGTTGGCGGTTTCTATTTGTTTTCTCGATTTTTCTATACTAATTGTTTGCTTTAATTTGTATTGTTTTTTTTTTTTGTTTGTTTTTCTTTTAATTCTTTTTTGAATTTTTTTTTGTTTGTTTTTGGTACCAGCATACGTTGCTTATATTCAATGCCTTATGTGACCCTATTGTGTGTGTGTGTATGAGTTAGCATGTGCTTTTGTATGGTTTTGTTGAGTTTTTTGTTGTTGTTTTATTTTCTTCGCACCACCACACAATATCCATTAAATTTGAAATCTAACACCTACCGAGAGAGGATATCAAAAGCACCAGCAGCAGCGACAGGATATCGAATTGCAATTCACGTTGCATTCACACTCACATACACACACACACTAGCATACATACATAGAAATTAAGTTTGCTTTATTGAATTTTCCGCTTTTACGATTAATCGCTGTGTTACGCGTTCGTTTCATACGTTCGAGCTTGCGTTGCCCTTCGTTTAGATTCGTTTTTCTGCCTGGTTTTAGCTGCATTGTTGTAAGGTTTACTTGACTTTTATGCATTGAGTGCAAACATGTGCGTGTTTCTGTGTGTGTGTGTGTGTGTGTTTTTTTACAGCTGTGGCAATTAAGTTTATAATTCCGCTAAGTAGACCGCCAACGAAGACCAAATTAAAACAAATAAAAGTGCAATTTTTCTACAATTTTTTTACAATAAATTTTTTTGTACAAAAAATTTAACTTTCAAACGGGTTTTGGTCATTTGGGATTCTGGTTATACTCAGACAAACTTTTCAAGTTTAAGCAATTTTAGAGAAATCAAGGCATTGTAAAGGGTTTTCCAATAAGAGGTGTTATTTTGAATAGCCATTCTATTACTAAAATTGAACGATACATGCTTCAACAACGCATTGAAATTATAAAAATTCACTACAAAAATGGTGAAAATTTTCCAGTCACAGTTCTCAAAATTAAAGTATTTTTTGGTCGTCGTGAAGCACCTTGTCGGACCGCAATACAGAAATTGGTGGAACAATTCGAGCTGTCCGGACAAGTTTGTGATGCGAAGAATAAAACCCGTGCAGGTCGCTCAAGAACAACTGAGAATATTGCTGTTGTAGCCCAAAGTGTTGAAGAAAACCCAGGTTTTTCCATTCCTCGTCGATCTTTGGAATTGAGTAATGATTGATCTGGATAACGTTTACTTTCAACAAGATGGCGCTACGTGCCACACAAGCAACGAAACCATTGATATTTTACGGGAAAAGTTTCCGGACCGTGTTACCTCTCGAAAAGGTGATCAAAATTGACCACCGAGATCTTGTGATTTAACACCTTGCGACTTCTCCCTTTGGGGTCACGTGAAAGATAAGGACTAGGCCAACAGTCCAGCGTCGATTCAAGACCTCAAAGTTGGAATTCGTGAGTCTATCGAGGACATAGGGCAGTCACTTTACGATTTTGTTATGGAAAATTTCATGAAAAGGATATGGTCCTGTAAGCGTGGTCGTGGTGGCCATTTGGCTGATGTTGTTTTTCATTATTTATGGTATACGTTCCTCTTTATTGTGAAATAAACATCCAATCATATATCTCAAAAAATGGCATTTTTCTTTGAATATCAAAATAACACCTCTTATTGGAAAACCCTATAAAATGTTTTTGTTATTAATTTAACACATAAAAATGTCACTTTTTAGGACATTCTGTAATTTTTGTGGTTTTTTCTTCAAGATTTTATTATGTCATTATTTAGGGTAAATTGATTTTGTATAAAAATTAAATTTAAATTTATATTTACATGATTTCAGATTGAAAACAATGAACAATTTTTCTTTTTAGGACAACAGTTCCCAGTTTTTTTTTAAGAATTTAATCCTTTTTATATAAATTTGTTTTATTGTTCGCATTTTTTAAGAGCTCAACTTATTTGAGATAAATTGAGATAAGAAAGAAATTTTAAATTTTTGGAAAAAATTTGTTTTAGCCGTTTTTCTACAGCGATTTTAAATAAATTTAAATTTAATAATTTTAACATTTGATGCAAATTATTTTGCTCTTTTTTAATTAGCTTCAAACTGTGGCCTCGGTTGTTGAGCATTCTGCCAGTCCAGAGGCCTCGAGTTTAACTACCGGCTAGGTAGCAGGTCATGGTTGGATTCCTCCTTTGTAACCAAATTAACTTTAATTAAATAAAAGTATTGCAAATATAAAATAAAAAAAATTTCTTATAATTCTATTTTTAAAAGTTATTTTTTAGTCTGAATTGGCTGCTTTTATGATTTTCTGACATAATTTTATTGTAAATTTTAAGAACAACACTTTTCAAAACGCTCTTTAAGAAGCCTTAATTAAATCATTAAATGCCTAATTTTGTAAGCACTCAGTTACACAAACACACACTCACCACACATTAGCTTGCCTAAATATTGATACAGCTTTAATGTTAGCATGTTTTTGTTTGCATGTGTTGATCATTACATCGATTTCAACGCCATTTCATTCATGCAAAATAATAACTTCACAGCTACAACATAAAATATTGAATTTTCTAACACAAAACAAAAAATAAGGAAACCCAAAACAAAAACAAACCCATTTTATTGGTTACAGCAACAATATATGTATTAGTTTATTGCTGTGCTCGTGGCTAGCAGCAGCACATCGAATGCATCAACAACAACAACAACAACAAAAACAACAACAACAACTAACTAACTAATTAATGCATGAAAACGCAAATTTAAGTGAGCTCGAAAGAGTCGACTATAGACTGGCATCTAGCTTGCTGGTTGTTATCCTGGTTTAAGCTGTTATTAGCTCGAATTTAATATGCGTCAATGTTTACGCGCTCATATCCGATTTTAAATGTTGTAGTAGCAACAGCAACAGCAACAGCAACAGCATCAGCAGCAGCAATATGAGTTTTGGCTTATTTTTTTACAGTTTATTTTTTTTTTTTTTTTGTGTGCAGTTTTAAACCGGAAGTTGATGTTGTGCGCACAGTCAAACTTATGTTTTCCACGTTGTTGTTGTTGTTGTTGTTGTTGATGGTTGCGAAAAATATGCTAAATGTTAAAATTATTTTAATGAATTCAATGAGTAGCAAAGTTTGTGTTGATGTAGTAGTTATATAGTTATATAGGATAGCTTCGTGTGTGTTTGTTGATTTACACTTGATAGCTAAAATATGCTTGTACGAGTCTGTGCCATGAGACTGGACGTTAATAATTTGTTAGACCCGCAGGACTATCATCGTAGAGAAGCTTTTGAGCAGCTTTAACATTAAAGCCGAACTATTGCAATTTTTCTCTTAAATATTAAAATTAGTTGACTCGAATAAAGAGGATTAAGAAGTTATGGAAATGATTGCAAATGGTTTAGAATTGAAAGAAACAATTAGTGTTGCTGAATGAAATAACACTGCCATTAAACACTGCGTTTTTTTAATGAAATATAATTTTTGCGTTTTTATATGTCGATTGATGTTTTCGTTCGCCTCTGAGAGGCTACAGTGAAATGAAAATCGATCAGAAGAATTTATTTGTATTGAAAAAAACTGTATGTGCCAGATGGTGTTTAAGACCCGAGTCCGCTCAGATGTGTTAGCTTGCCCACCACACACTAAGCATGAACATCCGCTGTACCTTTTGCTACGTAAAAATGGTACTAGCCTAGTTATTAATGAAATATAACGTCCTGAATAAGTGGAAATTGATTGATATACTTAAAGCTATATAACACGCATATACATATTAAGATAATAATATCACAACTAATCAAATTAAGAACTGACTACTTTTAGACAACTGGAAGCAAATCCTTCGTGTTAAAGTCATTCATGTGAAATTTCACACAAATGTTGATGTTGATGTTGATGTTGATGTTGATGTTGATGTTGATGTTGATGTTGATGTTGATGTTGATGTTGATGTTGATGTTGATGTTGATGTTGATGTTGATGTTGATGTTGATGTTGATGTTGATGTTGATGTTGGTGTTGATGTTGATGTTGATGTTGATGTTGAATGTTGATGCTGATGCTGATGCTGATGCTGATGTTGATGTTGATGTTGATGTTGATGTTGATGTTGATGTTGATGTTGATATTGATGTTGATGTTGATGTTGATTTTGATGTTGATGTTGATGTTGATGTTGATGTTGATGTTGATGTTGATGTTGATGTTGATGTTGATGTTGATGTTGATGTTGATGTTGATGTTGATGTTGATTTTGATGTTGATGTTGATGTTGATGTTGATGTTGATGTTGATGTTGATGTTGATGTTGATGTTGATGTTGATGTTGATGTTGATGTTGATGTTGATGTTGATGTTGATGTTGATGTTGATGTTGATGTTGATGTTGATGTTGATGTTGATGTTGATGTTGATGTTGATGTTGATGTTGATGTTGATGTTGAATGTTGATGCTGATGCTGATGCTGATGTTGATGTTGATGTTGATGTTGATGTTGATGTTGATGTTGATGTTGATGTTGATGTTGATGTTGATGTTTTCAATTTCAATTTCAATTTCAATTTCAATTTCAATTTCAATTTCAATTTCAATTTCAATTTCAATTTCAATTTCAATTTCAATTTCAATTTCAATTTCAATTTCAATTTCAATTTCAATTTCAATTTCAATTTCAATTTCAATTTCAATTTCAATTTCAATTTCAATTTCAATTTCAATTTCAATTTCAATTTCAATTTCAATTTCAATTTCAATTTCAATTTCAATTTCAATTTCAATTTCAATTTCAATTTCAATTTCAATTTCAATTTCAATTTCAATTTCAATTTCAATTTCAATTTCAATTTCAATTTCAATTTCAATTTCAATTTCAATTTCAATTTCAATTTCAATTTCAATTTCAATTTCAATTTCAATTTCAATTTCAATTTCTATTTCTATTTCAATTTCAATTTCAATTTCAATTTCAATTTCAATTTCAATTTCAATTTCAATTTCAATTTCAATTTCAATTTCAATTTCAATTTCAATTTCAATTTCAATTTCAATTTCAATTTCAATTTCAATTTCAATTTCAATTTCAATTTCAATTTCAATTTCAATTTCAATTTCAATTTCAATTTCAATTTCAATTTCAATTTCAATTTCAATTTCAATTTCAATTTCAATTTCAATTTCAATTTCAATTTCAATTTCAATTTCAATTTCAATTTCAATTTCAATTTCAATTTCAATTTCAATTTCAATTTCAATTTCAATTTCAATTTCAATTTCAATTTCAATTTCAATTTCAATTTCAATTTCAATTTCAATTTCAATTTCAATTTCAATTTCAATTTCAATTTCAATTTCAATTTCAATTTCAATTTCAATTTCAATTTCAATTTCAATTTCAATTTCAATTTCAATTTCAATTTCAATTTCAATTTCAATTTCAATTTCAATTTCAATTTGAATTTCAATTTCAATTTCAATTTCAATTTCAATTTCAATTTCAATTTCAATTTCAATTTCAATTTCAATTTCAATTTCAATTTCAATTTCAATTTCAATTTCAATTTCAATTTCAATTTCAATTTCAATTTCAATTTCAATTTCAATTTCAATTTCAATTTCAATTTCAATTTCAATTTCAATTTCAATTTCAATTTCAATTTCAATTTCAATTTCAATTTCAATTTCAATTTCAATTTCAATTTCAATTTCAATTGCAATTTCAATTTGAATTTGAATTTGAATTTGAATTTGAATTTGAATTTGAATTTGAATTTGAATTTGAATTTGAATTTGAATTTGAATTTGAATTTGAATTTGAATTTGAATTTGAATTTGAATTTGAATTTGAATTTGAATTTGAATTTGAATTTGAATTTGAATTTGAATTTGAAATTTAATTTGAATTGATCTTGATCTTGATCTCGATCTTGATCTTGATCTTGATCTTGATCTTGATCTTGATCTTGATCTTGATCTTGATCTTGATCTTGATCTTGATCTTGATCTTGATCTTGATCTTGATCTTGATCTTGATCTTGATCTTGATCTTGATCTTGATCTTGATCTTGATCTTGATCTTGATCTTGATCTTGATCTTGATCTTGATCTTGATCTTGATCTTGATCTTGATCTTGATCTTGATCTTGATCTTGATCTTGATCTTGATCTTGATCTTGATCTTGATCTTGATCTTGATCTTGATCTTGATCTTGATCTTGATCTTGATCTTGATCTTGATCTTGATCTTGATCTTGATCTTGATCTTGATCTTGATCTTGATCTTGATCTTGATCTTGATCTTGATCTTGATTTTAATGCTGATCTTGATCTTGATCTCCTTTTTGTGTTCTTATCTTTGTTGGTTCCCGCTCTTCTTATCGCTCTTTCTCTTGCTTTGGGCAGTGCTCTTTCTCTTGTTCTAGCTCCTGCTCGTACTCTTGCTCTATATTTTGCACACTCTCCTCTTCTTGCTCGTTTTCTTTGTTTGTTCTCGCTCTTAGTCTCGCTCTTAGACTTTGTATTGCTCTTGGCTGTGGCCTTGGCCTTGGTATTGGTCTTGCTCTTGCTCTTGCTCTTGCTCTTGCTCTTGCTCTTGCTCTTGCTCTTGCTCTTGCTCTTGCTCTTGCTCTTGCTCTTGCTCTTGCTCTTGCTTTTGCTCTTGCTCTTGCACTAGCTCTCGCTCTTGCTCTTGCTCTTGCTCTTGCTCTTGCTCTTGCTCTTGCTCTTGCTCTTGCTCTTGCTCTTGCTCTTGCTCTTGCTCTTGCTCTTGCTCTTGCTCTTGCTCTTGCTCTTGCTCTTGCTCTTGCTCTTGCTCTTGCTCTTGCTCTTGCTCTTGCTCTTGCTCTTGCTCTTGCTCTTGCTCTTGCTCTTGCTCTTGCTCTTGCTCTTGCTCTTGCTCTTGCTCTTGCTCTTGCTCTTGCTCTTGCTCTTGCTCTTGCTCTTGCTCTTGCTCTTGCTCTTGCTCTTGCTCTTGCTCTTGCTCTTGCTCTTGCTCTTGCTCTTGCTCTTGCTCTTGCTCTTGCTCTTGCTCTTGCTCTTGCTCTTGCTCTTGCTCTTGCTCTTGCTCTTGCTCTTGCTCTTGCTCTTGCTCTTGCTCTTGCTCTTGCTCTTGCTCTTGCGCTTGCTCTTGCTCTTGCTCTTGCTCTTGCTCTTGCTCTTGCTCTTGCTCTTGCTCTTGCTCATTCTCTTAATCTCTCCCTCTTGCCCTTAGAATACCAATTTCATGCTTTTAGCTCTTAAACTGTTGTCTTTTTGAACTTAAGATGTCGCGTTTTTGTGAGTGGGGCCTATAAGACGGTGAACAAAAACTTTTTGAATGCAACACAAGTTTTTTGACAAAATAATATTTTATTTTTCAACATAGACTCCTTTGATCTCCATACACTTCGTCTAACGTTTCTCCAATGTTTTTATATATTTTTATCCTTTCCAAAAAATAAGTTTTATCGAGGTCTTCAAAATAGATTTTTGCTTGTGAGATGATTTCGTAATTGGAGTAAAATAAATCTCTGTCGGCTGTGCCTATGTTTGGACTATTGTTTCTTGAGGACTCACGCCTTCCAACTGTTGAAATAACTCTGAATTTTACTCAAAAAGTTTGAACCCTCCCAAAGGGTGAGAGACTTTAAAAGAACAAATTATATAGTTTTAAGAAATATTTTGTCAATTATATCAATACTACATAATATCAATTATACAAGAATATTGCCACAAACCCTTGACTCTGCTATTTTGTAATTAAAATTAACCTACTTTTGGCGGCTTCCAGCTCCAGTTTAGCTAGTAATTGGAAATTTCATATATTTGTAGACTAATTAACAGAAATTCAAAAGAATATATTTGGAAAAGCTTCTAGTTTTCCAGAAAATTGACGTTGCATTTTTGCACCGTTTGCAAAAATTGGCATAAATACGGATATTATCCTGCAAATAAATGACCCAAAGACATAAAATGCTTTTTATATCAAATGTATAACTTTTTCTGATTGGAAGAAACACTATTTTGTAAAAACCATCATTTATTTAAATTTATAATTTTGAGAATTAAAGCGCTTCTCTAAAATTTTTAAAATTTTGGATTAGTACCATCAAAACACTTTTTTTGGGCAAAATAAAAAAAGTTGATTAGATACTTTCATTGGCTTTCATTGACAAATTAAATGTTCAGGTGTCAAATGGTTAAACGATGCGTTTTCGCAACATCCGCCAAAAATGGGTTAATTTTTTAAGTTTGGAAACCAGAAAAAGTAACTCGGGGCGAAATCCGGTGAAGCCATCTTGCGGCTAGCTTATTCATACCCAAGTGATGATTCGAGATCAAAACCACTGAGCCATGTGATATGCCTATGGCTTTTACAATCTTCCGCAATTTCAATCTCCGATCGGACAACACCATATTGCCAATTTTTTTCAATTTTTCCAGCTGTAGCCCTTTAAACGGGCGTCCAGAACGTTTGGCAACTCTCGAGATTGCACGGACCCAATGAAGTTCAGTGAATCACTTTTTACCATTGAAATTGGTGGTGCAGAGTTCCTATAGCATTTATAAAGCTTAGCCTTGCTTTGAATGATGGTTTTTCCCCGCAAAAAATAATGCTTGATAAGCACTCAAAATTAATTTTTTTTCCATTTTCTCCACAATTCACGTGGTCGTCTGCTATCAAAATGGTTGACAAACACAAACTAAATTACGTAGCTTGTTAAAAATTTGACAGGAATCAACTGACAGATGCTACTTGCCCTTCCAGTTAAGAGGCGGGAAATTGAAAAAGTCACGGACTTGTACTCGCCAACGTATGTTACCATAACCTCGTCCGTTCTTTTCACATAATATCATTTATCGTAGCGCGTAAATAATGAGCAATAATATTTCGGAGTTTCTTTCCTTGTTTCACGATGTGCCATAACATCATTAATTATCTTTTCGTTTTTTCATAACGCTATAACAGCAACCTTTACTGGCTTATTAAGACTTTTAAAGTTGTACCTACTCTAAGAGAGTAAGAATTTCATACAACAAAAATTCATTTTCGTTTCTTAAGCGACTACTTATGTCGTGCAGATGATTTTTATGTTTCTTAAATTTTGTCAAAATACCGATTCAGTCCTACTACAACTCACAGCAGCTTTACTTAGCAAGACATAATACCATGCAACAGTGTTGCATTTTCGTTACAATGTCTTGCTCTTTTTTCTGGAAAAATCTCTTGTATTTTCTCTTTTTTGTAAATCTCTTTTTTTGTCTTTTTAAAACTGCCGTCTTGATCTCACAAAAGTAAACAGATTTTGTTTTTTCTCGTTTTATGTCCTTGATGTGCAATTTTTCCCTTTGTTACTTTGGCCCTTTAAAAAGTAAAACTTATTTGTTTATTCGTTTTTATTCGCAAATATTCTCGTTTATGTTTTCTACTCGTTCTGTCTGTTGAATCAAAAATTGCAAAATTTGTGAACTCTGTTTTAAAGCTCATTTTAAATGATTAGGAAATAAACTACAGAAGGTTCTCCGTTATTATTGTTGGTATGTAATATTTTGACTGAAAAATGGATTGCTTTTTCACGATCTAGAGAAAAATCTTTTCGCATGAAGAAATTAACTAAAACCTTGATCTTTGAACTTTAGAAAACAACCTCAATTCGCATGTTTATATTAGAAAAGTCATCATCAAAACTTTCGCCTGACATCGAATTTGGGCAGTAAATTTGTTCTTTTTCAGTTGAGCAACGGAAATTTTGCTGTCTTAATTCACTGAGCTAAATTAACTTCCTGCTAAGAACCGGCATTTCTAGAAATTCCCCTCGAAAAAATCACAAGAATTTAGCTTCTCCTAAAAACTCAAAGCTTTATATTCTCTAGACAAATAAACCACTCCGACACACACCAAAAAACTTCTCCAGCTTTTGTTGTTTGTACAAAATTTTTTCCTCGCCTTTTTTGCTCCATTTTCAATTTTTTGTTTCCATATGTAATCCTCCAGTTCGTACAAAACGTTTGACGTTCGTGTGCCCTCCCTACAAGCCTGACAAAGTGGGGCACATTTTTGTGCCGCTGTGTTTTTCTGACAACCTAATACGTTAACATAACTCCTATTTTCCCAGAAAAAAGCCAAACGAGCTATGCAAAAAAAGCTCTGCTACCATGTTTCTCCATAACATACGATTTACTTGATACGACTTGATATAGTCAGGTCGACCGATAGAGCGGGGGCAATATTTTTGAGTGGGGGCAGATGGTGGATGATGCTTCAGCAAAGTGACACACACAATTTGCTTGAACATAAGGTCAGCGTCGAAAAAAAGGGGAATTTTTAATGGGAACAGAGTTTTTAAATGTGCGGGTACTTCTTGCGGGTCCTACCGTGCTTGACTTTAATAACATTTATACGAAAAAGCGAAGCAACAATTTAAGCACAGTCAACCCACAGATGTAAAAGGAAACAAAATATACCGTTCGGCAAAAGCTGTAAAACCAGCTAAAGCAAACAAGGCCGCCGCCAACAGTGCACAAAACTGCTGAAAAAATTCAGTCAACGGATAACTAGTGAAATATGACCGGGATATGCCAGCCGGGATAGTGGCTTAAATTTGAGACAACACCAGCAACAACAACAACAATAATACGGAAAAACCCAACTGAAACATTGACAAATATATTCAAACAAGCACAGCGGCTAAATATTTGCAGCCGACTCTTGCGACCGACATGCGCGCCAAATGATTTTCGAAGTACAGCAAAAGACGGAAGAGAGAGCAAAACAATCGAAGCTTTCAAAAATCTCTTATACATACTTTAAAGGCCAATGTAACCGACTCAACGTTCATTGACTTCGAAAAAGCTTAAAGCAAAGCTTTTTTTCCACTATTGCCTTGCATACTTTGGGGCTCCAGGGCCTTGTCAGCAACATACATGCGACCAGTACGAACAGAAACCATTCAGTTTCGGACGAGTGCAGTCGTTCTGGCGGCATTGGCTCTGCTCGATAACTACGAACGGAAATCTAGTGTGAGCCAGAATGTCGAGCAGCGCGAACAGGGACAACGCGGGAAGCCTAGCCTAGACGTCTTTGACACTTTTTCGAACATGCGCTCCAGCAGTTTACGTAGCCCGAATAGCAATACGAATCAACGACGAGTCAAGCCAAGCTAAGAAGATGTTGCTGAAGGCGGCAGAAGACGAGCCAGCACGATGTTATAACGAAGACTATATTCAGCAGCAGTGGCAGCGGCAGCAGCAGCAGAAGACGACAGTTGCCTGCGGCCAATAACTTCATTGAAATAGTAGCGCTCAGCTGGGTTTTCATTTAGTTGCCTGCGAGTAGTCGGAGTGAGTGGTTCGTTGGTTGTTGGTTGGTGCCAGTCAGCCTGCCTAACACTCTATATAATAAACTATAAGTTGTTGGCAAGCCACAAAAATTTAATTATTAATTAATGACAAGAATTTTGAAAAAAAAAATCACAAATATAAACCGTTATTAAAGTGAATGTAGTGCAAAGTGAGAACATAAAAAACCAAAGTGCCTTTAGAAATTATTTATCTACTTAGCCAAAAAACAATATATTTTTTTTTTATGATAAAGCAAATTTCAACATATCGAACCAACATGAGCTCATTCAACAGCAGCAACTACTACAACAACAACGAAGAAGAAGAACTGCACTTCGTTTTGGCAAGAAGCCACAAAAGTCAGGCCATCTTAGACAGCATCGAAAGCTTCAGCAGCAGCACTTCAGTCACATGACAAAGAATCAAATAAAAAAAAAAATGTAGCAAAGCACATAATGTGGGGGGGCATACCCCTCCCCCCTGCACAAGTGTAAAAATACAATATTTAGACTGCATCCGGACCTGAATTGTTAGAGAACAATGCTTAAAAATTGCCGGAACTAGACTTGCCGACAGGCACTTGAGAAAAAAGCGGCTACAACTTCAAACTCATCAGCCTAATCCTGCAAGAGGATCACAAAGGCATCAAAGCAGCAGTAAAAGCAGAAGAAAAAGTAGAAAAGCCAAAGACAAAGCTTATAGCTTGACAAAGTCTCAAATAAGGCAGAAGTAGTAGCAGCAGCAGCAGCAGCAACGCTACACGCAGCAAATGCAGCAACCAACAAATAAACAAACAAAGCTTTAAACACGAGATGAAAAAGGAAAAAAAATACTCGAATTAGCTCATAAGTATGGCTCGAAAGTCAGGTGCCTGCTAGACAAGCCTCCTCCCCCCTAGCCCGCAACTAAACACGCAGGCACACACACACACACGAAAACACTCATGACTGCCTACAAAATACACAGGCCTTAGCAACAGCAAAAAAAAGAAAAAAAGCAAAAACAGAGGAATTGAAAAAAAGGGTAGCAAAGCACGCTACCCTCTTAGCAGGATTTGCTGTGCAGCAAAGGCTATGCTAATGTTTGAAGAAGCTTTAATTGCGCTGAGCTTCGTCGTTTTGTGTGCGGCATAAAGTTGCTGATAATGAAGATTGTAACGACAATGCTGATGATGAAGATGACACAACGTTAGTGATGGCGATGACAATTTTGCTGCATACTTTCTTGAGTATTATGTGCGAAAAGAGGGCTTAACAGACAAAGGGTTCAAATTGTCAGCGTGTATGTTTTGAGGCGCGCTTGAGTTTTAGCAGGAAGCCGCTTGTTGGTTAGCTTAAAAAGATGCCTAATTGTGATGCTGCTGCTAATGATGAGCACTCTGTTGATGATCATATAGATGTTGATAATGATGATGATGAAGATGATGCTGATGATTTTGCTGCTGTTGAAGAATGCAGCAGATGATTTTGTTGCAGCTAAACTGTCTACAAACAATGAGGTAATTATAACTACTTTATCTAAGTTGACAGTATTTGTACAGGTATCAGCTATAAAGAAATGAAAGAGAAAAATTTAAAATTCAAATACACAAACACACATCCACATATATACATATTTAAACTGCAGATTAAATAGCAGTTATGCAAGAGGAGGGCTTAAGTTTAGGCCTTCTTAAGATCATGGCTTACTGTGAAGCACTGATTGCAACTATGAATAGATGGCTTTTGAAATTTATAAAAAATAAAGCCTGGTACTTGAGGTTACAAAGCAACAATAAGGCTTTTTTTTCTAAGACATAAAAGAACTTGAAGAAAAAAATAGTTGCGAAAACTATGTGTTGAGGTTTGTAAAGTAGTTGAAGAAGTTTTATTTTTAAACCTTTCCAGTGAAGTATCCTGTTTGAATTCATTTAAAACCTTTTTGTTTGTGCATCTTTGGCAGTTTAGTCCAATGAAGTGCCTTGTTTGAATTCATTTGTGAACATTTTTGGTTGTACGTTTTCATTACTTAAAAAAGTAAATTTTTGACACTCATATAAATCATTCATCAAACTTACATTTATCTCAAAACAATTAACCATTTTTTGGTAAAAATAAACAAAAATGATGCCTATTCCAAAAAAAAACTTCACATCGCCCATTATATTGAATTCAATTAAATCAAAAAAAAAATATTTTTTCCTCATTTGCAACTCATTTACCAACAAAGTTTAATAAATTAAATAATGTTTCTTAAGTAAATTCAAATAAAAAAATTTTTGAAATTCCAGATATTATTGAAGTTTTGTTGATGCATACCATATATCTTGTTAACAATCTTAATATATAAAAGACAAGCGTCCTGCCCCGTTCTCTATATATCGCTCAAACTATTATAATTGTTATTGCTATGCTTTTTAAAACATGTTTAGCCTGAACCAGAACCTGTTTTGCTATTACAGTGCTTTTAACTTATATGAAAAAATGGTTAGCCTAAAAGTATGCACATAAAATTTATTTGATATTTATCAGTAACACATTGACGACGACTGAAACAAAACAACATTTGTGGTGAATGAAAAATGTCATATTTTCTGCTACTTAATTATTTTGAATACGACACGTCGTATGACGGACTTCTATACTAGTATATTAATAAAACTACCAAGCAAAAAAAAAAATTATAAAAAAAGTATTGAAAAATTTACTGACCACATACCTATCTTTATTTAAATATTCGCTTATGACATACTCTTCGCGAAAATAAAAACTTTAATAAAATTTAAATCTAACGAATAAGTTTCAACACGTTTATTAAATTCTACACGTCATTTTAAAATCTAATAAAAATAATATCACAGGCTTGTAAGATAAGAAATAAATAAATAAGTTGGTGCTGGGTTCGAAATTTTCATGACAAAAAAAAATTGTAAATCGCCCAAGGTTTCAAAAAATTTTTTGTATTTAAAGAATTTTACTATAAAATAATATAAATGGCAGGAACAAAGTTAAAACTCAATCTTAAATATTCCTTGACTCATTGTAATACCCTCCACGAAATGATTTTGCGAGTTCTTTTTAAATAAATCAAAAAAATTTTATTGTTTTTCAGAATTTTGTATTCTTTTAGAAATCATTTTTGATTTTTAACGATTCTGAGAAACAAAAAACTTGCCCATACAAAAAGTGTGTTTTTGTCCAAAAGGACAAAAAGGATTTTTTTCAAAAATTGCAGCAACTCTCAGGTCAAATGTTGTCTCATTGCCAAATCGTCTCGTAGGGGGTATAAAAATGAGCCAGGAATATTTTGAAACGTGTTTTTAACGTTTTATATAAAAAAATTTCTTTCGACTATGTCTACTGTAGATTACCTCAAAAGAAGCCCAAATAACAACTTTTGAGGTTATTTGATCTGAAAATCCTGATATGATAGCTCAATTTTGATATCATATTTGAATTGCTTCCATACAAATTTTACTTAAAGCTTAAGAGAACTCTTAAATAAATCTGTATAATAAGTATTATTCGTGATATTTGCTTAACGCTTATCTAATTAACTTTTTATTCAGCCATACTTTTTTCTTTACTAATATTAAAATAACATCATAAGTAATTTAATCTTACTTATATAAGTTAACTAACTTATATTAATAAGTTGCCATTTAAATGACCGAAAAATTATGGTCTTTTTGAACTCACCAAAGGGGGGAAAAAAACAAATATTAGTACAAAATAAGGTTTGTACATAATGTTATTTCGTGCAAGACAGTCAAACCTCAAAATTTAACAATTCGCAAAAATGAATTTTTATGACATAAAAAACGCTTTAAATTAAATACGTTCATTTCAGTTTTCTAACCAGAATTAGCAGCATATTCTATTCTTACAATAAAAATATTTAATGTTAATTTAAATACGTTCGCATTGATTACTTCAATATTTGATTTTGAAATGAAAAAAATAAAATTTAAATCATTTTTTGTATTAAAACTGTTGAAAACTTTTGATTATACATTTTGAGATTTTGAGATAAAAATGGGCTTAAATCACGCTCACAGTGTTTGCAACTAAAATTAGCTCAATAGAGCTCAACACCATCTCAAAAGCAAGCTGTTTACATTCGCAATTTATGCCATAAATTGGGCTTAATTTTGTTGATGAACACGTCAATATGTGCTTAAAAAGTGTAATCTTGGGCTTGTTTGTAAAAAAATTAATTTTGTTGTTATTGTTTTTCCTCATCAAAAAAATTATCAACTGAATGACATAATTCTCAGTTGGTTTTTGTTCCTGTTAATATAATATTGTATAAAAGTGCAGAAGATAAATTCAAAAATTATTTTTTCTGCCCAATTCGAATCAGATATATCTAATATCTAATGAATATATCATTTTTAACTTGCTTGTTTGTCATCCTTTCTTCGTTTTTTTTTTTTAAGGTGGGACAAAACATTCGTGGCAGAGAATCCAGACCTTTTTTTTAAAAATTCATAACTCAGTCAAAAACAAACATTTTCCAAAATTCAAAAAAATATATTTTTCATTCAAACATGGTTTTATAGAGCTCCAAACTGGCGGCAGAGAGAAAAAAACGGGGCCTCGTGGTTACAGCGCTGGGAGTCGCAAAAATTGTCCGATCTGGAAAAAAAAATTAATTATCGTATGACAGGAGCTTTTTAAAATTTTTTTTTCAATTTTTGGTAATGTTCCAAATTTGAAAGTGTGTTTTTTCGAAAAAATATTGACTTTAAAAATTCATAAGAAATCGAAAATAAATTTAAAAAAAAGATCGTGCCATACAAAAGCGAATCAAGTTTAAAAAAATAGAAAAAGAAATTAAATTTCGTCAAAAAATGAACCCGCTAGTGCCGCAACCAGTACCAAAAACATGGTTTCGAGATAACCCTCACTTTGGCACCAATCTTTTACTTCGTAATCTGGCACTATTTACATTTGTAAATATTTTTTTGGCATTCTTAAAGATAAACAGAAACTACAAATTTACATTATTTTTTAGGCGGAATATATGTATTGACAGCTTCTAAGTCCAATTCCGGAAAAATTTCATGCCGCTCTCAAGTGGTTTAGAAGTTATAGGGTTCGCATGTTGGGAAAATGGGCCTGGAAAAGTCGTGTTTTTTTTTTAATTTTCCAACAAAATCTAGCATTATGGGTATCAAAAGAAAGGTTATTCTGTATCCTATTCTAAAAATTACTAACCATTGAAATCCATGCATTACTTCTTTCGATATAGCGGTTTACATATTATGAACACTTGACGATCCAGCCCTTTACGAAATAACCAAAATATAATTATGAAAATCAAATTAAAAAAAATGTATAGTGCCAATAAATAAACAATACAAATTTCAACAAAAAATGAAATTTTTTTCATTAAATTAGCACTTCCAGCTTAAATATCAAAACATGACATATTGTTGTAAAAACTGGCGCTGTTTCCAAACAACTTCAATTGTTCCTTTTTTTCATATATTCTATAAGGGGGTTTTTTAACTTTGCATATTATTTGCATTTGAAAAGCACACTGCGTTGACAACTATTTTTTCACGGTTTCATTTCTGCGTACCTTTATTTTTCTCCCGAAAAGCAGAATTAAAATGTAGCGTGTGTTTCACTTAGTTGTAAAGAGTTTAAGTGTTATAGTAAGAAAAGAGTTTTTATTGATCAGTTGTGAAACATCGTAGTGTAAATTTTATAAAAAAAAGAATAATAATTAGAATAATAATTAATAATGTATTGATTAACACAGTAATAATGACAAATAAAAACCGTAAATTTAAAATATTGATTGGTGCATCGGTGTCCCGGTAAGCAATTCTGTTCATTAATATTTTTCCAATAAAAGCTATCAAATATGAAATATGTATATATAATAAATATGTGAAGAGTTTTTCCTTATCATTTTTTTCTATAAATAATACAAAAAATGCGTTAAAACACCAGAAAAGCCTTTCAAATACAAAATATTTACATATGTAAATATGTACCAAACTACGTTATAGAAATGAAAAATTTTCAAAAAGTATCAAAAAATTCTAAAATTAAAAACAACTTTTAAATTTTCAGAAAGAAAACCAAAAAATAGCCACAGAGTCCAAGCCATATTCAAATCGAATAAAAAAGAACGGAGTTATGGCAAATTTAAAATTGGGATATTTACATATGTAAATAGTACCAAAGTGAGGGATAAACGCGTTCAAAGTCTGACTAATCCGGCTCTAATTGTTGAACCCGTAAGAATTTTTCCATGAAATTTTTTCTTAGAACCTTAAGGATATTTACTAAAATACAAAATTACATAAAAATTATATAAATCGATTTCAAAAACGGCTAATGTCATGTCCCCCGTTAACAATTCCTCATACCCTGTGTGTGTATTTCGTTCAACAAAAATCAAAAAATAAATTTAACCCGAGTGAAGTACGTTTTCTCAAAAGTTTTAGCCATTTTGTTTTAAATTAAATACTTTTTCTTTGTACGTATTCTAGTAAAATCGTTACAATATAATTTTACTATTCGTTTCATCACTCTGTGTGTGGCATTGTTATTAAAAACTTTAATATTGAATTTTAAATGACTGATTCTCAGGACCATTCATCTCAATATCATTAGAAAATCGTGTTTCGTCTGGTCATATTATTTATTTTTCCTTGAAGAAGTCATTTGCCCTTAAATGCCCACTGTAACTATTTCGACCATAAGAAAGCCTCTTATTTTACTATCAACGTCCTGAAAGCTTTGAAATGTAAATTGTTGCAGTTGAAAAGCTCTAATAATTTATTAAAATAAAAAAAATTATTCAAATTTGTTACAGTTAAAAGGAAATTTGGTGAAAAATCGAAACAAAATTTGTTGGGAAAATATCGATACATACATGGGACTTCGAAGACCATGCAAAGTATGTGCTGCTGCAGAAATATATATATTTTTACAGATTTATTAAGTTTCAGCCGGTGACAAGCTCAACCGCTGTATCTTTTGCCCAATGTTTCTTTTTTGAAAAACTTTTTATTTCTTATAAAAAACTTGCTGGGAAAACCATGTCTACCTTACATTTTAAGCCTTGAAATTAGAATTTTATAGTTTTTAATATTTTAACTGTTTAGTAAAAGAGCGTATCCTACGATGGGTCGTACTCAAAACATTAAAGGTTGCAAAAGATATGAGAAAAGTTGACATTCACCTCGGTTGTTGTTATTATGTTGCAGTCGTCGTCGTCAATGTGTCATTACTAATAAATATCAAATAAATTGTGTATGCATACTTTCAGGCTGATTATTGTTTATTTAACAAAAGCACCAAAATGCGAGAACAGTTTGAGGCATATAAGGTGCGGAGCGTGACACTTGCTTTTTATCAATTAAGATTTAATATTCAAATTAGTAATTCTTTCGCAACACGAAAAATGTTCTCCAAACGTTATCTTAGGTTGAAATAAGTGCGGTCAGTTGCGTTAAAATCAGAAAAATTTCCAATTTTTGAACTAAATTTTAAGTTCGTCAAACATTTTTTGTACCTTAGATTTGATTTTAAGTTATAAAAATAATATTATTTATTCACAGTGCATCACATGTTATGCTTTAAGCGACATATTCATATATTAATCGAATAGTATAATTACTGAAATAACATAATAACATAGTGTAGAGAGATGCTCTAATATAATTCCAATGTATTAAAAGCTCTTGAAGTGCTACAACTAGTCATGTCCTAATAACTTGATCATACTTGTAGGCATTGAAGAAACCCATGAATATATAGAAAGGAGATCCTTAATAAAACATAAAAATATCCCCATAAGTTGAGTAAACATTTATAATTCAAATTTGAAAGGTTTTTAAATTTTGAAAATAAATTTTGAATTTGAGTTTTGAGTTTCGAATTTTTAATTTTGAAATTTGAATTGCGAAAAATTTTCATGGCCTGTATCACATTTATTTGAAAAAATCTTGAAATTTTCCTGTTTTTTTGGAAACAAATAATCTCAATCCGGCAATTGTGGTTACACTTAAATATTCTTCGAGCCAAATGATATTCGTCTTTCAATTCTAACTCCAGCCAAATAACATTTTCTTAAATATTTGTACAAAGTGTATCATAAATTCTGCTCACAAATATTGTTTCTCTCAAATACAACTCTGAACTTTTGAGTTATTTCGAACTCTAGCGCTTTAATTTAATACTAAGCTAACTTGCCAAACTATTAACCACTCGCTGTATAGAGTCTCAATTCAAACTTCTTTACTGACTGACTAACTGAATAACTGAGTTACTGTCTGTCAGCTTGAATGCCTGCCGGCTGCCGACCTGCGTGCCTGCCTGTCTGTCCGTGTTGTTTTATATTCGCGCTCTCCATCAAGTTGCAGGAAGCTGCTGCATTCATTTTTAATGAAACACTAATAGTGAATTTTAATTAGCGCACCCAACTAACTCAAACTTTATAGTGTAAATTTTTAACGCAGTCGTTCGTTATAATAAAAAACCCTAAAAATATGCTATAAAGTACGACGACGATGCGTTAGCTTAAAATATGAGGAGAATTTCTATAGTTTAAGTTAGCTAGAAGTTGTTGTTAGGGTGCTTGGCTTCTTCTACTACTACTACTGCTTCTCCTCCTACTCCTCCTCCTTCTTCTTCTTCTTCTTCTTCACCAAATTGATGAGGAATTTTGTGCTCGAGCACACTTAACGGAATAGATTTCTGAAGATTGATTAAGCAGCAGAGCAAAAAAAAAAAAACAATAAAAAAACATGCATCGTAAAGTTTATGGTTAGAACAACTTTAGCGTTATCGATAGTGTATTGAAAACAGTTTTCGAAGATAGATTATAAGACATAAACTATAAGCTATGAAGTAGCAACAAAAGCAACAAGAGAAATTTTGTGAAAAAAAAATGTCCAAAAAAATCCTGACGGAAACAGATGCCTTAAACGTAAAGCAGTATTGAGCGTTTATTATGAGCTTAAATAAAAAGTTTATTATTTATTTTAATATTTGAGCTATAAAAGTTTAAAAGAAAAATTGTTAAAAATTATTTAACAGATAAAATTTTACTGTTCAGCTGAAATTAACAATTTTTAAAGTTTAACTCAATAAAGTTTTACTCAAGCCAAAAGCTCAAGAAAAATAACATCAAATTTTGAAAACTGAGCTGCTGGCATTAAGCAAAAACTTTAAAATATCTTAACTTACAGCAACCAAGAAGAATATCTTAAAGAAAAAAAAAAACAACACAAACAAAAACCGCAAAACTTTGAAAAAACTTTACTTACCTTTGCTGTCACTTTTTGAGCTTAAAAAGGACGAAAATCCATTCCCTTTAGAGAAACAGCAACAAAAACAAAAACAAACAGCTCGCTATAAAAAGAAAAACAAAAAATTACTACGAGTAAAACTATTTTTGTAGCCTGCTTAACTTGGCTAAGGGAATGAATGAATGACGTTAACACAGAGGCAAGAACAGCAACAGCAACAGCAACAGCAGCAGCAGTGAAGAAATCAAGTTATCACACTTCGACAAACTAGCTGCTGCATCAAGCTATCGATTCAAAGCTATAGCCAGGATGCACTTGTCTCTGGCTGCCTGCTCTATATAGTTGCCTCTATCTTTATCCACATCTCAGTCTCAGCATTTCTTTGAACTCGGTCTCTTAGCGGTGTCACAGCAGTTTGTTGGCATTTTTCAATTTTTTTTTTTTCACAAAAAATGCATCAAGTTCTGCAAGTTTTGTTTTTCTTTTAGATATCTTTTTTGGATGCCATTTTAAAGCGTTTGTAACGATTTTGTGCAACATAAAAACAACAACAACACCAACAAAAAATATACCAAAGCTGTTTGCTTATAGCATAAAAAGTAGTAGTAAATTGTACCTTTAGTAAAAAGATTGAGAGACACAAGAAGAAAACCCTTGCGGAAACCTTACGAAATAAGATATCCGCTTCATGCTTTGTCTCTCACTTTCTCGTTACGTGATGCTTCGTCAAACTTGCTGTGAAATTCAATTTTGTGTTTAGTTCTTGTAAGTTATTTTTTACCGCCATTTTGTGCAACTTTGAAGCTGTTGTTTTGGAGGTTTACCAGTCACCGTCCTCAGTGCGCACCCTACAACTTTACCCCTTCGAGCAGTTTGAGGTTTCGCTCTAAAAGCTTTGTAACTTTTTGTTAAAGTGCTGAAAAAAAAAAGTTTAAATTTTGCGTGTTCGCACAATGCACGCAAAATTTAACCAAAACTCCAGCAGCTGCTTTTGAAATTTTTTGGCTAATCTCTGGGTGTACCAGTGTTGGTTTTGGTTTCTTAGTTTAATATTTACCGAGAGTTTTGAGGTGAAGCATGCAATTTGAGCTGTTTTTTTGGCGGAGACAAAAACTTGATATAACTTTAATAGTTTTGTATTGTTTTCTGAAAAATTTTTAAAAACTTTTGTAAATTATGGCCTAATTTGGCCTAAAATTATAAGAAACCACATATTTACATTTTGGTATAGAAATTGAAATAGGCTTAAAGATTTTACTTTCAATACTTAATAACCACGTGCAAGTCAACTTACTAATATAATTATAACATAGCGTAGATTACCTAACATGTTCATCAAACTCGGCAAACCAAAACTAACATTTTTGGCAAAAATAGTTAATGACTTGGTATAAACAACATGAGAATTATACCAGCAGCAGCAGTGATCCAATGCAAATCGCATATTAATTTACATTTCTGCTTACGAGTTCTGTTGTAGTGTGGCTCAAATTAAGCAGCCCTAGCTTTATAGTACTTAAAAGGAGGACTGCGTTGGATCACTGCTGACACACTTTATATTTAAATATAAATCTATTCTATAATAGTTTGTAATGACTTAAGTCGTTTATTAAAGATTAGTTAAATTTGTTAGCAGAGCATTGTGGGGTGGTATCTATTAAAAAAAAAATTAAAAAGTGAACCCTTATTTTAAAGATGATTTTAAAAAATTCCAAAAATAAAAACAACATTTTTTTTTGGAAACCTTGGAAAAACCATCAAAACTATCATTTTTTCCCTAAACTTATGTCATTTTATGTATGATCTTAAAAATTATGAAAATTCATTAAGACCTTAAATAGTATTTTAGCGCTATATTGTAGTATTTTTGGGTATGAAGTGATTTTTAAGAAATTTAATTTTATGAGAAACGAAACGTCCTTTGAAATATTTGGACTGGAGTGGAGTTTTTAATCAAAGCTTGAACATTTTCGAAGTGTGTTGTGAATCGTTGTTCTATTGGAAGTAGAACTAATACTCAAAATCCATTTTTTGACCCATTTTCGATCCTCTGCTGAGTTTAAAATTTTTGAAATACTCAAATAAACTCTTTTGCCCATAAGGGTTTCTATGAACTCAAATAGATCTACTCCACTTTCAGCCATACATGATTCATGTGTTGTGAATCGTTGTTCTATTGGAAGTAGAACTAATACTCAAAATCCATTTTTTGACCCATTTTCGATCCTCTGCTGAGTTTAAAATTTTTGAAATACTCAAATAAACTCTTTTGCCCATAAGGGTTTCTATGAACTCAAATAGATCTACTCCACTTTCAGACATACATCCTCAAATTATCATTCTGCAGAAACCATGTTTATCGGTTGCCGTAAAGTTCTCTTTCTTGATAGCATTTCATGGTTTTCTCCCAGCCTTTTCCACACCGTTCCTTGTTGCCGAATACGGAGAATTTGCCCTTGTCAGAAAATTTGACGTTTTTCCATAAATTTGACGGCTTGTTTTTAATCTGCGGAGAAAAAACCCGGTTCTGAACCTAAGTAATAGTGACCGGTCCCAATTCTGCCATCAACAAATGAAACTAATCTTTGGTCCCTTTTATATGGCGTTCTCATTGACAGGGCTAAATTGAAACCGGCTAGATACCTTTGGATCAATCTAGGAACCGGTTCAAAAATATATCGTTCGAGGTCAAATGACGCCTCATAGATACGTTTGGTCGGTCTATGTATAAAACACGATACACTTAAACGCACGTTGGTTATGGACTTGAATCAATGTTTTGGACGTGCATGTTTAGCCGACTCACCTGGGTTCAACCCCAGAAAACCAACAAAGAATTCCTTTTTATTTGAAATTATATTTTTTTTTAAATACAAAATTAAATGTACGATTTTATTCAATATTACAAGCAAAACTATTTTAAAGGTGATTTTTGACCAAGCAGTTAGTGAAATGGAACTAGAATTTAAATTATTAAATTAAAATTTTTGAGACTTTATATGAACCCACATTCTTCGCATGACAGTCTAGCACACTTCCTTTAAGATATTGGTACGGATAAGATAAATATAGCAAAACACATTTCAAAACTATTAGTCCTGTTCTGAGTTATATCGATCCTGTCCTGTGATAGGTTATGAGAGCTGTGCGTGGACCGGTCACGTTAGTGCAATTGACTCTGCTTTCTCCCTAGGGCATATTGATTTTCCTTTTTCGGGAAAAAAATTCTATAATCAGACTGTTGCAGGTAGTCAGCCAGGTTCAAGCAGAACTTTAATAAAGTAACTTTATAGGCGACATGCCTGCTTGTTGATGTTTCTAAATATATATAATATAATATATATATTGAACACTCTCCCATAAACGTTGAAAATTTGTATGTTTGCAGCATAAGTCGCCTTTTAGGTCCAGGAACTGAATCCCGTCAGTTCCTTTTTGCAAAAACTTGCAACTAGGCGGTTAATTATTGGTTCAAAAAGTCTAAAACGCACTTTAAAATCTCCACAATATGATCGTTGAGTCCAAATAATATACCAGGCATTAGAAAATAATGTCCCATGAATTGGTTTCAAAACTTTTTATACCCTTAACCTGAAAGGTCAGGGTATATTAACTTTGTGCAAATGTTTGTAACACCTAGAAATAAGCGATTCCGGTATAGAAAAGTATGTATATTCTTGATCAGTGTCACCTCGTGAGTTGATTTAGCCCAGTCCGTATGTCCGTCCGTCCGTCTGTGTGCTGTCCGTAAGCATAGGATAAGAAGAAGGAGTTGAGAAAATTACATGAAACCTGGTAAACATGTTTACATGGACCCAAAAATCTGCATTATTGAATATTTTTGGAATCCGTTCACGGACACGCCTACCTCCCATACAACCAAAAAATGTTACTCATCTTATAGAGAGTTTTATTAAAGCTACAGAAATAAAATTTAACATGTATGTATTTTGTACAAAATCAAAGACATGTACTAAAAATGGGCGTGATCTGCTCACAAACACGCCCACCTCCCATATAACCCAAAATATTGAAAATACCATAAATAGATTTATGTATGACCTACAAGGATTAAACTTGGTATGGGAATATTTTATATCAAAACTAAGGTGTTCACACAAAATGGGCGTAGCCCCCCTACAAATACGCCCACCTCCCATACAACTAACAATATTGAGAATACCATAAAGAAGTTTATATCTGACCCACAGGGATTAAACTTGTTATGGGAGAATTTTATATCAAAACTAAGATGTGCACACAAAATGAAACGAAAACGCCCACCTCCCATACAACCCACATTAGTGAAACCTGTTAAAAACTATAAAAGAATACATGAATTTAAAAAAAAGAATGTATTTATATTTTTTTCAGTATGTTCAATTATAAATTGGTTCATTTTTAATCTCACCAAAACTTCTTCATATAAAAGTAAAATTAAATTAAAAATAAACAAAATCTTAGCAATTTTATAACGCATTTAAAATCAGTCCTTGATGTTGGTCAAACCTAGACTAAAAATTAAATTATTTTAAGTTTATTCTAAATACATCTCTACTTCTTGTTGCCCTTTAAAAGTTACTTAAAATAAATTTAGTTTTAATTATTTACCAAATTTATGCAGGTTTTACATGAAAATGTGCTTCACACACTGCCATCAACTTGCCAATTATTTCACCTTCCATTTGAATAAATAATTATTTTTACAACACCATTCAAATTTACACATTGTTACAACACCTTCATGCATCAGTTGTTGTCGTTGTATAGCAACTAGAACAAGAGCAGCCCTAAAGCTAACTCTATTCGGTACTATAGTACCACAGACCAGAAATAAAAAAAAAACACATTTCTAATGTTGTTACCGCAAAATGTGCTGCACCAAGATACGTTTACAAAATTAAAATACATTTACGTCAGTCATGCCAGACGAATGGATGGATGCACTGACACCCAAAAAACAAGCAAGCCCCCCCCCAAAAAAGACGATTACACACCTGAGCGACAAACATTAAGAGAGAGGGGGAGAGAGATGCATGTGGCTGATGTTAAGCTTATAGAGCGATATACTGCCAAAATCTGCTCTCATTGCGCTCGTGCTTCTTCGTAGCTTTGCAACTACAAAATGATGAAGATGGATTTCAGCTAGACTTATGTAAGAGTGTCCCAACTGCTTTACACACACACACACATCCACACATTAACATGCATATGAGAATAAGCGGCGTTGGCGGCTTCTTCTTGAGCGTTTTGATGAAAAAGATCGTTGGCTAGGTTGAAGTAAGATGAAAGACCTCATCCGCAAAAACATTGAAATGCAATTGTTTAGCAATGATGCACCATTTTGTTTTTCAAGCTACCAATGTTGTTGTTGTTTTTGTGGTGCAAAAGCCGCAATAAAACCCAGGAGTGTTTTCTGCATCATACCGGGCCATGTTGTGCCACAGAGCAGTAAAGGCAACAACAACAACAACCTGAAGACTGCTGCTACTTGGTTTACAAATATTGCTACAGGAATTCAAAATGAGCAACAGCAATCTGTAGCAACTGCTGCTAGAGTGTTTGGGATTTTGTAACCCATTTGTTTTTATTATTTTTTTTGTTGGCTCTACCTCTTTTCTTCTTCTTCGTTTATAGACAATTTCTGTTTCTATTTGAGGTCAGCTCAGCCGGCTTATGTCTGCTTGAGCACGGAAATAGCTGGGCGCAGGGATAAGCAAGAAAGTGTCCAGGCAAAAGAAGAAAAACGTTCTGGCATGAAACTGTCTGTAATCTAGTTTTGTGGTTATATAATATAGAGACACATACAAACACTAAAGTACTCACGCACACACACTCACAGAGCCTCAGTCATAGTCAAAATTGAAACGAACGTAATGTTCAAGCAATTCAGGTGAGCTTTTAGATATATATGTGTGTGTGTGTTTGTGTGTTTTTGTGTATTTTATGAATCTTTTTGTGTGTTTGTTGCCAATGTGCTGCTGCACTTCTGTCAGAGTGCTGTTACTAGTTAAAATGCTAAGATGGCGCAGATTTTTGGTCAATTGCAGAGGAAATAAATCAAAATTCCGAATTCAGACAAATATTGCATAAAAGTGAAGTTATTTGTTTTTCGGCTCAACATGTTGAGTTTGGAAAGAATATGGAATATATTTTTCTATTTATTTTTTTTATTGGCAAAATGCATTGGTTCAACACTTTCAGCAGCAATTCCTTGTAGAGAAGAATGTCTATGTGGGTGTGAGCTGGGAAAAGGTCAAATTTATTGTGCAACCCTAAAGCTGCAACAATGTCAATAGATCAAATTGAATTAAATGTTTGTATGCTATAATCTTTACTGGCTGCAATTTGAGTGATTTTAATGGAGCACCCCAAAAGCGGATTACCTTAAATTGTGCTTAAAATGATATCACAATTGAATTTAGAAAAAGATGAATACCGAACTTGAGAAACAAGAAAAACAGCACTCCTCAATAGAACGGTATGACTTCACTTGTTTATGGAATGCAATGTCAGCAGCTGGTCCTGGAATGCTGCATTGCAAAATTAGTATTATGAACAGGCGCATAAACCTTAATATATTCAAGACAAATTTTAAAGACTTTTGGCACAAATTGCCTAAATTTTCTTTGAAGGAAATGGACGTTTAACTCTTCGATTTATTTTTTAGTTTTAATTAAGGCCTCGATGACAACAGTTTTGATGTCTTTAACAACAAGACGATATGTGTGATGACTTAAATTAAACATTTGGAATGTGCTTCAAAATTCTTTGAAGCACATTTTAATCGAAGTTCATTGTTCATTGAGCATTTCAAATGTGCTGCAGAATTATATGTACACTGAGGGAAAAATGTGTTAAAATTAAATGAAATTGTGTTCATATCTAACGAATTTGTTTTTGAAATAGAGCTTGAAACAAATTCATTAAAATTAAACACAACTGTTTTTAAAGTTAAATTCAAAACAAAAGTTTTTGTTTTTAAAACAATGTTTTTGTTATGAAAAACAAATTTAAAACAAAAATTTTAAAATTCAAAACACATGCTTTAAAGCATATTTTTTTTATGCCATTTTTTTAACTTTTCCGAGTTTTTAGCACCAGATTCACAACCAGCTATCCCCGGGACCTTCCGAATACCAAATGTTAACTCCATTAGATTAAGTTTGCATCTGAAATATTTTAATATTTAATTAATTTGTTTTTATTTTATTATATTTTCAAATATATTTTCATATAAAACCAATTTAAAAAATTCAAAAATTGACATTGAATTCAAATTATTGTTTGTTTTTTGCAAAGAAATAATAAGCGAAAAATAAAAAAAAGAAAGAAGTTTAAAGGTAGGTGAAAATTGAACACAATTGTTTTAAATTTTGTTTTGTAGAAACGCAAAGGCGTTAAATTTCTATTTCAATATTTTTTGTTTAATTTTAAAGTATGTTTTTTTTCTCAGTGTAGCACATTTAAACATATGCTTTAATAATATTCAAAGAAACATTGAAATATACAGCCGATTTGGAAAGAAATGATCTAAATGAGCTCTAAACATTGTACAGCAACAGTTGGCTTACAATTTTTTTATTAATTCCGAAAAAAATTAATGCTTTCACACAAATAATAACTGCGTTCGATTCGCCAGTGCTTAACTCGTTTGTGAAAAAAGTGTCTATTCATTTTGCTTTTATTTGCTCAATAGTTGGCAACACTTTTGTTGTGACAGACCACATCAAAAAATAAATTAAAATTTTTTGCCTGCCAATTAATCAATCAACAAAAGACATTTTAAAATATTTTGAAAATGAATCTGTTGATTGCTTGCATAGTACAATAAAGAAGGTAGCTGCATCGCTGGTTGTGCTCTCTTTTCGTTACTGCCGATATTGTCAAAATCAGCTGTGTGGCGAATATGTGCCTTGCAGTTAATTGGTCTGATAAATTGTCACAAACTATCAGCTTTTGGCGTTCGCGCACTCAACTTGCAACTTGCAAAATGAGAGAAATTGAGTATCCAAAATGACAGTTGACTTGAAGGAGAAGTTGCAAATTCCGGCTGGAGAATTTGCAAGTTAGAAAACAGCTGATTTAAGGCAGTTGCAATTTGAACTTTCAAACAAATCAAGCAAATTTAGTAAAAACCACCATGATGATATGGTACTCTTGTAAAAACTTGCCGCGTTCAAACTTGCGAAATGCTGCAGGAGAATACTTAACGTCCAATTTTCTTTTGCTTTCAATTCCACTTGAAATGTAAGCAAGACGTTAATCAGCTGTTATCGAGGCTTGCAAGTTATTGTAAATTTTGCGCTCGCGTACTTTTATCATTATTTTTCTATTTGAGAGAGAATTGTGCGTTACTCTTTTGTAAGTTTCTGCTGGATATTTTTCACTGAAAAAGTACTCGAATAGATCAAATTTCTTCTAATTAATTTTCAATGATGTTGAATTTGAAATACTTTTTAATTGCTTTAATTTCAACAAAACGCGTAAAAGAACAATTTTTTAACAACTTTTAATTAAAGAAACAACACAGATTCAACTTCGTTTACAATTTGGAAATTCTTGCATTCTCAAGTTTTTCTCATGGCTGTGAGATTTTAAATCAGCTGTCAACTTCGTTTTGACATTTGCGGCAGTACGCTCTCATCTAGCGAGTTTACTTTTAGTTTTTGTACACGGAGAGAATTGAGCGCAAGAATAAAGCATTTAGCACACAATTCATGCAAAAATTAGCCATGATTCTATGCT
Organism: Tetanocera ferruginea; assembly: GCA_958299015.1. Lineage (NCBI taxonomy): Eukaryota > Metazoa > Arthropoda > Insecta > Diptera > Sciomyzidae > Tetanocera > Tetanocera ferruginea. The sequence goes on from OY282640.1 coordinate 168,871,268, forward strand.
TTAAAACAGAATTCATGGTATATGACTTATGATCGCATGATTCGTGGTTACTTGCACTTAAATTCTAAAATGATATAATTTTGCTACGAACGGGCACCTTCTTAATGAAATTGAATCACAATTTCCAAAGTTCGAGTTTAGCCGTGCTGGCTGGTGATTGCTTTAAACGCTGGATTGCCTGGGTTCAAACCCGGATGAGGGCGGCAAAATTTTTTTTAAAATAATTATTTTTTTAAATTAAATAAAATATTACATGTAAGACAACACATTTTTTGAATGCAAGTGCAATCTTATTTCGGATGTTATTTCTGATTAAGCAAGTATTGTGACATAGAATTGGAATTCTAATAATTAAATTTAAATTTTGAAATTTTGATACTTACACAGCCGGAGTTCGAACCTACGTCCCTCCACATGCCAGCCCATCACACTTCCACTGAGATGTTGGTAACTATAAATCAATTGTAGCAAAACATATTTTAGAACTGCTCATCACAAAAACTGTCAGAAAATTCAAACAAAAACACTAAGGTTTCTGTATTTCATATATAATTTTAGCATAGCTATGAACCATAAAATTGATTTTTTTATTACTAATCATATTGACATTTATATATGTTTAAAAAAATAATTACAAAAAAAAAATTGTTGGTCTAACCCGGGCTCGAACCTGCGTCCATTATTTTTAAATCTCAACGTTCAGCACGCTCGACCAACAAGGCAATGAATTTTGATGTTTCTATTTCAATATAGAATTATAAACAAAATTTTTTTAATAATATAAAACATGATTCATGCAATAGTTGCTCACAAAAATGTAATATAATTTTTAACAAAAAATATGGCTTATGAAATAGTTCTCAAAATTCAAAAGCAAGAAGACTTTAACACGTGAATTTTTGAGTATGGTGTATGCGAACAGTAACCATGTGCCATGCATAACTTTATGTGCCAGGCTTTGCAAGAATGATGCATAAGGATGCCAGCACACGTGAGTTAAAGCAACAATCTTTGTGTTAAGTCGTATGAATTAAAAAATGGGAGGAGCATTTACATTTATGAGTCGACTATGCATGAATCACACGCAAGTAATTTTCTCCGTGTATCATGACTGCTTGAAGAAACTAAATTTTTTTTTACTCACATCACATTTTGGCATTGAAGAAGGGTTGCTCAGTAGAATCTGGGGTGCTGAATGCCTGGAAACTGGTCGATAAATTTAATTATATTCCAAAAACCATTTAATTTGAGAAAGCAACTCCTAATATACATGTCGCCTCGATGATCCTGCACTGCCGGCGGTTCGAAGGATGTCAGTATGATTTTATCATGGCATTGAGTCCTGAGAACACGTCTATTGAAAGTTGATTTCGAAAAACCATGACTCCTCGTCATGGAGTAAGTAGTACTAAAGCCGAGAGGTAAATGTCTACTTTGAACATATTACTAATGTAATGTAATGTAATCACATTTGGGCAGAATCTATGACATTTTACCCTATCCCGTACACAAACCAACTAAAAAATAAGAACTTGGCAAGGCAACTTTGCTCAACTTAATCGATAGTTGACTTTTGTTGTTTTCTCATACAAATTTTGAAAAAAGTGACATTAATCGATTAATACTGGAATAATGAAAATAATAAGAGTATGAGAGGAATAATGGAAGTAGTGGAATAATGAGAGTAGCTTGCTTATCAGCCAAGCTTAATAAAACTATCAAATTCATTGGCATTGCTGTTAAGTACTATTTGAGTGGAAAACCCTTTTGCCCGGGAGACTATCGTGGATAAGAGATATTAGATGGGTCTCGCTTCAGACCAAGATTATATGAAGAAATATTTATTAAGAGTAATGTTTGCATGTAAGACACAGTCTTTCAAATGCACAATATAAAATATAAAGATATTATCAACAAGCAAGTATAAATTATACAACTGACTATAAAAATATAAGTAAAACTATAGAAATAAATTAAGTTATCAGTAATCAAAAAATAAAAACAAACAATTTAACGAACTATGGATATGAATAGTAAACATCAGTAAAATAACAATCAGACTTAAACATAAATCGAGACTTAATTATAGTTAGACTTATAAGAGATTGAAAAATTAAGAAAAGAAAGAAAAAAAGTTATTAAGGACATAGAAAGTATTAGGAAAAGTATTCAAAAATTTTATGCTTGAAGGTTTGTTTATTAGAAATATTTTTAATTCCTGTAGGCAACGAATTCCACAATCTGATGGCGTTTACGAAGAATAATCTGTTAGAGTTCAAATAATTATAAACAGGGATTTTGAGATTGAAATTTCTATTTGATCTGCAAAATTGGAGCTCTTCAAAAGATATGCAGGTGATTTAGAATTTAACAGGTTATGTAAGAAAATACAATTTCTAGCATCAAAATAGTTCATAATATTGCAACCCAGTATTTGATTACTCAGATGACTAATCCGATCAAACTTTCTAAGACCATAAACATACCTAACAGCATTATTAAAAGCACATTTCAACTTAATTTTCGTTCTGGAATCAAGTTTACCAGATACAACATCTGCGTAAAATATGATTGGCATTATGAGTTGCTGGACTTACTTTTTTATAGTGTCAATAGGTACAAATGACGCAGTCTACCTTAAGTTCCAAAAGACATGGTAGACTTTACATACAACTGAATTAATATGATTTTCGCAGGAAAGAGAGGAGTTAACATGATACCCAAGATTTTTAACTTTATCAACAAAATTTAGCTCGACATCATTAAGATAAAGTGAGGGTATATTAGAAAAAAAAGTAACGAGATTTATAAATAGGCAAGACATATGATTTGATGGGGTTGAGCCGAAGATTATTAGATTTAACCCAATCTGTTATAATTATTAAGTCCTCATTCATCTTACTACAGTAATCATCGAAGATAATTGTTTTTATATGGCATAATGGTAATTGAGTACCCCAAGACACAATTGAAAAGAAGGGCATTCACTAGAACTTGTTTGATGAATGCTTTGAAAAAGGTATGTGATTTTAATTATGTTCTGATAATATGGATTCATGAAAAAAAATTCTATCAAAATAGGTCGAGCTAATTGGAACGAACATTGTCGATGGTTTGAAGGACAGCAGCAAGAAAAAACCATGCTGCGGTTTTTGTGAACCTCCATATATCTAGCAGTGGTGTGTTCACAAGCTGATCCACATCTTTGAAAAATCTGTCTCCTATAAATCAGAGTCGACGATTCTGTAGACTTGGGCATTCACACAGAAAGTGAGTGATTTTTTCCGTTTCTTCCGGTTCATTACAGCTACGACAAAAGTCTGGTGCTGTAATGCCAATCCTGTTGGCCATCACCCCGATGGGGCAGTGGTCTGTTAAGATTCCTATCAGTATCCGGATATACCGTTTAGACAAGAGCAGAAGGCTATTAGCTTTGTTTTTATTTAGTTCTGGCCAGTGCCTTCTAGGTATAATGCAGTCACTTCTGGAGGCCCAGTTTGTGTTTGCATTATCTCTGGATTTGAAGGCTATGTTCCTTTTTACGACGCCTATTTTAATTTAGACCACTACTTGCCAGCTAATCTGCTTTACCATACCCTTCAACATTGCCCCTTCATCATTCAATGGACCCAGCAGAGAGTGACACTGTGGGTAATACAGACACTGTTTAGGACTATTTTACAATTTAGTACCGTTCGGGCTGTTGTACTTTTGCTTTCTAGCTCTGTTATGGCCGCTTGGCTTTCTACAAATCCTTGTGGGGGGTTAGATTTTTGCTGTGAATAACCTGTGCTGCTTTTTCAATTGCATAAATTTCTGCCTGCAGTATCAGGAAGTTTGCTCAACTCTACGATATGTAGCGTTCCGCAGTACACCTCTGATCCTGTTCCTTACTCCATTTTAAAGCCATCAGTGTAGAATTGGAGATTACCATAAGGTTCTATGGTCGTATCTTCCCATTCTTGTCTACTGGGAATGGATAGAAAACGAATCCCACCCTAGGTTTGATGTAGTCGGTTGTTCTTTTTGATTTCTCAGTTCCATAGAGATTCAGAATAGATGCATGTCCGAAGTTGTTTCTTTTCCAGGCTTGTGACTCTCTAAGACGTATCGCGCTCTTGGTTGCCAAACACTTAAGGAATTTTTCTATGGAAAGAAGATGTTGCATCATTTCTAGACTCGCCTGTGGCGTATATCTCAAGGCTCCTGTTACTGCTATACAAGCTAGCCGTTACACTCCTGTTAGAGAGTCAAGGTAGCTCCTATTTTGCACAATTGTCCACCAGGTGAGAATAGGTCTGACTATCGCTGTATCCAACCAATGAATGATGTGCGGTCGCAGGCCACACTTCTTGCCGAAAGTCCTCTAGCATGCATAGAGGGCGCATAGTCCTTTATTCCTTCACTCCTCTGTGTTTCGTTTCCAGTTGAGCTTGCTGTCAAAGATAGTTCCAATATATTTAGCTTCAGTGGAGATCTACAGATTAACTCCATTTAGTTTCAGCAGTATGAAGTGGTCTTCTTTTCTTTTTTTTGTGAACAGAACGAGTTCGGTTTTGATTGGATTCACACCCAGGCCGTTCGTTCTTTCGAATACTCTGTATTTGTGTTTATTCAGACTCAGTCGGCTTCTACTTTAACGTTGGCTTCGGCTATCATCCCGAATACTCAATAGTTGTGTTAAGTCGAACTTTAACCGGTACATTATCTTACCAAATACATAGTTTGTCGGACTTCAACGTCGGCTTCGACTGTTCGATTATATGCCCGAATACATACAGCCTGGCAATAAACTACCCAGTAGGAAATTTGTGAGACATTTAATACTACATGTATTAAAACTAAAAAGAAATGTTAATTAAAATTATTTATATAAATTTCAAGCTAGATAAGATTTATATATGGTCCCTTTGTTAATAACAAATTATTGAAAAAATTACTAAAAATATATTCATAATTTTTTTGGATGGTGCAATAATGGCTTCGTTAATCTTATGGCTAGAATCGGTATTCAACATTATAATCTTTTAATAATATCGGCTCAACATTATAAATTTTGTATCAAACTCTTGTTGTATTAATATGGATCATTGTATTTAGCATTAATTCAAGTTAATTACATTTATATTTGTTTACTTTGTCTTTTCACACCCACATACATTAAAATTTCATTTATTCACAAATAAAGTAAAAACATAACAACATAACTATAAACAATGTCTGAAAGTTGGCCTGACAGACATTATTTGGAAATGTAACAATTTTTCAAAGCCAATTCAAAGTCATTTGTAACAATTTAAATATTGTTGTTTTAAACTGTCTAGCTGTCATGCCGCCATATTGTATTTGTAGTAGTTAGTTTGAAATATGGCAAAGCAATTCGACAACGAATAGACAAATAGATATACAGACAGACAGACAGACAGACAGACAGAAGCATGAGTTTCATTAATTTGTATGCGCCCATTTTTTGTTTTTGTATTCAATTATTTTTTGGTTTTGTTTTTTTTTTTGCTCTCATTGTTAGACTCTGATACGTTTTAATTGAGTTTGAAATTGAAATTTCAGTACTATAACCTAAATATCAGCAAATGCTGGTCTGATGGCAATGTCAGTGTGAGTGTCAGTCAGTCTGAGTGTAAACAGTGATGAGTCAATAATTTTTATCACTCGACATTTAATGGTTATTTAATTGTTGTTTAATTATTTTATTTGCATATTGAGCTCGTTATCAACGAACGAACGAAGGAATGAACAGCTTGGTGACAAAAGTTTTTTTAATTTATGCCGTTTTTTCTGTTGCTGGTCTTTAAAACAATTTTTTGTCAACATGATGTAATTGAGCTGTTGCGAAAATTGTAAGTGTTGATGTGAAAGCAGCAAGAAATTCTGCTTAATTTCTTTCAACTTCCGTTTCTTCAAAACTGCAATTGAAAATAATAAAAATATCTGCTTGTTCTATTTGCTTAACCTTTAACAATTATTTCAAATATTTATTACTTTTCCTGACGCACTGTTACAGCTATTATTAGCCCATAAATTAATTGCTTTTAACGTAATATATTTAAAGAGTTTGGTTTTGGTATCGAGTTTATTGGACATCAATAAAACGTGTTCGTGTGTGTGTGTGTTTTTATTTATGTACTACAGTTTATTCAACTTGAACGACGACTGATTTATGTAACTTTCCAAGCAACTCCCTTGAAATAAATCACACACACAACTAAACCAACTATATAAAGGACGATAAGATGGCAAAAATTGCTATGAAGATGTGGAGATAAATAAATAAATTTGCAGCTGTTAAAAGAGTATTCAAAGTGATTTTGTATTTATTGCTAGATTTTTCCTTTTTTTTTTCCTTTTTATATAGAGCAATATAATATTTGTTTGCTTAGAGCAGCTATAAAACAACACATATTTTAGACTTGAAATTTCATTAAATCTAAATTGTCAGCCATGTAGCCACCTGCAAACAAACGCCTGCCAGCTACCAAACTATCAAGCCCAAGACCTCAAAAAATAGTGCCACAAGCAATTGCTTTAGCTGCTAAGCGCACCTGTATGCTATCGAAGAAGATGATGACGATGATGATGATGATGATGATGATGATGATGATGATGATGATGATGATGGTTATGCTGGTGGTGGCGGATTGTGTGCGCCTGGCACCGTTTGGCACGGCACACTACAAATAAACATTAATTTACCTCAGAGACAATCGTGAAATTTTTATTAGCCATCAATAACATTTTGGAACAAACAAATCACAAGCAGCAACCTTAGCCAGCTGTTAAGAGGGATGGCAAAGTAAGCAGGCGCCAGCCTGCTGCTTGTACTAGGATTTGTGTATTCTACAGTCAAGGTAAACAATGAAAGTCATAAAATTAAGCAAAGAAAAGCGGAAAGAAGAAGTTTAAGCCTAAATTTATGCAAAACTTTAGTTGCCCCTACTTTGGCAAATATATAGTTTATGTGCTCAATAAGCTTTGTAGCATATATTAGGGCGCATAAATTTTGAGCTCAACCAAATCGTCTTATTTATGTTAGCTTTTATTGCCAAAAATAAATAGATTAAATGCAAATCGACATGAAATTTGCTCAAACTATACAAACTCAGCTCAACTCATAGACACCTAAAAGTATGCAATAGATATTAAGACATAGTCGGCAAATAGGAAAAATAATTTATAACAACATTATTTTCTCTGTCATGTTGACGCAAGGAACAACATGCTTAACTGCTTAACATGCTTGTCGCTCAAAGTTTAGCAATATTTGTGACAAGACAGCAAGGACAACAACAACAATAACAACAACATTACAGTGTTGGCTGCACATAAAATATGCCCAAAAAATAACTGCCAACCAAGAAAATATGATGTTTATTTATAACATCAACGTATTTTTCTGAGTCTTGCCAACAACACCAAACATGTCGATGCAGAGCAAGAACAAAAAAAAAAAACACATACATTTCAATGAAAAGACACACACTCCTACCGCTATGTGGCTTGCATATTTATATGGTAGGCTAATAATAATGCCAGGCAAAACTAAGCTTTTAGCTAACCTTTGAACTTTGCATAAATAATTGTGTTAGCTGGCAGTGTAGATATTGTTATTGTTGCTGTTGAAACTACTACTACTACTACTACTCATGTCGATATAGATTTTGTGCTGGTAGTGGTAATAAAATAATAAGCTTAACTCTGTTGTGAGCATAGCAAAGACATTTAAAGCATTAAATCGATTTTGTCTATCTCTGCTCAAGCTAGACAGATACAAACCAGCTGAAGAGTAGAGACGAAAAACAACACAACGATACTGCTTTGCACAGGTAGCTTTCATAGTATTTTGATAGTTATAGCCAAATGCTGCCAGAGTAATCAGTTTTCTTTGGTTTTTATCTGCAAACGGAGTAGCAGCAGCTGTTGTCAAGTATGAAACCCATAACATAAGCTATTCTAACGCCGATGAATTGCTGGCAAATATGTTGAATTTAATATATCCGGTTTATGCTAAAGAAGCTTCTGAGTGCTGAGTGTGCTGAGCGTAGCACATTTATCTATGGAGAAGACAACAAGGCTGCAGCATTTAAAATTTAAATTAAAAGTTCATATTTCAATAATGCAAATATTATAGTAGTATAGTCCCAACAACCAGCTTCAAGCATAGAAATTGGAAAATATCTCAAGTTTTTTTTTTTTTTGTCAATTCCCCGTTGAATAGGCTTCCTTTGTTGTATACTGCATATTTTAGAAGATTTATGATTCGAAATATGTTGGCACAGGAACAAGCATGTACCCCACAGCGGCCTTCTATGAGGCCTTGTTTAGTGAATTTTTTATAAAAAAAAATGCATGTTAAATTTATCATTACATATTTTTGACAGTTATTAATAATGGAATAGATCACATCTTTTTTTACTCGCGACAATGTGCTACAATAATATTTGATAAGAATGATTTATTTTAACAAATTTTTTATTTTTTTTTCGCGTAAGTGATAAGTTTAAAGGTAATGTAAGGCTTGAAAGTTGTGCATCATTGGCTGCGTTGCTTCTAACATACCATTATTATTTAATACGAAAACCAACCTGTTCACTAAAAAGTGAACTTCGCGATGTCAAGCAGTTGTGGACTCTCAAAGTTAGTCAAACATTTAAAAAATAAGTTTTCATAGAGTAGGACATTCACATGCTCACTTAAAGTTTTGCCACATTGTGTTGAAGAAAGTGCCATTTGGCCCAAATTAAGGATATAGAACCCTCAAGAATACTTTATTTTCAATTTTCTTTTCCTATGGAGAAGTATACATGACAATTTTTCATTTTATAACTGTTTTTTACAAAGACTATTTGGTTTCTTCTTTAAAAATACTATTAAAAAAAACATTGTTGAATATTTTTTTAACAATGTTAGTTTCTGTCAGCGTTTTGATCGTGAAATAACTGTCTGTGTCAAAATAAAATGTTATTTAAAAATAAACTAGCCTCTTGGGCTCGAAGCCCAAGTTCGATCCCAATTTTTTTTTGTATTTTTTTAAACTTGATTCGCTATCGCATGACACGAGCTTTTTTAAAAATTTTTTTCCGATTTTTTATGAATTTTTAAAGTCAATATTTTTTCGAAAAAACACACATTCAAATGTGGAACACCACCAAAAATTGAAAAAAAATTTAGAAAAAGGGCTTAAGTCACGATGACCAATTTTGTTATGATATAAAAAAGTCATTTTTTTCCAGATTAGACAAATTTTGCGACTCCCAGCGCTGCCCCGTTTTTTTCTCTGCCGCCAGTTTGGAGCTCTATAAAACCATGTTGGAGTGAAAAATATATAAATATAAATGTTTCTTGTAATTTGTTCAATTCTCTACAGTAATAAAAAAAAAATTTTGAAAAAATGTATGAATTTTCAAAAAAAAAGGTCTGTTTTCTCTGCCGCGCATGTTATGTCCCTCCTTAATCAAAAAATTTATGTGTGTTGATTAATGACGTTGTACACTAGGGGTGGGAAAGAGCTAAAATTTTTGGTTTTGACACCCAGGAACCCAAAATTTTGTGGGGTTCGAAAAAAATGATTTTGAAAAAAAATTAATTTTCGAAAAAAATGATTTTGAAAAAAAAATGAATTTTCGAAAAAAATGATTTTGAAAAAAATGAATTTTCGAAAAAAATGATTTTGAAAAAAAAATCGATGTGCCGCGAAGTTAAGTTGTGCCGCATTGGTGTAAAAGGTCTAGGGAAAAGGGAAAAATTCAGACGAAAAATCCATAAATACCCAAGTATTGCCCCTGGAGTGCTAAAATGTTTGACCGACCTCCATTCAATTTTCTTCACAAAAATTTTTCGGCAACATACCTACCCCCTATCTCAACCCCCTAATGGGGCTCGCATAAAATTTATGTTTTTAGAAAATTGACCCCCACTGCTCCCAAGGTGCGCTTAGAAGGGTAAAAAGTGAGTTTGACCCCATTGTTTTTTTCTTTCTAAAATGTTATCCGAACATACTTTCGCTCTTTTTCCAACTCTCTTAAAGAGACTCCTATACAAATATATTGTTTTTTTTTTAAATATTTTCTTATAAAATCAGCTTTCATCGCTTCCAGGGTTCCTACCAAAAGTCTGAAATAAGAGATCGACCCCCAGTAATATTTCTATCCCAAATTTTTCCCAAGCATACCTAGCTCCTATCTCCACCGTTAATAAGATGTACACGGTTACAAATTTTGGACTAGTTTTTAATCCAAACTTTGGTTTAAAGGAATTTTTAATCCTTAAAGTACTATTTTTTATTCCATATTTTAGTTTAATTTTTTTTTAATCCGAAAAAGTTTAAATTTAAGACTATTTTTGGACTACAAATTTGCATTAAGGTAGTTTTTTCAGGAAAAAGTATTTATGTTATTGAATTACAATGCAGCAGTGAGAGTGGCAGCAGTGACAGTGGCAGCGGCAGTGATCAGCTGTTTCGTATTTTACTGCCTGCAAATTACAATCTAGCAGTGGCAGCGTCAGCATCAAAAGCAGTGAATGTGGAATTTTTCTTAGTAATTTAATTATTTGCATGTTGACAGTGAATTTAGAAATAAGGCTTACCTCGGCAGTATTGCTTACTGCCACTGCTGCTATTAAAGTTTCACCATTGAACTATTATTATTAAAATAACAGCTGATCAATGCCACTGCCGCTGACGCTGCCACTGCCGCATTGGAATTCAGGTCTAAGATTGAAAACTATTACTACTACGAATATAATTCTAAATCTTGTTAAAGCATCCGAAATTAATTTTACTTAAATGAAACAAATTGTTTATTAAAATCTGAACCAAAATATTATTATAAACATTATTACAGTAAACAGTGTTTAAACCTTTGTGGATTAAATAGTAATCATTTTCGGATTACAATATTTTAAACTTTTTGGACTAAAATCTAATCCTTTTTGGACTAAAATCTAATCCTTTTTGTGTTATAATATTTTAAACTTTCTGTGGATTAACAATTATTCCTCTTTGGATTAAGAAATTCTAAACTTTTTGTGAATTAAAAATAAATCCTTTTTGGATTGAAAAATTTAAAACATTTTATTGTATTAAAAAATAATCTTTTTTTGGTCGTGTCCTATATGTAATCCAAAAAAGTTTAAAATTTAGTCCAAGATTTTAAACCATGTAAGAAATTTTGAAATAAAAATTGTTAGATTATTTGAATCAAATAATTTTTTTTTTTTCATGGGATGGATATTTCTTTAGACTTTCGGCGTCGGCTCATATCATTATTTTTCCTCCTCATTTCGGTTTAAGAAATTGTTGTAGTCCACTAATAATCATACATCTCTTTCGGCGGCGTCGTTGATAACGAGTAGATAACGCAATCTTTCTTGAGCTTGTTGGTTATCTAAGTTTCTGCATCGTGCTGCAAGCGTGCGAAAAAATTTTGTTCTCTAGGTGTGACGACTTTTTTTAATTTCTGATTCATTTTCTTCGTTGCTAATTGAATCCTTCCTACAACTTTGAAATCAACAACGTTTACTGTACTAGCACGAACTTAATTTCCGTTATTGTCGCTTTCCCCGCTATCAACATCCTCGATATCATCTTCTACATCTTCTTCCTCTACATCGTCTATCATCTCGCTCTGTTCTTCGTTAGACAATTCGTCCATCTCATCATCAGATAACACATCGTATTACTCTTTTTCTTCTTCGAATATAAAGACAGCATTCGCCCTTTTTGATTTCTCAAGGGGTCTCTAACGTGCCGTGTAGTCGCCTTGTGATGTTTTTCGGTCAACTGAGCCAAGCAAAATGATTTGCAATGACTTTATCGTCATTTATGTTATGAGTGAATAATTTGTCTTTTATATCGTCCAATTGTTCCTTGAATCAGGCACACATAGGCACTCCTGGGCGAGACGTTTAGCTTCGAATTTAGCTTCGAACACTTCTTTTAATTGCAGTTACTAACTATGAAGTCTGCATGAGAAATTCAAAAGATCTTGTTCCAATATTTGCTCAAGCAATATTATCGCACATTAGAATTGGCTAGTGTTTGCCGAGAATATTTTGTTAAACTGTTGGTTTCAAACAGTTCAATTCCATGAAATTTTATTGAAAATACCAAACAGTTTTCATATTTCTCATCAAATTTCAAAGAACTCCGTGTTGTTCTATTGTTGTTTGACCCACAATTTGATGAAAAATTTGACAATGTGAACTGTGCAATTCACATAATTAGTGTTGCTTGCGTCAAAACGAAGAACAGTTGAAAATAATTTAACGCTTCGTTCACACTTAGCAGCTCTCAATGAGTCTGTTAATAGAAGTAATTAGCTGATATACATACATTTTCTATTGGACCCGTCTTATGGGTTGGAGATTTAGTATGAGCATGTTCGGAAATATGTTGAAAAAGTGAAATAAATTTAGGTCAATTTCTCATTTCAGCATTTAAGAACCCTGGGAGCGGTTAAAGTCGATAAAAAAATTTTGTAATGATAAAAAAAATGTTGGCCCATTAACGGTTGAAAATAGCGCAACCCTCTATAAGTATGATGTGATAAATTGTTGAAAAAAAACAATGGGTTGAATCTCACATTTTACCATTCTTGGCGCACACTGACAGCGGTGGGCTCCAATTTTACTAAAACATCAATTTTTTATGGAAGCCTCTTAAGGCTTTCCACCCCTATCTCTTAAGGAGTGGAGATAGGTACGTTCACGAAATATTTTAGGGAAGACAATTTAATGGGGTTCGGTCCTCTTGGGTACTTATGAATGTTTTCGTCTAATTTTTTTCGCTTTTCAGCAACCTTTAAGCCCGATGCGGCACAACTTAACCCCGACCCCACCACGAATTTTTTTTTTCAAAAGCATTTTTTATTGAACCTTATGAAATTTAGGGTTCCTCGATATCAAAATCTCGTTGCTTAAGATCTCCATACATGACTATTATACTCTTATTGCTTACTTTATTTGACTTCCTTAGGTCACACGCATAGTTTGTTTCTACCCTCAAGGCATACATATTTTTACGGCGATCTCTTGAAGTTGCTCTTATATGTGATATTTTCTCATTGAAAATATCGTTTTCTTCATCTTGCTGACTCAGCTGACCTCTGATATTAATTTATTTGTTTATTATTCACTGCATTTACAGTTTCCTTGACTTTTCTCGAAGTATCAGACGAAATCCATACCTTCTTCTATCTATGCATAAAACAATTTTTTTTTTCACAAACGTTTTTCATAAAAGAGAAGCACTCTTTTGAAAATGAGAAATAAATTCACTTCTTAAGTTCTGTATAACTTTTTGCATAAGTTGAGTCAGTAGGTACTTCCCTTTTTAGTAGAACTTTAAAGAACTTTTAAAAATTTGCCTATTCTTAAGATACCGGAACACATCTAGAGTAATTCTATGTTATTTGAAATTAGTTAAAGCTTAATGTGCATTTACGACCCCCGTTTTATTTTTGAATGTGTCTTTTAATTAAGACACTCTTATAATTTGTTTTGTATATTCCCTTATGCCTCTCACCCAATTCGTCTCAAATACCGTCCCATTTCATATCCTTTTCAATCAGCAGACGTCTTACGAACCCTTATTGTTCGTTTAAGACAACAGACAGCCCGTGTCAATGGCTTTCTTTTTGTACCTTCTACTACTTGTCTCAACTCTTCCATGTGGTGCCATTGTTCAAGTGATTTCTTTATTAAAAAAAACAGGCTTTTGAAACTACTTAAAATATTCTTAGCCCTCATAAATATTATATTACATAATTTAATATGCCTCTACTTAGAGGCACAGAAGTAACAAAGTAACTGCCTGCCTTATTGCCAAAAGATGTGGGCATTTTTAATCATGTCTCAGCTGTTGTTGACCCTTTTTCTTTGCTCCTTTGTTTTTAGAAGCTTTTGAGAATATCAACCAAAAAAATATTGCTATACTACCAATAAGCTAGCTGTAAGTATATGCTAGCAATTGGTTCGTTCAGTCTATTGAGCCATAATTTTATGCCACAAAGTGTTGCCAGAGTGATGTTGTCATATATTTTGGCCCTGGCTTTTTTTCCGTTTATTTTTATAGCCGTTGCTACATATTTATTTTTTTCATTTCATGTTTTTTGTTTTTGTTGTTGCTTATTTTTATGACAGTATCCACTTTCAACTCAATAGCTCTTGCGTCCACAACCTCACTGCCTTTGGCTTGTATCGCTTACAAGTTATTAGTTTCTGCCTCATTTCGCTTGTTTGTCTGTTTGTTCGTTTAGCAGCCGTAGCAGCAGGTAACCTTAAAGGACCTTTTTTTATTATATTCGCCCCCCTATACATATTTATTATATATATTTTTGTTTTGTCCCCTCTGATTACTGAAACTGTCACTAGCTCAAATTTCTGCTTTTGTTGCCGCTTAATTGGAGTTGGTCTCTCAGTTCAGCACAGTTGTTCAGCGCTGCAAAGTGTTCCCATTTTATTTGATTTTGTTCATATTATTTTGTTTTATTTTTAATTTTTTTCCCCTCTTTTAGTAGTCATTAAAAAATGATGAGCTTGTTCAGCAGCATATCCTTTTACATGCAGTCTTGGTTTTTTTCTTTTCTTTCCTGTTTCGTATTTTTTTCTTTCTATTTTATTCATTTCTTTTTCAACTTCATTTGCCACTGATGATGCTTAAAATGTAATTTGATACAAAATTTCCCGCATCAATTAATACTGTGGCAGCTTCGTGCTTGAGTACGGGTGACGCTTTGTTCTGGTTTTTTTTTATTTTTTTTTTCAAGCTTTGTGTTAAAAAAAAAATTGTTGAAAAATTTCACTTTTTGTTGCGCTAAATTCTATTGAAAAAGAGTGTATTTTAAGCGTTCTATTGATAAAGAGATTTTTGTTAATTCTAATTATATCCAAGTTGAAGATTTTTTGCAAAACTTAACTTTTAAGTACACATTCTTTCGCTCTTCTGAGGTTTGAGTTCGTGGTCTGAGTTTAACGTGGTTTAGGTTGGGTTTAAGTTCTTATACAAGAGTTTGCGTAGCCATAAAATTGATGCAGCAAAAATTAATTCCTTTGGCAATGGGTAATAAGTTTATTTTTCAAAGTAAACTGCCCAACTGACCATTTAACTTTCAAGAAGGTACTCGTAAAATTTTCCCTTTCTTTCAAGCCTCTTCAAAGCTTATTTGTATCACTTCCGAAATACGCTCTCGAATTAAACAGCCTCGGCATTGCTTTTCTCACAAGCTGACTGGACTCCGACAAGGTAATTCGCTGTGACCTTTAATAAGCGTTCTTAGTAATTTAAAAGTTTCTTTAAATCTTACAAAGCTTATAAAATATGTTTTGCTTATGGCTTTAAGTATCACTCTAACTGGGTTTCTCTCTCACATGAATTACCTCACTCTCACTAGCAATATACAAGCTGCTTGGCAACTTACTTAACCTCGAAAAGGTATTTCGTCTATATATTAACTAAGCACAAAAATTATAAGCACTAAAGATTTCAGACACATTTTACAAAAAACTCCAGGAAGGTGTTAATGTCTAACTAAGAATGCACCGCGAAATTGTTTCTTGAAGATTATGAAAAGAAGGCAAAGAATATTTTAATCCAGCTTTTTATTTTTTTTTTTGTTTTGCGTGAAGACCGACCCGTTCTAATGTATTGTACTTTGGTATGTACATGAGTTTCATGAATTTTGGCCTTATCTTAAGAACTGTTCTTGCTGCCCTTGTATTTGTTCATGGATTATGTGAATTTCAATTACTATGCTCATAAAAGATATCAATCACGTTTCCCTTGTATATATACATGACATTCATGCAAATTTGTCACTTATATCATGAACAGTTCTTATTCTCCTCGTATTTGTACATGAATTTTATGAATTTTATTCACAAAAATCATGAATGATTCATGTTTCATTGATGTTCCCCTGTTATTTTACATGGCATTTAAAAAATTTCTGATTAGTTCAATTAAATTTATATACTAGGGTTGTAAAATATTTATGTTCTCGTGTTTTTTCTATTTTGTACATTGATATCATGAAAAGTTCAAGTGACTCAAGTAGTTGGTTACCAAAATTCATCAATCGGATTCATGCAGATCATGAATCTCATGAACACTTCTTATTCTCTTCGTATTTGTTCATTTATTTTATGAATTTTTTTCATTTTTTTTTAAATTATGACAGATTCATTTTTCATTCATGTTCCTCTTCATGTTGTCCTTGTATTTTTTCATGGTAATTATGAAATTTTTCATTGTTTTATGTATTTTGTACACACACTTCAAGAACTTTTAATACAACGTTTATGAAATATTTATGTTCTCTTGTTTTGTTTTTTGTTTTTTTTTTTTGTACATTGCCAGTGTACATTATCATGTGTACATATCATGAATAGTTCACGTGACTCATGTAATTGAAGATTCATGAAGATTATGTAAAAATTCATAATTTTTGCATACTTTTTTTGTTCAGTGTTGGTCAATCTACTATCATCTATAAATCTATTACACGCACTGAAGTTTTGAATGTGTATCAATTTAGTCTGAAGAAAGCCTCATTGAACTGCTCAGAAGCACTTCTTTCAAGCAAACTATATAAGCCGGCTCACGAAAATATTGAACTTGCTTTCACAAGTACTTTTTTATTCATTGACGGAGAATAAAACTTTCATTCATAAATTCTGAGAAGCTCTTCCTCGCAGCCTTACCTCATAAGTACTCAAGAGCAAGGACCAAAAACAATGATTATTTTTCATATTTTAATGAAAAAAATCAGCTTGTTCTAAGTGTTGGAAAAAATATTGAGTTTTTGGAATTGTTGGTATTGGTATTGCCACTTCGAATAAATTATGATTTATATTTTTTAAGCAATAAACATTAAAGTTTAAAATAATTATCTTAAATTGATTTTTATTTTTTGTTCAGCAATAACAATCGTTTTAAGATTTTTAGTTTTTTAATCAGAAAAAGAAAATCAGTTTTGGTTTTTATTATTTTATTCAAAAATAAAAATTCATTTTGATTTTAATTTTTTTTGCTCATACAAAAAATCATTTTTCAATTTTTATTTTTTTGTTCGAAAACAAAAATTATTTATGATTTAATTTTTTTTGTTTTTTAAAAAAGTAATTTCTGCATTTTTTATTTTTTTATCTGAAAATGAAAATGGTAGAAAATAAAAAAAATTATATTCATATATTTTCTTCAGCAAAATTGTAAAAAATGTCTTGTAAAAGAAAGAGTATGAAGTCGATTTTTGTTTCTGAGCAATGGGGGCTTCGGTAGTCAAGTGGTTAGCGTGCTTGACTGCCAACATAGAGGTTCCGGGTTCGAATCCCGGTCTAGCCATGGTCCTACGCTTTTACCTTTCTTTAATTCTTTCCTCATTTCTAATCAACTGAAATTAATAATTCATCAATATATACTTTGGAAGTTGTAGTTGGTGGTAGATATGTTTGTGGAATGAGATTGCTTATTAACTCGAATTGACTGAGGTAAAGGCATAACACTTGCCTCAGATTCAAATTCGCATGTTGACATAGCACTCCGCCACACATACAACATTCTACACTTGTTTCTCTTGATTTCCTTTTATCTCCTACATATCTATCTCCACATTTCCGAACCAAGGCAGACTTGACTGAATAGGTTTGATACCTGAAATCCTTGGTTCAAAGCTAAAAAAAAAAAAAAAAAAAAAAAAAAAAAAAATAAAAATCCGAAGATATTTTTTTATGTATCTGAACAAAAAAAAAAACAACAAAAACAAAAAATTATTTTTATTACTGAATGAAATAATAAAAACTAAAAATTAATTTTATTTCTGACCAAAATAGTAAAACTTTTAGGTTTAATTGACAAAAATAAAAGTCATTCATAATATTATAACTTATTAATAAATAAATCATAAAAATAATATTATATTTTGTTTGGGTAAAAAATAAAAGTCAAAAATAGTTGAATTGGAAAATAAGTAAAAATATAAAAATCAAAAAAATCACGTAATTTTTGATATAAAAAAATTATTCTCAAAAAATTATTTTTATTTATGATTTAAAAAATAAAAATCAGAAAACGATTTTTATATCTGAGCAAAATATTTTTATTTATTAAAATTTTATTTATTTATTTATGATTTAAAAAATAAAAATCAGAAAATGATTTTTATATCTGAGCAAAATATTTTTGTTTATTAAAATTTTATTTAAACATATTATATTATTATTAATATATGATTTAAAAAATAAAAATCAGAAAATGATTTTTATATCTGAGCAAAATTTTAAAATTATGAAATGATGATTAGTTCTTAATTTTTTTAATATTGCTCATTATGATTACGGTGCTTGCTCATCAGAGTCTTCTATAAGACTTCCTAGCTCTTGTGTTGGTCATCTTTTTAGTACATTTCCACTCGTTCAGTTCTTTATTTAAAATTTTTATAGCTTAGCTCTGTTAAAAAAGTAAATTCATTCTGCATATTAATTATGAGTGTTCGACTGAAGACTCTTATAATCTTACTCTTATAACTCCTCTATAAATTAGGTATTATAAGTTAGAAACTATTTATTTGCTCTTATAATTCCTCTATAAATTCCAAAAATTTCGAGTAAAAAACATCATATTAAAAACTATTATTCTTGTGCTTAAAATAGTGTGCTAAAAAAATGTACTGTCGGGATTTTCCAATAGTTAGATTTTCCAATACTTCGGAATAATTTGTGTTTTTTTTCTTCGCTTTCTAATTAGCGAAATAACTGGTCCTATAGAACTAGTACAGTGTTTGTAAATGTTTTGTAAAATTCATAAGTGGACATATTCCCATTATATGCTCCTATACAACACGCCAGTTGAACGCAAAGCAAATATTTGAAATGATAACTAGTTCTCTTTATATTAGATAGGGGCGAGTTAAATCACTAGTCCACCACTAGTGCCATACACGGCATCGTTTTTACTCTTCTCTGCGATATTTTTCCCCCGCATTTTTAACAAATAAAATATTTAAATAAGTATTTCTGGAGCATAACCAGGTATTAATATCAATTTATAACGCATGACTAGTGAGTCACGTACATGCCATATTTGTGTCAAACAATTTCATACTCTAACTCACACCACAACAGCTATAGATAAGTCATGATGAAAAAACAGAAAAAAAACAGTTGAATTTTTTTGCACATTATAGCAGTTCGCGTAGATAATGTTTATTCCTGCTTTCGTCACAGCTTTTTCATGCATTTTTTGTGTTGTCCCCCCCAACTGTCACGCCTGAAGCGTTGTGTATTAATATATGTTAAGAATTTTCGGTGACTTCTTCTTCAGCTTCTTTTTCTTCTTCTCTGCTGCTGCTTTCATTGAGGTTTAGCATTTCATATGCTTCTGTAACAACATTTATTTTCATATATCTTGTTTTACTTCCGTTTTAATCCATGCAGCATTATTTCTATGGCTGACATCCGCTAGGTTGTCGTTGTGCTCGCCAACGCTGTCTTTGCACTTGAGCATGTTTTCTATTTGCTGTTTGCTGTTTGGTGTTGCTATTGTTGCCATGCAGCCTGTGTGGCAGCAACTAACTCTTCATGTTTTGCTGTTAATCTTATGAAGTTGAGTGCACTTCATACATTTATTAGTTATGTGCCTGAGTTGCGTCCTAGCAACTTGGCTTCACTTGTTCTTCATCAGCTTCTTGCTTGCTTGCTTGCTTTAGTTTCAATAGAAGTTGACTTGAAGTTGGCTTTATTAGCTCTTATTTGTTTGCTAGCTGCCTCTTCTACTACTGCCCACCACTGTTTCTTAGCCAGCTAGTCTTGTCTTGCCAGTGACTGCCAGTGACTGCGTTCATTTGTCAATGTCATGCATTTTTGCTCTATTGGCATCCTTACCGAATTGTTAGCATTTGCTTTCTGGCTTGTTTTCTTTCTTTCTATCTAGTACGTTATTTATTTTTTTTTCCTTAACTCTGCTTCGTAACAGCATCATTTCATATTCAATTATATCATATTTTATGACAACTGATTTTGACATATGTATGTTCTCCTAGCTGTCAGTGTCAGTTTTGTTACTTTGTCCGCTAGTAACTGCCACTCCTCTTCGATCCAAACCACCCAATCTTAAACATATTTTATGCCCTACCATTAAAAATTTGCAGAAATGCTGCTATACTTAATTTAGTTTGATGTGTGTGTTTTGTCTTTGTGTATGTGTGTGTGTGTAGTGATAAGGGGGCTGTAGGGGCAATTCCCTCGTTCTCATTTGTTTTCAATTTGAGTTTGCTAATAAATTGAATTGATTTCAGCTTGACTTTCCCTGCCCTTCTAGCTGTAAACAAACGCCTTTCTACTCGTTAGTGTATCGTCTCATTATTGGCTTGTAATAAAGTTTTATGCTTCTTCTTCTTCGTCTTCTTCTTCTTCTTTTTCCTTTTCTTATAATTCATTGCATTCATTCTCTGACGTTTCTATACTTAAAGTTTGTTCAATCCATTAGTTTAATTTACTTGCTGCTAACCTTCCTTCCCACTTCTCACTCCTTCTTCCTGCGGCTGCATTCCCATACTTCCCGCTAAGCTCTCATTGCCTGACTTTATTGAGTTTCATTTGCCATTCCTTGCTTTTACTCGGAATTTCCTTGGAGACTAGTTGTCTTTATTATTGCTTCTAGTCATCATCATCATATTCTATATATCTACCACCAACAAGACGCCATCATGTTGCAGTTTTATTATTCATATATTTAATGTCGATTCTGTCAATCATTGAAATACGATTTCAAATTGACATTTGCTCAAATTTTGTGTCGTCTTAACATGCTGCTCATTATTATTATCATTATTATGACTGAAATGATATTCTTAGTTTCGTGAAACTTAAGCTTTGTTTTGGAAGGATGTCAATAAAGGCGGTCAAGTATTTTATATATGTATAAAAATTTGTATTCAACATTTTTTTTTTTCAATATTCAAAGTAATATGTATTAAAAATTTTCAATTTTATATAAAAAATAAAAAAAATTTTATAAAAATTTTAGGCCGCCAGTCGATTTTTCGAGCACTACTAACCTTAAAATAAATTTCTGAAAAAAAATTTATTGTCAGTTTTTTTGAGTTTTTGACATCAGATGCGTTATCAGCGTCTGATGGGACCCTCCGAATTCCAAATTTTACCACCAATCGATGAAGTTTGAATTTTAAACATTGATATAATTAATAAGTGATTATTATATCTTATGTTCGACATTTTCAAAATATTCAAAAATTATCATATTTTTCAGACAGGTTTTTTTTTTTTTTTGTTATTTCAGAGACATAAGATAAGAACAGCGTGTATAGTTGAAATTTAAACACGTTTTTGTTTATTTTTATTTCTTTTTTAAAATTTTTGTTTAATTTTAAAGTATGTTTTGTTTCTCAGTGCAGTTTTATAAAGGCTTTTCAACCTTAAATAAAAATTAAAATAATTATGCTAATGAGCGTTCGGATTTGAATCAAGTATTCGTGGCATCTTAAGTAACATGCTATGCTTTCGGCCTATCTACACTCATCGAAAAAAAAACCCACGCACTAAAAAATTTTCTAATATTCCGTTTATGAACAGAAATCATTTCTTCCAAAATTGTGTTATGGCAACTCTGTTTTCGGTTTTTATTTCACACACTATTCTACCGTTATTCGTCAAAATTTTTAACGCATTATTTCAGTGAGCAGTGAGAAAAAGTAAAATTTACGATGACTTTGTCTATTGAAAAGAAAGCTGAAATCATTGCTTTGTTTAAAAATACGGTGTCCAAACGGCAAATTTCACGACAAATGCGAATTAGTGATTGGAGTGTACGTAATGTTACTCAAAATTATACGATATTTAAAACAAACACAATTTTGGAAGAAATGATTTCAGTTCATAAGCGGAATATTAGAAAATTTTTCAGTGCGTGGGTTTTTTTTTCGATGAGTGTATATCTATAGGTATGTATCGGAATGTCTATAAAAAGAAGCCTTGTTAAAATCTATTAGTTTCTATAAGTTCTCTTAATTGTATTTTATTTTATATTTTATACTCAAATGCCAGGTTATAACTCACTTGACAATCTATTATACAAGTTTTATACAAGAATCTAATAAAAAAGTAAAGTTTTTAACAATTTGTCATACAACTTTTTACAGAAATTAAAAAAACAAACAAATTGGCCATTTCAGCCCTTGAAAGGACTTTGACCGAGCTTCTTATGATCAATTTTGTTGTGTGTATTATTGAATGTTTGCACACAATTGACCGAGAACTGGACCTACATGTTTTATGCCGACTCCGAACAGGGGCGGATCTGGAAAAAATCTTGGGGGGGGTAAATTATCAAAGACACATTTTCGATTTGAGAAAATTTTGCCTTTTTTCAAATTGATAAATTGTACTTTTTTGAATTGAAATTATTGAATTGTTTAAGAAGCATTTTTCCCAGATACATACACGTACATTTCCGTATTAATTTATTACTCCCTTTTTCTGGAATAATATCTCAGCGAAAAGTAAATAAAAACTCTAAATCTAACCAGAGCAGCCCACGTAAAATTGTGAAATTTGTTCGTCTTTGAACGTCGATATCTTCGTAACTGTCGAATATATTGTTATTGAATGTGCAAAAATTGAAAGGTCTAGTATTTCTTCATTGAAATCAGTCATAGTAAAACAAATCGGTAGATCAATATAATAGATATAGCAATATTATCAGAAAAAAAACTGATTATCATGTTTTTGCCTAAAACTCAAAAACTCGAACTGATGGAGAAAAATGGAGTACATATTTGATATCAGCAGCCAAAATTCATTCGGGATTGTTTATCGAGATCTCTGCACCTTTCATAAATCTTAATTTTGTTACTGACAAAATCATCGCAAAATTATCAATAATTTCGTTAATATTTATTTAAAATTCTCTAAGAATATGCAATAATGCGAGTCCATTCAATCGTTCTCAATTCGAATGGAACCTATTTTTAATCGTCGCAGTGTAGAAAAACTTCGCTCAGCTGTTTCTACACTGATAGGAAGCGTGGCAAAGATAGCAAACGTTATAGAAATTAGTGGAAAAATGTCATTATTACAAAGAGTAAAAACGGCGTTAATATCATTAACATTAGTTTCGCTCTCTTATTTAAACTGCCAAATTTTAAGTTCATGAAATAATTGAATTTGAATTAGTTCCTTACTAAAAGTGGACTAAAAGTGGCAGTTTTATTTCATGAAAGTCGGTTGTGGTAATTTGGTTGGTTTGTTGTAATTAGAATTACTAGTACCGCCCTGGGGTCGCAAATCGACCAATTTTTGTTTGTTTATTTATAGTTGTATAAAATAGTCGGTGCACTCCTTCTCCGCACTCTAATTCATTTAAAACAGAATTATCAAAATCGGTTGAAAAACACGGGAGAAAATGGTTCTTTACCGTTTTCCCTACGCCTATTTATATACAAATGAAGTTAAAGTAGGCTTGAAAAATTTCAGAATTCCAAACAATTTAGAATTAACTCAAACAAAAATAATTGTATACAACAAATTATTTGCGCAGTTGATACAATTTTAGCAACTTTAACCTAACATTAATTCACTTCAAAACAACCCTGTTATAAAAGGTGTTTTTTTAAGAGCTTGCTGATTTAAAATTTAAATAAAACACATGCCAAATTATGAAATAGCCAAAAAAATTTTATTTGGTAGATCATTTCTTGGCATTTAACATTTAAATATAATTTCGGGCATATGGCCACCACGAATATTTTGCACAAAGGGCATTCTGGAGGTCCACTTTGCGACCCAAAAGTCTTTGAGGGCGTATTTCAACATCCATATCTTGAAGATTTAGCAACAAAAATTCATTGATCATGGTTCTGTATCGATTTCTATCCACGGTTACGCGTCGTCCTTCCTCATTTTCAGAGACAAATCGATAAATTAACGTTTTCTTCGACACTGGCCTCAACGACAGCAATATTTTCTTCTGTACGCACTCTTCTCATTCTTCTCGGTGGCTTGGAATCCAAAAGAGTGAATGTAGACCGAAATTTGGTAATTACGTTCTTTATGGTGGTCTCAGACGTACGATTATGTTCACCATAAAATTCGCGAAGTGCTCTATAAACATTTTTAATTGAACACTGTTTTTGAAAATAAATTTCCACGATTTGGAAGCGTTGTTCTGGAGTTAACCTATTCATGATGATTTGCCAAACAATACTGAGTAGAGACGTATTTAACTGTCAAACTGTCAAAACAACTGTCAGACAATAGAGTAATCCATATTGAAAAAAAAAACCTCATAAAAAAACACCCTTTATATCATTATATGTCAAAAAGTATTACAGATGAATATAATATTTTCATAAGTACTGAATATAGCTGAAATATTTCTAAGAAATAATTTAACTGATGATGAAATAATTGAAGTAAAAAAAACTATTGGATTTTATATTGTTTGAAATTTTTTTTGAAAATTTGTAAAGTGAAAACTGAAAGTACAAGCACGTATTGTTTTTTATGGTAAAATTCGTTGGCACATAGGTTGCAAAAAAGTTTGGCAGGTTTTCAGTAAAAATTTAGAAGAATAAAATATTTTAAGTGGCAACTTTGGTCTGCATAGCCAAATCTTAATTGCGCTCATAAAAAATCAAAATCAATGTTGCTTGTTCAATGATTTCATATAAATGGCATTTTTAAACTAATCGTTACTATTTTGCAAAAATATAATTATTATAAAGCAAACACTTACGCTGAGGTAGTGACTTCAAGTTTTTTATTTGTAAGTAATAACGCGTCTTTAAAGTTGATTGTTTAAAAAATTGCTGTAAATTTGAGAACATAACGATCTGTTACTTTATTTTCCAGCTCATTTTAAAAAAAAGCGAAGTTACTACCTTGACGTAAGTGTTTGCTTTACATATAATTATATTTTGGTTTGTCATACAAGCAAAGGTTACAAGCAAAATGGTCATACTCTTCTCGCATCGCTTCATAAAAACGTCATCTACGCGCAAATGACGCCACAAAACAAAAATAAAAAAATTTGTTTTATATACTTTAATAATTGTTGAAATCAATAAAAAAACTAGAGTTAAACAATGTCTCTGACCATTTTTTTTTAGTATTCTTTCAAAACACGCCTTCAGAATCGCTTATGTATACATAAAAGTACCCTTAAGCTGTGGGAATAATTATTTTCTCCAAATAAAGTATTAAAAAAGAAGTATTTGAAAGTTCTTGGGGGGGGTAATTACCCCCTTTACCCCCCCCCCTTGTATCCGCGCCTGACTCCGAACGGCTCATGTTCTCAAGAAGCTTTACATGGCATTATTTACTCTCTGAGGTTTGCCATTGTCTGCAGAGAGGTGGAGACCGATCAGAAAAATTTTTATTGAAAAAACTTTTCGCCGGTCACCACTTTTGCAGAAATTACTTCTCAGAAAAATGATATTTTTATTTTTATTTTTTTTAAATCAGTTTTCTCAAAAGACGGAATTCGAGAAAAACTATTAAACACAACCTTTAGAATATAAAGTGTTGAAAAAAAATAATAGAAAAGTTACTTTTCTTCAACAAAAATTTTATTTTCATAACTTTTTATAAATAAAGTATATATATAAAAGTAATTTAAAAGGATTTATGCTCAAAAATGAAAGTAAAAAACTTTAAAACAAAAAGAAAAACCTACTTCAAAATCACTACAAAGGAAAAAAATAGTTTTAAATTACTTTTCCCTATTAATTTCTTGGTAAAATTTGCTTTGTCGTTTCTTATTCTGTATTTTTTTTTGATTTTTTTAATATATTTGCAGGAATTAATTTAATGTCAAATTATTCTAGAGGAAAATTTCAAATATGAAACTTTGTTCTTAAACATAAAGTTTTACTAATTTCTGGTTTGTTGGTGTTTTTTAATTTTTAACATCCTTTTTCGAATTCCACTTGCTTAAATGATCATACATATAATAATTTAAACTAGTCATGTACCAAATTTCAATTCCATATAACAGTATGAACCGATAGACAATATATATTTCTATATATCTATATTTCTTCACCTCTGGGAAGAAAGGGTTAAAGTACCACATCCAATTTATAATCCCTCCTACTTTTTCAATGATTCTACTTACCCACCTATCAAATATAAGTACACTAGTTTCAATATTAACTGAGATGCAGTGTTTTTCTAATAGTGATACGCCTCTTTGTTGTATAAACCTACACTGAGAAAAAAATACATACCTTGCTCCGGTAAAAAATTTCTCTATTTTTGATAATAGCAATTTTCTCTTTTTCAAATAAAATTTTCTTCAATTATAATAAATTTTCACATTTTCGAAGAAATATTTCTTTACTTCTAGGAAATGGAAATATTTCAATGTCTCTAATAATGATAAGTATTTTACTCGCACAAAAAATTTCTCATTTATAGAGAAATTTTATTGAAAATGAAAAACTTTTCTTATATTTTGATAAAAAATTCACTATGAGAAGTATTTTCTTCAATAAAAACAAATATTTTCTCAAAAAAAAAAGTATTTTTCTCTAAAAATGATATATTTTTCTATTTCATGGTAGGTTTTTATCATTTTTAGAGAATTTTTAGTATCGCAATTAGAGAATAGCATTCTCTGGAGCAAAGACTATACCATTTTTCTCTAAATATGAAGCCTTTTTTATCATATTCCGAGACACTTTTTTCTGAGTGTACTATCTTGATCGCATTTTGTCATATTTCTTCCTACTCTTGTATCGTTTTCAGTACCCCAGTGTCAATATTGACTGAGATAAAGTGTTTTTTTTTAATAGTGGCACGCCTTTTTTGTCAAATTTCGCCCATTTGTCATGGTGTTTTCAATAATCCTACCCACTCTTACAATTACTTTTATCATTCTTGTGTTAATATTATAGATTTTTCAAGCACTGCCACACCTCTTAGTCGAAGAACGCCGAATTCCTGGGTAGTAATTTGTAGTAATTGTGCTTACCTCTGTACTTAACTTCAGTACCCTAGTGTCACTAGTATTCGATATAGTGTTTTCTAATATTGCCACACCCCTTTGTCGAATGACGTTCACTTTATTGACAATAATTTGTAATAAGTGTGCCTATCTCTGTACTTATTATCATTACTCTAGTCTCAATATTGTTCTAGATGCAGTGTGCTTCAAATATTGCCACACCTCTCAAAAAACGCCCACTTCAATGAAATTAATTTTTTTATAAATGTTCCTACCTCTATAGTAAACTTCAGTACTCTAGTGTCAATATTATGCGAGATACAGAGTTTTTTAATGTTGCCACACCTCTTTGAAATATAACGCCCACTCAATTGACCGTAATTTTTTATAATTGTTACTATCCTTGCATTTTTTTCATTAAATGTCAGTACCTTAGTGGCAATTTTTACTAAGATACGATGTTTTTCTTGTAGTGACACGCCTCTATATCGAGTACCGCCCAAATTCTTGGCAGTAATTTTTTATACTTGTGCCTATCCTTGTACTAAATTTTAGTATCCTAGTGTCAATAGTATTCGAGATACATTGTTATTTTTAATATTGCCACACCCCTTTTTCGAATAACGCCCATTTTCATGATAGTAATATTCAATAATTGTGCCTTCGTCAGTCCTTAATTTCAGTACTCTAGTGTCAATTTTATTCCAGAAACAGGGTTTTTCCAATATTGCCACACCCTTTTTCGAATAACGCCCACTTAAGTGAAAGTAATTTTTAAGGATTAATCGATTTTAGGATTAATCGATGTACATACATTTACAAAAAAAAAAACAGAGAAACCAACAAGTACTTTAGGAGTAATCCATGTACATACATTTACAAAAAAAACCAACTTGAGAACCTCCTCCTTTTTGAAGTCGGTTAAAAATTAAATTTCAATCATTTTGTAAATTCATCCTAGTAAAAATAATAGAAACAAACAGAAAAG
The DNA here is from genome assembly GCA_958299015.1 of Tetanocera ferruginea. NCBI lineage: Eukaryota > Metazoa > Arthropoda > Insecta > Diptera > Sciomyzidae > Tetanocera > Tetanocera ferruginea. The sequence continues at coordinate 168,899,230 of OY282640.1, forward strand.
AAATGAAACTGTTTCCTTTGTTGAAAAGTTATTGAGTAACTATTTCATTGTTTCTCTTTTATATTTAATAACTTCATGACATCTCCACTCCACACAATTAACCACTTTGGCACAAGTAACTGCCAGTTTAAAAGAATACAACGATTCCTTGATTTTATGCCTAACCGATTCTATGTGCAATTTAATTATTTAATCCTTTCTATGATTAAGATTTAGAGACTGCGAATGTCATTCTATAACACTCATTTTACCTCTTCGAAACCAATTTTTTGAAATTTTGAACGAAGTTTTGGATCATAATTCTACATTAATTTCCATTTTATAGGTATTTCCTGCTTCCAAATGCTTCGAATCTAATGTAGATTCAAAGATATTAACCTTTGTTTCATCTCACTACATAATATTTTGCCAATTTTCTAGAAAGACATGTTTGTTTGCAAAAACAAGTCTCATTGTGATGTCTTTGAGGCTCACATAGAGAAGTTTTCTCGGACTTCTATCCATTAATACTACTTCCCTCAATCGATACCTAATTATACGGTGCATTGTTGATGCTTGTGAATCATATTTCGTCACTAACCACTAAAATAGAAACTGTTGTTATTATTTTTTCCACCACTGTATATCTATATATATATTTATGGTTTTTTTTTTTTAGATAACCAGTCCAAAGATATGTGGATTACCGAAAGCAATCTGTTTTGAGTGACTTCTTTAATATCATTTAAGCCCTCATAAAAGTTCTTAACATTTTTTTCCTTTTTTTCCTTCGCACAAACATTTCTCTTAAACTGCTTTAAAACATTTGCAAACCTTATACATATCGCTAAATTAACACTCTTTTCTCTCTTTACAGGTAAGTTGACTGGCTTGGCAATGCCGCTAAATGTCATACAATTCTAATTGTAAGTACAACTGTCATAATAAAACAAAACAAAATAAAAAAAAAACCACAAATAAAAGCAAAAACAACACTAAAATTTTGACATTATTGTGGCTTAACTAGCTGGCTTATTTAAGTGCATATCATGTTACCGCCAACAACAGCAAAAACAACAATAAAAACTCTAGCTGTCAGAAATTTTATTATAACTAGAGCTCATTGTTGCTTTTTTGTTATAACAATTACAATTACAATTTTTGTTTTGTTTTGTTTAAACTTCGCTTGTTACGCTGTAGTTTTTAATGTTCAGCTGCCAGCATAACACCAACAAAAACAACAACAACAATTAAAACCAACTTTTGTGATATGGCTAACAAACAAAGCTGGCAAATCCCAGCAGAGTGTAGAATTCAGTGCTAAATTGTTGTTTAAAACAATAAAAAAAAAAATACCAAAAAACTGTAGCATAATTATAGGCATACAAATGGTGAAGCTATATTGTTGTTTTGTATGAAAAAATTTGGCAATTAAATGATTGCTGCTGCACTTTAATTGGCAATGTTTTGTTATTAAATATAAGCATAAAATGTAAGCAGCGAGAAAGTCAAAAACATATACAAACGGGAACTGTCTATCCTTGATAAGGTGACGGACGTTATAAACTAATATTCTATTTTATTGACTTCTGCTTAAAATAAAATTCATTTTTGGATCTTCATTTTCTTCAAATTAAGAAAATTTTATAATCTTGTTCTATTAATGATGAAACGTTTAAAAAAAATACGTTCATCTCGAATCTAAATTACAGCTAATTTCACATGGTCTTATCTTCATGAGATCTCCAAAAGTAATTATAATGTAAAAAAACTTAAGCAACAGAGTAGACCAGTGCAAAAATCACGCAAGGTTACTGACGCTTTGGCTTAGCAGCCAACAAAACGGGGCTGTCTAGTCAAGCTATGTAATTTACTCTATACAGAGTTGTTGTTGATGCTTGTTGTTGTAGCTTGAGAAATTTAAGTATTAATAATAAATTGTAAAAAAAATTCAATAGTAAGGTCTTACTTTATTACGGTTCATATGATCGTTGTATTCACAAACATATTAAAATTTTATAGCTTTACAATTTTTATGAAATTTTTTAACCCTCTAGGAACGTTTTGGACTTTTTTTAAGCCCATTAAAAAAACAGCTTTGTAAAATACTCTTTGTAACAGTTGTAGAGTTTTAAAATATTCGATGAAGTTCTACCCTGAAAAAGTGTACAATAAGTCTTTCTGCACAAATTATAATAGGAAAAAAAAAAATAAGTTTTTTATAATTGTAAGATTGCTTCAAAAACTATTCATAACAAACTTTTAGTAATTGTTTTTATTCAAATTTAGTGGATTAGTTAAAACCTACATATTTTTGACTTAAAAGCCAGCTTAGAAAGTGCGCTAGGCTGTTAATGTTTTTTAGAAAAATATGCTATATTTAATTTTAGTTTAACAGAAACTGTGTCAAAAGTATTTTTTTTAAGAAATTTTCTTATAATTTATTTTTTATATATGACAACTTAGTGTTAATTTAGAAAAGATTACTCCATAACCATTGGTTTTTTTCAATAACGCCGTTACTAGGGAACATTTATTTTTGTTTTTCCTAACAATTTTAAATTCTCATTAAATTTTAAACACAACAAATTGCACTTTACTACATATTCAACACATGCACAGGTGTTTTTCAAATAATGAAAACTCGTATCTGTATCTATATAAGTAGAATTTAAATTACTTGAAAAAGTAACTGTAGACTTTATTTAAAATGCTCCTAAAATTATGCAACAAAATCATACCCTCGCTTGTCTTAAAACTCTAACTAAACATTTCAGCAGTTCGGAACTCTATTCTACGAAAACAAAAACTTTTGCACAGCATTTAAATTGTCATATATTAAAAACAACTCTTTCACCGCTACTACCAAACAAACAAACAAACACACAGACAAACACATACACACACACACACACACTATGTTATGTTAGTTAGTAGCAGAGTAACGACAAACTAACAACAATTAAAAGCTAACTTTATGCTACATATTAGACAACAAGATAATCTATGTTGCAGCGGCAACAACCAAGCAAACAACTAAACTATAATAAAACAACAACAACAAAAGTGAGCAGAGCAGCAAAATGGCAAAAACAACAAAAACAGCAACATAATGTCAAGCGATGATATAAGTTTTGGCTGCTGCCATTGTTACCTGCTGAACAATGGCTACACAAACAACAACAACAACAACAACAACAGTAACAATAATGACAGGACAGCGCAGAAATGCTAGCCAATTTCAAGTTTTAGAAGACATTTTGTTTTTTTTTTTTTATGAACGCTTTGCTTGAACAAAAAACGATGCTGCGCTAAATTTTTGCTGCATGCATCAACATTGTTGTGTGTGTGTGTGTGTGTCTATTGCACACATGCACTCACATTATTTCTAAGCCACGCACTCTCTCTGCATAATACACACTCTCCACACTACTATATCCTGTGCTGTCAGTTTGTATGCGCCTCACAGGATAATGTTATGAACTTAATCATTTTACCACGTAGACCAAGTTAACTGAGTCGCATAAAACGTTTTGTTCCAACTGTGCTGCTTCCAGTTTCTTTCTTCTACCAACTTCAACCTCATTCTGCAGTTCTCTTAGCTGCATTCACTGTTCGGACATCAGCAGCATTTCTTTCATGCTTTGTCTTCTATTTTTTTTTTTTTTTCATTTTCTATATTTTGTGCTGCTTTGTTTTTGGGTCAATTTGGGGCTGGCACAGAAGTTGGACTAGTTGTTGGACAACGCATAAATAACGCTTTCTAGAGATTCGATGCTAGAATTGCGTGTGTTTTTTGTGTATATGAGTATTTGTCTGTCTGAGCGACGGTCAACTCGGTCAGCGCTCTTGGCATTTTATAAGCTCCATACTAACGGCTACTTTCTTATTCATACCTGCTCTTAAGCTCAAACGTATACAAATGTTTATGTGTGTTAGCAGGAGTTGCAGAGTTTGAGTGATGTCCAACAGCAGACAGGAAATGACACAAGTTGACTAAATTTTAACCAGCTTTTGTGGCTTAAAAGCCACAATATTCTGTATGACTGATGAGCGCTGACAGCTGTTTAGGTGTGAGCAGCTGCTTGTTTGGGATTGTACTGATAAGAAAAGTTGAGTCATTGAATTTTAATAAAAATAATAAAGAAGTGGCCGTTTCAGCTCACCGTGAAAGGACTTTGATCAAGCTTCTTATGATCAATTGTGTTGCATGTGTGTGTGTTACAAAAAGTTTGTATACAAATAATCGAATATTGAATCTACATGTTCTATACCTATGGTCATGGCTTTATTTACTTTCTGAGGCTTACCATGGTCTGCAGGGAGTGCCTCGGACAGTCGCCCTCGGAAACAGCCACGGCCGTTTTGAATTGCAGCAATTTTTGATAAATTGGTCTCCTCGAGACAAAAGTATGTTTTAAGTTTCGACTCAAAATATTGTAGTTATGAAGGAAATTTGAAAAATAGGGAACTGTACGTTTGACAAAAACATTTCTAATGGATTAATCGCAATATTACTTAAGTCAAAATTTAATAATGTCTTGCGAACATTTTTTTTTGACAGTAGGGTAGTATATAAGGAAACAAATAAAATAAATCTCCATGTTGTAAAAGAATTGATAATTTGCCTTAGTAGTGCGATTGATAGCTCCAACCCACAGTAGACTGAGAGATGCCATTCACTGATACTGATTATATAGACAAAAAAGTTCTGATGGTTCTGATTGAGGTCAAAATTTAGGATGAGAAATAAAAAGAAGTTTTAGGGGGGTAAATCGGGCTAACGGGGCTTAGTAGTTAAAGTTGACCTCAAAGGTCAAAATGTTCTAAAAGACAATGTAGTGCTCATTAAGCTCTTTTCAACGACATATAATTTTTTAAGATCTGACATGTAATGCTTAAGGCGGTCTTCTCATTCAAAACCCGTTTTTTGGACCCTTTTTAAAAAAATTCTTATTTGAAAACGCAAAGAATAATTGAAAACTGTTTTTATTTATTGTATTACAAAAGTTTCAAAGTAAATAAAAAAATTTTTTTTGCCTCGATACGTGGGCTGTTCAAAAAGAAATGAGACTTCAAAGTTGGTGGTGAAAAAAAAGGTGTCGTCACGGCGGCCACGATTCCGGGTCTCTGGAGCGTCTGAAATGAAAAAAAAAACGGGGTTATAATCAGTATAGATGTAATTCTCGGGTGAACCTCAAGCTTAATTTTGTGATTTTTTTTGACAAAATGGCGGCCATTCAAAAACAAAAATTCAATTTCGGGCTTTTTTTTTTTAGTTTAGTGTAAAAAAAAATAGTAAAAAATTTTTTAAAATTATGGTCAAGGTTCACCCGAGAATGGTGACAATTCTACGTCGATTCCACTTTGTTTCATGAAAATCGGTTCAGCTGAACTGGAGATATCATGGCCGCCAGTTCGAAAAACGTGGTTTCGAGATAAACGCGTTTAAAGTTTGAAGTCAAACTTTTTCAAACAAAGTTTTGAAAAAAATCAAAAATGTTTAAATGCAGTTTTAAAGAACTGACAATTCTCCGTCAAATTCATTTTGATTCATCAAAATCGGTTTGGTAAAACCGGAGAAAACTTAACTCATAGGTCAAAATGGTAAAACCGGAGAAAACTTAACTCATAGGTCAAAATACGAGGGTTTCAAAAAAACCAAAAATTTTTGAGGCTTCTGAGAACTCAATTTTTTGCTTGCATGAGGCACAAATTACCAACGCTGACAACGTGGTAAACACAGAACAGAACTCGAGAATGCAATACTTCAAATTGTTTTTGATTGATACTTCGTCGTCTTCGTTATTCTTGAATTTCTTGGCCGATGTACTGGTATATTCAGAATCCTCTGGTCTAAGATGCTGATTTCCACTAAACCCGCGTTTTTTAGCACGATTCTGACGCTCACTTGGGCGTTTTTTTTTTCTTTATTACTTTTCCGATCCATTTTACAAAAATCACAATAAATTTATGAAAAATTTACTTTTCCGTTCACTGAAGCGCACGCGTCTGTTGCTCAACTCGATACAAACTGAACTAAATGATGCTTTCAGTTGAACACTTGGACTCAAAAAATGCTTCAACCCCTTAAATAAGCAGAAATGTGTATTCGTATGTTTGTATGAATATGTGTGCAAACACGTTTTTACCTAACAATAAACATTTTCAACAGAATTCGGTGGTTACTTCATGCCGCTTCGTTCGAAAATGAGGCGAAAAAAAAATAGCTCATTTTGACGAAGACCTTGTTCACAAAAAGGCTGTATCTTCTAAAGTATTTTGAATTTTTAAAAATCCTTTTAGGGGCATATTCACAACTACCCAAGCTATAAAAAAATGCAAAAAAAAAGTCGAAAAAAAAAAGTTGCTGAGAAGACCCCCTTAAGTTTTGCAAAAATGATTATTTTGGCTGTTTTTCCGGTGGTCCAAAAAAATTTTATTTTGTTTTTGTAATCCTCTCGAGGTCGACTTTAAAATAGGGGGTGGTTTTTTCAAACTGTTTTTTTTTTTGTATGGAAGCCGACCCACTCTAATGTCCACTGTAAATTTTCAATCAAAACCAGTTAAGTCCAATCAAGTTATCATTTGAGTAGTTTTCATTGAAAATCAGATTGTCTGAATAAAACGTTTAATTTTTTGCTTACAATGGATCAGATGAAATTCATAAATTTAACATTTTAGCGGATTTGGGTACGCGTTCTTAAAAAAAATTGAAAGTAACAAGCAAAAAAAATTTTTTTTTTCTAAAAAGAACCTTCAGGAGAATTAAAAATTCTTCGACGGATTCTATCCCATTTGAAAAAGAAGTGTGTAGAAATCATTTTAATGAATTTATCTAACTTTTGAAATCCCGAACGGCGAAATCAAAATTTTGATTAATTTTTAACTTTCAAAACCAGACAAGTCCAAATTTGAAATTGAAAATATGAATTTTTTTTTTTGCACTTTGAGGCGTATTTTTTTTCGCATAATATATCTATTCCTGTGGAGCATAATTTTGCATAGTTGATATGTTTATAAAAAATGTATGTCAAAATTAAGACGCTTTTTTCGATTTCCGAACAATTCGATCTGTGTGGCTTATTTGGTTTTGAATGTAAACTCCTCAAATATAGACTCACAAATTTAAAAGTGCGCATATAATATGGCTCCAATTTCAATATCTTTTCATAAATTGGCGTAGGTAAAACATTTAAAAACCATTTTCACCCATGTTTCTTAACCGATCGATTTTGATAATTTGTTTTAAATGAATCAGAGTGCAAAAAAAGAGTGCACCGTTTTTATAAAATACCTTTTTTTTGCCAAATTATTATGTAAAGAATTTGTTTTCGAGATTAATTTTGTATCGAATCACCAGAGAATGTATGTATAAAAGTTCGATTTTCAGTTTACTCTAGTACAATAAAATACATCTTAGGTTTTCTTAAGATAATTTTTTGAACTCCAGGTTATTCGATATCTTTTTTTAGAATACTGAAGTCAAAATTTAAAATACCAAATCAAATATGATTTCTATTATAGTACTTATTTCTATAGAACATCTTCGGTTTATTATAGAAGCATAAAAATACAAAGAATTACCAAAATCACTTGGAATTTTAAGATCACTGATAAAAATTCTAAAATCGAAAGAAATTTTAAGTTCACTGATTTAGAATATAAATAAACAAAATGAAAAATTAAAAATAGCACATTCAAGATGGCGACCATGAAACCTCACATTTCCTTACATTTTGCAACATTTGGGTTTTGGAAGTTGCTGCTTGAAATTCTAAAACACAAATAAAAAATTTGAAATGCGCAACAATATCCAAATAGTGCATAAAAATGGCTACTACGAAAATACTTACTATTATATTGCTTCTATACTACTTCTTTAGTACTTCTATAATACTGCTATAAAACTTATGTATTACTTTTATGATACTTCTATAATACTACTATAATACATCTACAATATTTTTACATCATTTGACATATCCTTAAATTTTGTTTCAAGTTTTTGAGTTTAAAGTGCTTAAGTCAAAAATTAAAAATTTCAAAATGACATATCCAAGATGGAAGCCAACTAACTTCTATAATGCCACTTCACATTTGCTTGAATTTTTAAGCACGTGGGTTTTGCAGGTTTGATTTTCTAAAAACGCAAATCAAATATTAAAAATGTCTAACTTCTACATTATGACTTTAAATTTTCTTTAATTATATTAAGTAACAGAACACGAGCTCACTGATCAAGAATATCCAAAATGATGACTATGAAAATAATTATATCTATAATTCGTGTATAATACTTATATAATACTGCTATAATACTTCAACAATATTTTTTTAATACTTCAATAATATTTTTTTTTAGTGCTTCTATAATACTTCTGTAATACTTCTATAATACTTCTTTAATACTTTTATAATATTTCTGTAATATTTATGCAAAACTTCTCTTTTTTTAGTTTACTGGTCATATAAAATTTCTGCAAAACTTCTATAATACTTCTGTAATGCTTCTACAATGCTTCTAAAATACTTCTTTTATACTTCTTTCATATTTATTTAATACTTTTATAATATTTCTGTAATATTTCTATAAAACTTCACTTTTTTGAGTTTACTGGTCATATAAAATTTCTACAATACTTCTGTAATACTTCTATAACGCTTCTATAATACTTTTTTAATACTTGTTTAATACTTCTTTAATACTTATGTACTACTTCTATAATATTTCTGCAATATTTTTATATAACTTTTCTTTTTGAGTTTACTGGTTTAAGTCAAATTAAGTCAAAAATTAAATATTTAAAATTTAAAATATGTAGTATTACAGAAGTATGTACATGAAAGTACATTACTTCTAACATTACTTCTTATTTCTGTAATACTACATAAAAATTGAATAAGTTATGTAAAACATAGAATAAAGAGTTTCCTAACCAAAAATCTACACTAAAAATTTCAAATTTCAAATTGGCGCATTTAAAATGGTTGCCATGCAAGTGCTTCCTTTTTTAGCACTACTTAGAGATTTCCTTAAATTGAGTAAAACATGGGTTTTAAAGTGCATATTAAAATATATTAGTGTAGGAGGGACATATGAGAAAAATATACGCGGCAGAGAAAACAGAACTTTTAAAATTTTATTTTAAAAATTCATAACTCAGTCAAAATCAAACATTTTTCCAAATTGAGCATTGAACAAATTACAAGAAAAAAAATTAAAAAAAATATATCTTTCACTTCAACATGGTTTTGTAGAGCTCCAAACTGGCGGCAGAGAAAAAAACGGGACCTCGTGGTTGCACCGCTGGGAGTCACAAAAAGAGTTCGATCTGAAAAAATGACTTTTTTTAATCTTAACAAAATTGGTTATCGTAGGACTAGACCATTTTAAAATTTTTTTTTTTTCAAATTTTGGTGTGCTCCAAATTTGAAAGTGTGCTTTTTCGAAAAAATGTTGACTTTAAAAATTCATAAAAAATCGAAAAAAAATTTTAAAAAAAGTTCGTGTCATACGATAGCGAATCAAGTTTTAAAAATATCCAAAAAACAAAAAAAATTTCGTCAATAAATTAAGCCGCTAGTGCCGCAACCAGTACCAAAAACATGGTTTCGAGATAAAAGCGTTCAAAGTTTGTTAACAAAGAAAAATTCACTCTCACTAATTCGGCTGTAACTTTTGAAGCCATAAGAATTTTTCCATGATATTTTTTTTTTTAGAATCTTAAGAATATTTACTAAAATTTCAAAAAACGGCCAATGTCATGTCCCCCCTTAAGGCCGTTTGAAATTTTTAAATAAAAAATTCAAAATGGTACATCCAAAATAGCTGCCATGTTAATGCTTACTTCTGTAATACTTACTAAAATTTTTGCTAAAATTACGAAAAACGTGATTTTTTAACGTTTGCTATCAAAAATTTGTAGTCAAAAAATAAAATTTCAAAATGATGGCTCAAATATAGCTTACTTGAAGTTACGTGCTTCTTTTATACCACATTAAATTTTCTTTACTTTTGTAAATCTTAGTTTATTATGCTTACCAATCATAAATTTAGAGTCTAATGTTTTATACTCGAAATTATGGATCTTAAATGGACATTTGAAATGCCCTATAGTGCTTCAATAATATAAAAAAACCGTAGTTAAATTCAACAAGCTGGCTTTTGTGAAAAAAAATAAAATAAAACTGAGCTAAAGAACTAATGTTTAATCAATAAAATATTTGTTTAAAATTTCATCCAAAAAAATTATACAAGCTACTTGTATAATTTTGCTAATTTATTGATAATTATCAATTATAAATTATTGAAGCAAAAAACACTGACAATTTGTCACATACATAAAATTCGAACTAATAAAAGTTTATTGAGTTACCCAGAAACTTAGCAGGTACTTAACTGTTAAAGCTTTTGTCTAATTTAACATTAGTTTTTTGTTGATTTAACTTAAGTATTCTTCTTGGTGAGTTTTAAATATTTTAAATAAAGTGGGAACCAGTGGTCATGAATTCACATTCAAAACTCGTAGATACATAAAGTTTGTTTCAATTTGACAACCACAAACAGACTAATGACCATAAAACCTGATGTAAAATTGTTATACGAGCAGCGCCAAAAAGTTCGCCATCTTTTTATTTTTCAATGAGCCATTCTCATTTGCTTTGTTGTTTATTTCATCAGGTAATTGAATTTGTCGAACTTTAAAAGCAAATAAAATTGACTTGTAAGACTAGTGTCCTGACCAACTGCATCTAGTCTTTAATAAAGTGCTTCCATAACAACTGTGACAAAACTATTATTTGTTCAACATGCCTGCAAATTCGTTACACAAAAAAAAAAAAATTAAAATAAAAAAAGAGCAATACAACATTTTGCGTAGGCCATAAAAAATCATTTCGAAACCACGTTTTACGTTTTGCGTGTGCGACGCTTTACGATTCATTGCATAAAAAGCCCATAAATATGCCTTACCTTTTGCTGACCGCAAAAAAAAAAACACGTATAACCATTGCCACACACACTTAAATGCTGACACATACGCAACGCAGCACACAGTGTTAGTATGTGCGCATCCTTTTTTACATTCTTGCATAACGTGTTCTTAACTGGCGCTAAGCTAAGCGTTTACGCCACACACACACGCACACTCACAAAACAACCTAGATCAGAAACGTGTCTAGAGTTACCTCGTTGCTTCCGCAACATTGCATACATAGGGTTTCATACATAAACTGCCCTAAATTAGCCTAAAATCTAACAGAGAAGCAAAAACAAAAAAGCATGTTAATAAAACAACACAACCTTTGACATGAGTGTATATTTGAGTGTGTGTGTGTGTGTTATTGTGTGAGTGGTTTGTTTTTTCTTTTGCCTCTTTATTGTTGTAGCTGTTACCGCTGTCAGACGCACTTTTACGTACACATTTAGCCGCTCTATCCACTGGACCTATCTGTTCTGCTGCCATTAGCAAGTTTTTGCATTTTATTCCTGCCTCATAAATCTTGCATCCTGGCTGCTATACATTATTTTATATAATAATGTGTTGTTGTTTTTATTTTCTTTCTACTTTTTGGGGCTCTATTATTTTTGAGTCAGTTTTGTTGTTGGCCAAATATTTGCTACCTCTTTCGAGCAGTGTTGCTTTTACAACAACGTTAAGTTTATCTCTTTAGCTTGTCTGGATTTTGTATGTTTCGCTGCTGTTTGTTTGAATTGGTTTCCTTTTTTGTTTTTTTTTTTTTCTACCCCGCTATTTCCATTTACTTGAGTGCTTATTAAGCTTTAGTTACTGGCCTAAAAATATTTATGCATAAACTTTATGAATAACAGATTTCCTGCCAACACCACCTGCCTTCATCACCCCCCCCCCCCCCGGCCCCCCCGCCAAATGCTTGGGTTATTATTGCTATAGCCATAAGAAATTTTCTACTGATTTTGTTTTATGTAAACGCGCGCGCGCTTTTGTTTTTCATCTAAGCTTTCTCTAAGCTTGCAGCTGTCATTATCACATCCCGTATTGTTTTTTTTTTTTTTTTTGTTATTCTTGTTCTTCTTTTAGCTAAGTTTTCGCATTATAATTTAATTTTGGTTACTTGAGCAAGAAATTGAAGAAGAAGTTCTCATTAACAAGCTTTTACATGCTAAAAGCTTTTCAAGTAAATGCTTAAAATTAAAAGTTTGTTAGTAATTGTTTTGTTTACTCAAAGCTTTAATTAATTGATTTTATGTCATGCTTTAACACATGTTTGCGACCTTTTATTGAAATAAAAAAAAAAATTATATTTGCCTAAAAGTATGCAAAGTACATTTTTGTTTTTTTACTCTTAATATGTATGCCATGAACTAAACAAGTTCTGTTATTTTACTTTCCCATTCTACTAGCGATCCATTTCTATTTTAGTTGCTCAATTGAGACGCTGCTGCACCACCCCTGTATAAACCGAGTAATATTTCAACTTTGTTTTTTTTAGATTTTGCCTTTGTTTGGTCACTACCAACTTAAAGCTACTTGAAAAATCCTGCGTTTGAACTCCCGTTGAACCCCTTTCAACTGATCGCTGCTGTTGTTTGTTATCCTTGTAATAATTCCATTGACAGCTACACTTAAGCAGCAGCAGCAGCAGCTACAACAACAACAACAACAACATCAACTGCACCAATAAAAACATAAAAAAGTAACCCACAAAATCAAACTGCACATCAGCTGCAAAAACTCTAAAAAATCCACAAAAATGTTGGCAGTGCACTGTTACTCATTCATTGCTTTCAAATCCGTTGAGTTTATTTGTTTGTTTGTTTTTTTTTTTCGGTGCTGTTGGGTGATTTTGTCTGTTCGTACTTTGTTAGTTTATGTTTAAGGTACTATTACAGTGTGTAAAAAATAAAAAATTAATTTTTTTTTTTTTTAGAATCTGGCTCCTTAAGGTCTTAAAAATACGTATACGAAATTTTAGAAAAAAATATCAAATGAAAAAAAAGATATAACATACACTACATTCGTATGTCGCGCATTTATTCATATAATATCGTTCATAGAAGAAAATCTAATCGCGTTTTTCTCGAAACAAGTTTTTTCGAATTGGTTTCTAAGATATCTCGAGTTCTGCTTGATCGATTTCGATGAATCTTGATTCATTGTGATCATCATAGACTCTGTTAAGCACTCTACCTATAAAAAGCCAAGAAACTTTTATATATTGTTTTTTACGGCTAAGAATCTCTGCCAAAAAGAGGGGTTTTTTGTTAATTTGTTTTTCAAAGCATGCCATTTTTTTTGTTTTGTTTTTTTTTTTTATTTGCGTAGGTAGAGTGCTCAACTACAACCCTTAACTGAAGAATGCACTTTGATTTTTTACTTTCCGACGCCTTGAAAATGCTGTAGACGAGAAACCAACTTACAACCTTTTTTTAAATACGCCAACTTCAACGACCTCTAGAAAAGAAACAACAAATACAAAAACAAAAAACAACATTTTTTTTATAAATTCTACTTTAACTGTACATAATTTTAATAAATTTGACTTAAATAATTTATTAATACTATGTAAAAAACATTAATAAAAAAGGTGTTGTTTTTAATAGCTTCACACTGTAATAGTACCTTAAGCTCAACATTTAGTCTTTCTCTCTCTTTCTCTCTCTCTCTTTCTGGCTGTTACTTTTAACTGCAGCGTTTGAGCTTCTTACACAGATACCATCTAGCTCTGCTTTGATGCTGATTTATATTTTCAGTTTTGTCTATAAAGCACGATTGGTTTTAACTCTCATCAATTGTGGAATTCAGTTTTTTATATATTCTTGGAATAAATTTCTTTATAAGTGAGGTTTTGTTTGTGGTTTTTCTAAATTTCAAATTTATTTTTACTAACATTTAAAGCAAAATTTAGGTTAAAAGGTGAAGCAGTATATAAAGGGTGATTTTTTAAGAGCTTGATAACTGTTTTTTTAAAAAAAACGCATAAAATTTGCAAAATCTCATCGGTTCTTTATTTGAAACGTTAGATTGGTCCATGACATTTACTTTTTGAAGATAATTTTATTTAAATGTTGACCGCGGCTGCGTCTTAGGTGGTCCATTCGGAAAGTCCAATTTTGGGCAACTTTTTCGAGCATTTCGGCCGGAATAGCCCGAATTTCTTCGGAAATGTTGTCAAATGTTGTGAATCGTGTTGTTGTTGTCAGATGGGGCTACGTCAAGTCTAAAGTCTACAGAAATAAGCCAGCAACTATTCCAGCTTTGGAAGACAACATTTCCGAAGAAATTCGGGCTATTCCGGCCGAAATGCTCGAAAAAGTTGCCCAAAATTGGACTTTCCGAATGGACCACCTAAGACGCAGCCGCGGTCAACATTTAAATAAAATTATCTTCAAAAAGTAAATGTCATGGACCAATCTAACGTTTCAAATAAAGAACCGATGAGATTTTGCAAATTTTATGCGTTTTTTTTTAAAAAAAAGTTATCAAGCTCTTAAAAAATCACCCTTTATAAAATGGAATTTGTGCTCTAATCTTTATTCAATCCTTATAATAAATTGAAAATTTAGGCACAAAATATACTGATTAATAAAAAAATTCGTGCTTAGCTGTTAGGTTTTAAGTTAAATAAATTTGCTGTGCATACTTTCAGGCTGAAAATGTTTTAAAAAGTTTAAGAATAATGAATAATTACAGTTTAGGCGATACTAGGTGCAAAGCAGAAAACTTGTTGGCTTGCTTGTAATTTGTTTGCTGAAAACCCGTAGGACTAATGTCATGATGTGAAATCATTTTCCTGTTGTGCGATGGTCCACGGTTCGAATCTCACTGATGCCAGATGAATACATATTTTATGGTGTACAATTTTTCATATACTTTATTGCTTATTTATGAGTTTAAAAAAAGCTCAAGCACTTAGAAGCTTGACAGACAAATCAGCATTAAGTCCATTACGGCACCCAAACATGAAGCTTCTTTTTAAAACCAACTTTATTCAAATGGTTTAAAACTGTTTTGTGGTCGATCTTCAGTTCCTTTGCGATGTCATGGCTGCTCACATGACGATTTTCTTCAACCTTATCCATTATTTCATCGACTTTTTCGGTGATGGGTCGTCCAGAACGAGTAGCATCTTTAACTTCAAAATTTCCAGAATAAAATTGAGCGATCCATTTTCTGGCATTTGATTGGTATAGAGTACCTTTATCATAAACCTCACGAATCTTTTCAGTGACGCATTTTTTTCCTTTATCGTAGTAGTAAAATTATAAAATATAGCGTACTTTTTCTGAAATTTCATTCAACTTTTTTATACTCACTTTTAATCACTTTAAAACACACTTTTGAATACGATGAACCAATCAATATCAGTGAAATAATCACAAATAATTAGCTGATATCTTTTCTGTTTAGAGAAAAATAAAAAGAGTTGCCAAATGCAGTTTACCGTTTCAATGACACTTTGAAATCAAGCGAACTCGAACACGCCGAATACTTTTCCCCCAACCTATAGTTATGTACACTAGGGTGTCCCAAGAGAAATTTTTTTTTGGATTTCATAATTGCCCAATCTTTGTTTCAGAGCTTATGGGGTAAAGCATTTTTGAGATATTTTTCAACTTCTTTGGAAAGGTTTAAAGGATTTTCCCTAAAAATCAGGTTTTTCGGAGATTTTTCGCATTTCAAGCATAGTTAGTCAATAGCAGACTTTTCTGCGACCTCTAAACCTTTTTCAAAAAAATTAAAAAAAAAAAAATCAAAAATACTTCACCCATAAATTTTCAAAAACAGCTTGAGCAAAAAAAAATATTTTTTTGACACTAATGTATGTACACTCAGAAAAAGTTTCTCGGAATATGATAAAAAAGACATCATATTTAGAGAAAAATGGTATAGACTTTGCTCCAGAGTATGCTTTTCTCTAACTGTCTAAAATGGAATGATCCTAAAAATTCCCCAAAAATGATAAAAAGCTTCCATGAAAATGAAAAATATTTGAAAATATTTCGTTTTTAGAGAAAAATACTTTTCTATGTTTTGTTATACTTTAAATTTTTTTAAATACTTCTTATAGTGAATTTTTTATTGAAATATAGGAAAAAGTTTTCATTTACAATAAATTTTTTTCTATAAATGAGAATTTTTTTTGCGAGAAAAATACTAACATTTCCATTTCCCACAAAGAAATATTTCTTCGAAAATTTAAAAATTTATTCTAATTTAAGAAAATTTTATTTGATATAGAGAAAATAGCTATTATCGAAAATAGAGAAATTTTTTATCGAAGAAAGATATGTGTTTTTTTTTCTGAGTGTACTAAGAAATTTCGAAGTTTTCGAAATTTTTCAATATTTAGAAAGGGCAAAAAGGAATTTTTTGCAGTTTGTGGGAAAAAAACCAAAAAAATACTGGCAACCCTGAGAATAATTGAGTAACTCGACTTTTTCTCTCACATGCTCTCAACTTATTTAGAAACTCTCTATTATTACTCTTAATAAAACATACCCAGTAGAAATTATGGTCTTATAAATTGATGGATGAAATAATTGATTAATTTATGTCCAGTTCTGGCCTTCAACCGCTACTACTGGGTTTTTCCACTGATAAGTAAAACTTTTGAAAATAACTTCGAGCTACTCGAAAAGTTGATTTATTCCATACGAGCTTCAAGTCGAATTATTCAACTTGTAATATGTTAAAATGTTTCATTATCATTAGAAATATTTAATGGTATGAACTAAGGCGGGTCAAATTTATTAGCAATCTGGCTCTGTGAAAGGCTTTAATGAACTTTGTCGAAGAAAGCATAACTTTTTAATTCTGTTTATCACAAAGGAATTTCAGAATAAATTTTCTTCTGTTGATGTTTAATTTGTATTCGAATGTTTTTGATTAAATAACGATAAAATTTAAAAAATTCTATTAGAATTATAAATTATTTTTGCATATAAATTATAATAGAATAATTAATATATATTTTTGTTGGATATATATTTCTACCAGCTTTTAGTATCTGTACTTATATCTGATATTTATAAAATGATTTGATCAAGAGTATTTAACACAAAATATGCATCTTTCTATAGATTATAGAAAAGGCTTTTTTTTCATTTCCGGTATGTAAACTGCATTTACAGTTTATGTTCTTTTCTACAAAGAGTCTTAAAATCATCCAAATTTTGCAATTTTCTCTGTGCCAGATCAGCACAATTATCTGCCATACATTTTGTTCCGCCTTTTATTAGGCGATGATCCTATTGTAATGTAGAAATGTATTGAGCATGTTACACGAACTGTTTTGAGTGGTGAAGGGTTGTAATAGAGGCGTTAAATTTGTTTCACTACATTCAAAGTCGGATGATCTTTTTCTTTCTGTTTGTTGTTTACAACTTTCCTACTCCAATGCCTACTTACTGTGTAATGTAGGATGTAATGTAGGTGTTTTAGAATTCATGCCAAACTAGTGTTAAAGATAATTGTTGACAGCCATTTAATTGTAGAAAAAGTCGATGATATCATATGTCTATCTATAATTGGTTAAAAAAAAAACAGACATTGCATTTTATCAAAAAAGTATTTTTCTTAAGAAAACATCACAAATATGGTAGGCATGCAAAGAATGCGTTTGAAAAGGCTGAAGCATATGTATTTCAAAACAAAAAATAACAACTTTTTGATAATATTTTAAATCATTTAAAATTTCCACAAAAAAATGTCAGCACAAATTTCAAAATATCTCTTCTTTAATACCAGCACACAATAAAAATGACTTCACACACAAACACACACACACAACCAAAACAAAAAGCAACCAAATCCATGCATACACAAATAAAATGCTTACAGCAACATAAAAAAGAATTACGCAACGAAATAAAGCAACTCAAAGAAATAATGTCATGCGATAAAAAACACAAGATAGAATCTGCAATTTGAATTTTAATGCGAATGCAGTTTGTCTGAGAATTTTTATTATGATGATATTTATGTGGATTTTTAATAACTCAAATAAAAAGACTGACTGCTGACCGAAAGAGCTGCACGACTGACATGGCAATGGCACTCGGGCGATGGAATGGAATGTGGCACAAAGTGGGTGATAAATGTGGCAAGAGAAAAAACAAAACAAAAAAATAAACCAACAACATGATGTTCATGTTGATGCTGAGTAGAACATAAGTCGACGAAGTAGAAGAAGTGTTGAATATGCCGTAGAAGCCAACAAGTACTAAGCCACAACAACAACAACAACAACACTGCATCCGCTTTCAATTTAAAATATAAGCTTGCGGCTAGAATCACAATATTAACAAAAACAACAACAAAAACAGTAACAAAAGCAATGACAAGCAGCAAGACGTATGGTGTGTGTCGCACAGCACGTTTGGGTGTTGCTGTTGCTGTTGCTGCCGCTGTACAAAGGAAACGGAAATGCGTGCCATATTTATGCGCTACATGGCAGCTGAGAATCACAACGTATACGAAAAACAACAGCAAATAAAAAAAACCAAAAAATTTATTTTATAAACAACGCCGTAAAATGGCAATGTATTAAAATACAACCAGCATTGAGGGCAAATCAGAGTCCTTTCGGTCACTGCCTGGCTGCTACGCTGCTTTCTGCGCTTCTTCCTACTCCGCTGCTCTGTGTATGTTTGCGTGCGTTTTTATCATCAACACACTAGCGTTTCTTACAGCAAGCAAGCAAGCTTGCACATAAAAAGCACAGCATAAAGTAAAAAAAACAAATACCGCAACACAAAATAACTGGTGCGTCAGCATGAAGGAAACTGGACATTCATCAGTTATATGGAGACCACAAAACAAGCAACCAAATAAAAACTATAAAAAAATCAAGCAAACCAACGCAACCCAAACCAAAACAGGTCCACCTAAGTAGCAACTTTCATGAGAAACATCAATTCAGTTAGTTTTTTTTTTTTTCTCTTTGGCCTCCATTTTAGTTGTATTGAAACAGCAGCGGAAGTCAGGCGCTTTGCAAAAAAAAAAAAAAAAAGAAAACCAGTGTTGTCTGCTTTTGCCCATCAGTCGCCGCCATATTGAATAAACGCAAAATAATTGCTTTTTAAATGGGATTCTATGACGACGACGAGGACAACGACGACAGCGACAACCACCATCACGTTGACGTTGAGCTTTCAATGTGCTTACGTCTTGACCGCACACGACGCCCACGGTCTGAGCGATATGACTGTTCTGTTTTTTGAGCTTATGCTAAAGTCAAAGCTGTTTGTGGACTTGGCTTGTTGTCTTTTATAGCCATTCATTCATTTATCCGTAGTTCGTTGAAAATGCGTTGGTTTTATGACATTTCTTCAAATGCATGCGAAGCCAGAAGCAAGATAATGAGTTGGAAAAATCTACAGCGGATTATATGTGGGTGTGCGTAACTTGAATACTGCTATTAAAAAAGAGCTTTTGGCATATAAACATCATAATTTTAAAAACCTAAATTAAAAGCAAGCATAAAGCCTCAATAAATTAGCTGCCTTTATTTTGAAATAAGTATTTTCATGCAATGAAACAGCTTTCACACAATGCAGAAAACTTGCGCAATTCTTTTATTGCTATGCAAAATATTATACTTCTTGTGCCCCCCCCTCCCCTCTACTTTCCAAGTAAACTATTTTTTAAGTAAACTATAAAACTTTTCTAAAAGCTTTCATTTGATAAATTGAATCATTTTCAATTTTTGCTATTCTTGTAAACATTACTTTAACATTAAGTCGCAGTAAAACACTTATAAACATTGTTGTTGTGAAGCAGCACCACAACAGCAGCAACAACGGCAATATTCCAAATAACAGTAGCTCATAAAATTATGTACACGCTCGAAATGAACACGCCATGCTTTATTCAAGTGCTCTCAACTAACTGCTTGCTGGCCACGAAGCAGCACTTGAAGCGCTGCGAGTCCTTATCACGCAACTTTTGCAAAGCTGACAAAGCTTTTTTTCGCACTACACAGTGTTGTAAGTTTTCTTCTTCTTTGCAACAGTAATAGCTGAAGCAGCTAAGGCAATGTTTCAAAAACTGTCGAATTGGTATGCAGCAAAAACAAAAAAAAAAAGTTAAACACAAACAATGCAAAAACAATGTCATTTCGTTTGGGCCATTTTTCAAGTACAGTCTGGCGACATAAACTTTTGTGTTTTTTTTTTTTATTTGTTATTTTTTTAATTCACTTCTGCTGCTCATGCGTTTTCAGGCAACCGCAAGGCTGCAGTGCTGCCAACTGTTAAAACTGATGACTTTTCTTTTGCGCGCTATCAGTATTATTGCAGTGAGTAGAGAAGCACTTTAAAGTTTGTCTGGCTTTTAATTTTTTTTTTTTAGTTTTTCTATAGATCGTTTTTATCATTGTTTTGCATGCTTTAAGAAAAAGTTTGATATTTGCCGCATTCATCTTAAAGCTGCAGTTGCTAAACTCTATTTTTAGAGCTTCGAAATCATACAAAATATACAATTTTAATCATACCAGCAATGCTTACTTAGAAAATTGATTACATAAGCAAATTTGAGAAAATAATTCTGCAGTCACCGAGAAGCTTTTAAGGCGTGAAAACCAAAAAATTTACTTAAAGTCAAAAAATTTGATATAATAATAGTTTTATGTAAAAAGCTTTTCAAAGCTTTTCAAGATTTTCAGCTATGTAAGTTAGTTAAAAAGTTTTTTTTTTTTAAAAAAAGCTCTATTATAAGTTTTATGCATATGAAAAATATTAAGCTTTTCAAAATAAACTTTTTAAGCATGAAAACTTGAAAAAGAAGCTCAAAGGCCAAACATTCAATCCAAAAAAATTTTTATTTAAAAAGCTTTTTGGACTTTTAAAGCTTTTCACAAAAATAAGATATTTCAACTTGTTTTAAAAAAAAAAATTTTTAGTTAAAATATTAATTTAAATATTTAAATTTATTATTTAATTAATTCAAAATATTAAGCTTATAAACAAAGCTTTTTCGGTTTCGAAAAAGAAGCTTGAAAGCTGCTTTAATTTTAAATGTACATAAAATTTGTATCTCAAAAGATTTTTGAGCTTTTAAAACTATACAAACATTTTTCATAAGTAAAAATGAATTAAATCAGTTTTTTAAAAAAGCTCTAATACAAATTAATTTTATATTTATAAAATATTAAACATTTAAAAATAAGCTTTTTAAGCTTGAAAACTCAAGCTTTAAAGCAAGTTTTAGAAACATTACTAAATTAAATATTTGTTTTCTTATATTTAAAACCTTAAGCTTCAAAAATGCAGGTTAAGCTTAAAAACATTTGAAATGTGAAAAGGATTATGAGCTTTTTAAGCTTTTCAATGATTTTACAGAATCATAAATTAGCTAAATCAGTTGTTTTTCCAAAGCTCTAATAAAACTATTTTTATATTATTTCTTTCAATTTAATTTTGACAAATATTTATATTTGAAAAATTTTGTGCTTTTCTACATCTTAAATCTACATCTTAAAAGAAGCTTTACAAAAAAAATAAAACGTTTAAAAAGTTCCTTCAAGTCATACAAATTTAACTCAATTCATTTTTTATTCCAAAAAAGGTTTTAAAGCTTTTCAAAATTATTCTTGAAATATAAGTTAGTTAAATCATAATTTTGAAAAAGCTTTTTTATGTTATTTTCAAATTAAAGATATTAAAATTCTAATAGGAAGCTCTTCAAGCTTGAAAACTAAAACTTTAAAGCTTTTATGCGGTTTTCAGAATTAAAAATCTTTTGTACAATTTTTAAAAGCTCTCATATAATTATTTAATTTGAAAATGTTTTGCTTTTAAAAGAAAGCTCTTAAGCGTGAAAACTTTTAAACACTCGGCAAAATTATTTCTAAGAACGTTTTGTATACAAAAAAACTTTTTAAGATTTTAAAGTTTTTCAATAATTTTTCAAAAAAAAATAAATTAGTTATATAAGTGTTGTTTTTAAAAAAACCAGAGATAATTTTTCATTTGAAAAATTTGTTGCTTTTAAAAAGAAGCTTTTAAAGCTGAATGCATAAAAAACTCGCTTAAGTTCAAAAATGTTGTATTAATAAAATTTTTTTTTAAAAAAGCTTTTTGAGCTTTAAAGTTTTTCAAAAAATTTTTAAAAATATAAAAAAATACATGTGTTTTTTTTTTAAAAGCTCTAATATAATTTTATTCAGTTGAAAATTTTTAACTTTCAAAGCTTGGATACGTATAAAAGTTGCTTAAATGCAAAATATGTTGCCTCTTTAAATTTTGTATGTAAACAACTTTTTTAGCTTTTAAAGCTTTTTAACGATTTTTCATAAATATAAGTCAGTAAAATTTATTTTTTCATAAAAAATTTAAGTACAATATAAGTTTTTTATAAAAAAAATTCAAAAATGCCTAGAAAACGTTAATCGTATC
Source organism: Tetanocera ferruginea (assembly GCA_958299015.1). Taxonomy (NCBI): domain Eukaryota; kingdom Metazoa; phylum Arthropoda; class Insecta; order Diptera; family Sciomyzidae; genus Tetanocera; species Tetanocera ferruginea. The sequence goes on from OY282640.1 coordinate 168,921,590, forward strand.
ATAACTTTCAACAAAAAGTGTGGTTGAAATCGTAAAGCTTTACAAGCTTTTTGAAAAAATTAAAAATTTAATAAATTTAATAATTTCTCCTTCACAAACTAACCTTTTAATATTTGAATTATAGCTTTTTATATGATTTTAAAATAAAACTAAAAAAAAAAAAAAAAAATAAATTTAAAAATTTAAAAATATCAACATGAATATCATTTAAATTAAATTTTTATCATTTCACTTAAATTTAAAAATTAAAAAAGTTAATGTAAAGAGTTAAAAATTTAAAAATTTAAAAATGTAAAAATATAAAAACTAAAAAATTTAAAAGTTTAAAAATTTAAAAACTAAAAAATTTAAAACTTTAAACATTTAAAAATTTAAAAAATTACAAAATTAAAAATTTAAAAAAAATAAAAATTTAAAAATTAAAAAATTTAAAAATTTATAAAATTAAAAATTTAAAAATTTAAAAATTTAAAAATTTAAAAATTTAAAAATTTAAAAATTTAAAAATTTAAAAATTTAAAAATTTAAAAATTTAAAAATTTAAAAATTTAAAAATTTAAAAATTTAAAAATTTAAAAATTTAAAAATTTAAAAATTTAAAAATTTAAAAATTTAAAAATTTAAAAATTTAAAAATTTAAAAATTTAAAAATTTAAAAATTTAAAAATTTAAAAATTTAAAAATTTAAAAATTTAAAAATTTAAAAATTTAAAAATTTAAAAATTTAAAAATTTAAAAATTTAAAAATTTAAAAATTTAAAAATTTAAAAATTTAAAAATTTAAAAATTTAAAAATTTAAAAATTTAAAAATTTAAAAATTTAAAAATTTAAAAATTTAAAAATTTAAAAATTTAAAAATTTAAAAATTTAAAAATTCAAAAATTTAAAAATTTTCAAATCTAAAATTAAAAAACTTAATTTCAAATACAAATGCTTGAAATTTAGAAAATTTAAAGAGAAAAATATTTCTATTTATTGAACTTGTGCTTAAAACAAGGTTTTGAGCTTTTCAAGCTTAATGCAAGTTGATCAAAAGCTCTTTATGCAAGTTTATCAAACCCTTAGTCAGCCAAGCTTTTAAAAAATCATTTAGAGCTTGTTTTATTTTTAATTTTTAAGCAGTTCTTAAATTATTACATAGACAAAAGCTGTTTAATAAAATATCATAAGGTTTTCAAGCACATTCCATAAAGTGAAAGTGAACATGTATTTTAAACATGCCTTTTAACCTCAAAACTTTTAAGGCACTTAAAAGCTTTTTGCAACTCAAAAATTGCTTGAGCTTTTATAAGCTATTTAAACTGAGTTAAGTGAACATGCAACTTTACTCTGTTAAAATCTGCCTTATCTTAATGGGTCACCCTGTGTGACTCTTAACACCGATGCTGTTGTTGTTGTTATTATTATTGTAGATTTTGTTGTTGACATAAAACGTGTTGACATAAAATGTCAACTTAATGTCAAAAAGTTTACGCTCCACTAGAAATTAACAAGCCGCAAAAGTTTCATCTTTCTTATAAACTCTCCAACAAGACTTGTCGGTCGGTCTGCCTGTCTGTCTATATGTTTGTCTCTGTTGCTATGTGTGTATCTTATCGTATTAAAAGTGTTGTGTTAATTTAACATGGCTTGGCCTAAAAGTATGCAATTATTTCTAAATACGTTCCACCCTCTTTTACTTTGGTGGACTCACATCAACGTAGCTGCTGCTTTAGTTGAAAAAAAAAAACATGACAGCTTTTCATAAAAGCGCTCTTTGACATGTATTTCCATTTAAGTACCTTGAATTTTTTATATACATACAAACACTTCTTATAAAAGCTTCTCCACTAGCACTGTTAAAGTAGGCAACAGTAATAAAGAACCAAAGAAACAAGAACAAAAAAAAAAAATAAAATGAATGCTTGAGTGTTGAGTAATGCATACTACATGCATGCATGTTACCTGCAAAAAAAAATGTATGTAACGTTAAAAGAAAAAAAAAAATAAACACTTTTTGTTGAATAATTAGGCACGGAAGCTGAAGCAAGCTTTTGTTGTGATGCAAAACAGTGGAACAGAGTGAAGCTTTGTGAAAGCTTTTACATTTTGGCATCTTAAATATTTAAAAAATCATATATTAAAAATAAATTAAACGTTTTTCAAGTCAAATGCAACTTTTTACGCCTGATATATAAAAAAACACTGATATATAATGTGCAAAGAAAAAAAATTGTTTTATATGTTTATTAATTATTTCCAAAAATTTGACACAAATTCAAATTAGCACGCTTTTTTACTGCAAAACTAAAGAAAAATGTAAACTTTTTTATAAAATTGATTAAAACTAGAATTAATGAAAATTGATTATAAATATGTCAATTTTTTGTATAAAACTGTTTAAAACTACTTTTAAAGTTTGTAAACACTTGAAAAACTGAATAGCTTTTAAAAGCTTTTTAAAGCTTTCAAAGCTTTACGAAAGCTTTTTTAACTTTTTGCTACCAGAATATTTTACACACTATAAACAATCAATAAAAAGTCAATTTTAACGTTTTAAACGTCAAATTCTGCTGTTTCATTGCTTTTAAATGAATTCAAAGCTTTTTTATGACAAAATTCAAGTTTTTAGAAATATATTTGATACAGAGAAAACAAATTCCAAATTCATAAAAGAAGTTTTTCTCACATTTCACAAAATCTCTCCACTGTGCATTGCATGCATGAGTAAAACACTTGCCACTGGTTTGTTTTTGTAATAATTAACACAGTGCAACTTTTATGCAGCACACAACAAACATGTCTGTGTTGACATAGCCTGTGCTTGTCAAATTTTAAAAACCCTCATAAAGAGTAACTCTACAACAGTTGCTGTACACTGTTGAAGTGCAAGTGTCTGCATTGCTCTACCTCTGCCCAGGTACCAACTGCCGTATCTACATAACTGAAATCAGCTTCAATTGCATACATTATTAAAAGAATGTTACTACAACACCAACACCAACACACACACACACACACACACACACACAGAGTTATGCACACTGCCAATGTAATGCCCACAATCAACCATGAGACATGATTTTACTGTGTTTTTTTTAAGTTAAGGTACATCTTGTATTTGCATATTTGTGGGCGTTTGAAAGAGGGCGTACAATTTTTAACAAATGCAGAAAAAGCGAAAAAAATGCATGTTGATATTTTTTTATCTTGCTGTTGCAAGTTACAAGGCTTCAATGCAACCGGATATTGAATTTCTTGGCGATAAAGCGGAAGGAAGTGCAGCCGCTTCGAATGAATGAAGCAATGAATATAATAATGGCCGTCAAGTGCTTGTGTAAAGGGACATGCACAGTGAGTGGATGCTAGTCATAAAGTGGCTTTGATTGTAACTGAGCTCACGTTCAAGTGTTGCAGGTAAAAAAGTCTACTTTTAAGAGGCAAAAATAAAAACATATCGAAGTAAAAAAATTATCTAACAACACTGCTGCAAAAAAATCCTTGCAGCACTTACTTAATAAGCTCAAAGAGTTCGATAAGTTACGAGGCTATGAAAAAAAAAAAAAAAAAAAAATGGAATTTTATAGCTTTGAAAAGTGCTGCTGAAAAAACATCTCAGCAAAAACAAAAGCGAAAGAGAGAGAGAGTAAGTGAAGAAGTGCAGAAACTGCACTTAGCGCCAATAAATTGCACCTAACAAAGAACGCAGCAAAAATAGTTTTTTTCTTTACATTTATTCACTGCTGCTCAATGCTTAGATCCAGAGAGTGGCATGAAATGACAACGAATTTAATAGAATATAAATTAAAACCAAAACAATAAAAATAGCTGACATTTTCATTTGAACTCAATTGCTTAACATTTGCTGTGTTTTATACTCTGAGCAGATAAAAAAAAAATTCAAAAATTTTTCACTTGCTTTATGTACTTTTAGCATTGCCATCACTTGCTGTGGGTTCGACTGGGCTGATTTCATAGAACGCATGGAGAAAAAGTATCTGAAATGAAAAGAAAAAAATAAATCATAAAGCAACACTGACAATAAAGCTTAAATCAAATTTAATTGGAACGCAATTAAGAGCAGCTGACTTGATGCTGTTTCAGTTGTCAGTTTTTGTTGTTGTTGGTTGGGCTTCAGTTTTTCTTTGAGTTTAACAATTTATGTCAAAAAAACATGAACAGAAATATGGGCGAAACAGATATATCATGAAGTTAATTGAATTGTTATGACAAAAATCTTAAGCTTTGGGTGCGTTACGGAAAGAAAATTAAACAAAGCAATTTAAGCTTTAAGTCATTTATATGATTGCGCATGATAAAAGATAAACTCTATAATACTCAGTAAGGAATTGACTTTTCCCTGCAGATAAATGGATCAAAATTTTTAATAGTACTGAACTAGTTCCAAAAAGAGCCAGTACTAGTCTCACTACTGTAAGCATTTACATTGAACAACTGACGGCTTTATGACGGGTTGATGTCATATGAAAAAACAATTATCCCCAAAAACATGCCTTTATCTCTAGTTCAATTATACTGTTCAACATAATGAAAGTTCTTCCTAAATAACAAGGTTTTGACAGCGGACTCTGGTAGAGCGAACCAAAAAAAATATATACGTGTATCAGCGTTTTGAGACCTTATGACTGTGTATAATTTTAGGGAGGTTTTAATTTCCCCCTTTTTGAAAATTCTTATGAAGAATCTTAATAGGAAACCATGTGATCCATACATTTAAGCTTAAGAATGTGATTAAGAGACTTGTGTAAAAAAACTACGGGAACATATTTGTACAACATTTTAACCCTCTTACTCTTCGGTAAATCTTTTTTATCCCTTTGTGAAAAAATAACAAAAAAGACATTTACGGAAGGACATGACATTGGCCGTTTTTTAAATCGATTTTGTTATAATTTTGACTTTTTAGTAAATATTCCTAAGATTTTAAGAAAAAATTTCATGACAAAATTCCTACGGGTTTAAAAGTTACAGCCGGATTAGTGAGAGCGCATTTTTAATTTTCGCCTTTTCTTTCTTTGTACACAAACTTTGAACGCGTTTATCTCGAAACTATGTTTTTCTCTCTGGTTGCGGCACTAGCGGGTTCATTTTTTGACGCTATCATGTGACACGAGCTTTTTTTAAATTTTTTTTCGAAAATTAATAATAAAAAAAGGTCTGTTTTCTCTGCCGCGAATGTTATGTTCCTCCTTAAGACAGGGCTAAGGAGGGTTAAAATTTCCCACAAAAATATTTGTCATTAAATTCCACTAGTCTTTGAATACATTAAAGCCCAAAATTCAACTTGAATGCCAGAAATCAGTGAAATCTTCAATTCATGAAATTCAGAATTGTTGCTTAACTATCCAACAAAACTGAGAGGACTAGTTTGTATGAAAAAAATGTGTTCATTAAACTTACACTACAAGCCACCATACAAAGGTAACCTTAAACTTAAAACTTTTTAAACACCGATACACGTTTTTTTTTGTTTTTTTGGCTCTCTCTACAAGAATCAGTTGTCAGAACCTAGTTATTTAGTTTTGTGTTGAAAGTGCTATGAATAGTTCTAAGCTGGTTTGTTTTGATACTGTTTAAAAGTGGTTATTTTTATGTTACATTACACGGAGAGAAAAAATGGTCTAAAACCAAGCTCAAAGCGTTCGTAAATAAAATTAGCTCAACAGAGCTCAAAATCATATCAGAACATGCCATTCACGTTCGCAGTTTATGACAGAAATTGAGCTTAATTTTTTTTTATAAACACGTCCATTTGTGCTAAATAAGTGTAGTCTTGGGATTGTTTATAAAAAAATTAATGTTGTTGTTGTTTTTGTACTACGAAACAAGCTTCCGATCGACGTAGTTAATTTAAATCCATTTTTGGCGTCTACCAGTTCCAGATGAGCTAGAAATTGAAAATTGCAGATTTCAGTTGTTTGTGGGCTAAATAAGAAGAAACACAAAAGAATATATTCGGAAAAGATTTAGTTTTGCCAGGTTTTTTTTTCCAGGTTATATATTGAACGTATTGATATTTTAACTAACATTCCCAAAATTTCTTAGATTGAGCATGTGTGGGCATGATCATTTTTTTCACTAACAGTCTATAAATTGCATGCATTGGGCACAATGAGCATGTTTTTTGTTTTGATTTATAATACCAAAATGACATAAGCAATGCTCATTTTTTTATTTTTTGATCATCAAACCATAAATCACATACCTTATCCACAAATTGACCGTGGCATGCAGGTTAAGTGTGTGGCTTAGCATGCTTGGAGCCCGGGTTCGATCCCCAGCCGCGGCGAAAAGTTTTTTAAATAAAAAAATTATTCTGATCGGTCACCACCTCCACAAGTTAGCATGTTTATTTTTTAATAAACAATCACATTCGGTCTTGATATCAAGAATAATATAGCTAAGCTCAGAATCACTCTCAAAATTAATTGATTTAGAATTCTAAATTCAAACTAATTCCTAATTCAAACTATTCTATGTTCAAACTCTTCTATGTTGAACGTCTTTTGTACTTGCTCGAAGCTAACTCCAATTTCACTAGAAATTAACTAGTTCATTTTTCCAATTGTCTTCAAAATAACTGTTATTTTATAAAGAAACTTAAAAAAACTGCTTTAAAAAAATTTCGAAAATTTACTTAAATTTTTTAAAAATAAAATCTACTTGGACAGAATTGAAAACAAAACAAGATGGCATAAAAATTGCAAATGTTTTTTTAAATACTTATGTATGTTTTGATAAGTCTTTTTTAGATTTGAAGCAAAATTTTTATGGCTCGTTCTATGATTTACTTGAGTGAAATCCTAAAAACCGACACGTTTTTGCCACCTTTTTCTTAGAATTGATGTTATTGTTCCTAAAATTATATTCAGAATAGTATTTAAATCGCCGCACAATAGTTCCAATTTGAAAAAAGACGGCCAAAACCTCAAGGAGTTGTTTAATCTGCATAAAAATATTGACATTTAGGTTTTTTGTTGATTACAAATCTGAAATAAAAAATTATAAATTCAAAATTGTGGCCAATGATTATCAACTGAACATTCCAACTTTTAATGGCATTATCGATTATCGATTACTTTTAATCGAATTTGCCTTCAAATATGACTATTTTTGACGTAGAATTACGTGTTACAGCACGGCCATAAAACGTTTTGACCAATACTTTAGGGTATACCTACAGCCCGTAATACTCATCGTTCAAAGATAATATATATACTAAAATATCAGATATATCGTGCGCTGAATGCATATCTAATTTTTTATTTTGATACTATTATATTAAAGTCACAACATAGTAAAATATAAGAAGAAAATTGCATGTGTTTATATTAGAAAATCAATCATCAGCTGCTTATGCTGTGCCTGCTGCTTTCTTTGTTTTTTTTCGTTGTTTTTGCTTGTATTGTTTTTGTTTTATACCAACTGATTTGCAGGCTTCTTCATTGGGTTCTTATATCGCACACTAAATACAAAACAGTCACAACTCAAAAAACATGACTTTTCAGGAAAAGCGAAAAATAAAACTCTTTGGTAGAAATTGCAGAAGAAAAACAATTTTTATATAACACAAAAACTTAATTTTTCAAGTTAATGAAGAAAATAACGAAAAATACAGTCAGATATGTATGTGTTTTATAAATTGATTTATAACAAAAATTCGATATAAAAAATTTTGAGTTGTGACTGTTTTGTATTTAGTATGCGATATGTACTGCTTAGAAATGAGTGCTTAATTTTAACACAAGATGTCATTCACAACCTCTTTTCAACTAAGTCAATGAACTCAAACTATCAAACTTAACGAAATGGGTCTGTGATCCGGTTAGATTTTACTCTTATGTAAAAAACCGAGTTGGATATATTTCGTTCTATGCTTTTATCCAACAGATGGCGTAAAATTTGAAATTTGTTTTTAATGCAAATTAATTTGGCTCCCACATCCTAGCGCTAGCTAGTGTAGCTCGCAAACTATACATCGGACGGAAACGAAAGTGGCACTTATGGAAAGAACATGTGGTTAGCGTGAGATATAGTCACCATACAATTTATTAAAAATAGGGGTCTTCATTTGATTTTGAAATTAATAGTTTAACTCACTGTAGCTCGCAAACTATATATCGGGCAAAGACGAAAGTGGCACCATTGACAAGTGCATTTACTTCGCCTTCTTTTCAACTATAGGGCCAACCAAAATAGACGAGACGAGACGTAACGAGTAAATTCAAGCATACGTGGAACAATGTTATTAACCAAAATGGCCTAACGTATTTGATCGAAACTGAACGAAACGTTTGACTAGACGCTTTGTTCCGTAAGAACCGAACTTTTACCGTCTCAACTCGTCAGCAACAATTGTGTAGAGTATGTTTACATCAAGTTTTGTTGCATTTTTATCAATTAGTGCAAGTTAACATATATTTATTATTTTATTGTCGTTGTTGGGGATGAAAAAGTAATTTACATGTATTTATTTTGGTTGTCAGTTTATCAGGTCAGACGTGTTCTACAACGTTTTATTTTGGGTTAAACGCCAAAACAGCCGTAACGAATGCAAACGCTCGTCAGATTGCAATCGTCTCGTTTCGTCTATTTTGGTTGGGCCTTATGTCAGTGAACTTAACCTGTTAAACTTGACGAAATGATCGAAAAAATTTGACAATTTGCTTGTTTCTGTTTGCTTGCTCAAATGATCAATGAGTAATAATCATGCTTACTTTTAAAGTTGTTCTTGTTTTGGTCTCGTTAAAAAGTCCATAATTGAGTGTTATTCATTTATTTGTTAATTTACGGAAGATCAATAAAAAATATGTGCAATATGGATAAAACAATCGGAAGTAGAAGAGAAGAGTAGAATCGTACAAAGAAGAAGAGGTTACTACAGCTCAAATGGAATTCTACACTTACGATACTATAGAAGTTGTTTAATTTTTTTGTAAAATTTTTGTTAAACCTTTAAGGCGTCCAGAATCAATAAAAAAAATAAAAAAAAAATTATAACGCAGTTTTTTATAAATCTATCTTATATATTTTATATTTGAATTAAAATATGTTTTTCGAACATCTTTAAAAATTAGGTTTTGACCATTTTTTATACCCTAAACCTGGAAGGTGAGGGTATATTAAGTTTGTGCAAACGTTTGTAACGCATAGAACGAAGCGAGTCCGGTATAGAAAAGTATATATATTCTTGATCAGCGTCACCACGTGAGTCGAGCTATTCATGTCCGTACGTACGTCCGTCCGTCTGTGTGTTGTACGTAAACACAGGATAAGAAGAAGGAGCTGAGATAATTGGATGAAACTTGGTATACATGGTCACATGCACCCAAGAATCTGCACTATTGAATATTTTTGGAATCCGCCCACGGACACGCCTACCTCCCATACAACGCAAAAATTTAAAACTGCATAACTCAGCTTATAATAAGCCTACAACAATTAAATTTGCTGTGTATGTGTTTTTTATCAGCACAAAGTTGTCTTCGAAAAATGGACGTCATCTGCTCACGGACACGCCCACCTCCCATACAACCCAAAAATTGAAAACGCAATAAATAAGCCTCTATTTAATCTACAGAGCTAAAATTTGGCACATATGTTTTTTATAACAAAATAAAGACGGTTGTGAAAAATTGACATCATCTACCCACGGACACGCCTACCTCCCATACAACGCGAAAATTGAAAACTGCATAACTCAGCTCATAGTTAACCTACAACAATAAAATTTGATATGTATGTGTTTTATATCAACACAAAGTTGTTTTCGAAAAATGGACGTCATCTGCTCACGGACACGCCCACCTCCCATACAACCCAAAAATTGAAAACGCAATAAATAAGCCTCTATTTAATCTACAGAGCTAAAATTTGGCACATATGTTTTTTATAACAAAATAAAGACGGTTGTGAAAAATTGACATCATCTACCCACGGACACGCCTACCTCCCATACAACGCGAAAATTGAAAACTGCATAACTCAGCTCATAGTTAACCTACAACAATTAAATTTGCTGTGTATGTGTTTTTTATCAACACAAAGTTGTCTTCGAAAAATGGACGTCATCTGCTCACGGACACGCCCACCTCCCATACTACCCAAAAATTGAACACGCAATAAATAAGCCTTCGTTTAACCTACAGAGCTAAAATTTGGCACGTATGTTTTTTATGACAAGATAAAGATAGTTTTGAAAAATGGACTTCATCCGCCTACGGACACGACTACCTCCCATACAACCCAAAAGTTTAAAATTCAATAAACAAGGTTATGTATGTCAGAGAGAAATTAAATTTGGTATGTACGTGTTTAATACCAAAACTAAAAAAAAAAACAAACAAATTGGCCATATCAGCCCTTGAAAGGACTTTGACCGAGCTTCTTATGATCAATTGTGTTGTGTGTGTTATTGAATGTTTGCACACAATTGACCGAGAACTGGACCTATATGTTTTATGCCGAGAGGTGGTGACCTATCAGAAAAATTTTTTATTGAAAAAAATTTTTCGCCGCGGCTGGGGATCGAACCCGGACTCCGAGCATGCTAAGCCACACACTTAATCTGCATGCCTCGGTCACCACACCAAAACTAATGTGTGTTCAAAAATTGGGAGTAATCCGTCCATGAACACGCCCACCTCCCATAGCGAAAACACAATAAAGGCATTAACTGTGAGCTATAGGAATAGCTATAGGAATTTAAATGCATATAAAATATAGGCTTCTTTCGCTCACGGACACGCCCATTTTCAATAATATTATTTTTTTTTTTTTTTATAAAGTAGGTTTAGGGTATTTCATAGTCGGCCTAGACCGACTTTAGACTTTTTTTACTTGTTTTATAACTCATAACATGAAAAAGTCAATCGCCAATTGTTTATTACCAATTGTCAATTTACAGTTATCAATTTTCAATTTTCAGTTTTCAATTGTCAATAATAAACACTAGTTTTAAGCATAGCACAACAAATAAGGTAGCTGCAGGGCTGAGAACCGAAAGTCAGAATTGTCAAAAAATACTGAACGAAACAGAGCTACAAAACAAGACATCAAATAATTTGTATTGAATTTGACAATTCTGACTCTGAGAGAGAGAGAGAGGATTGATAACCCTGCAGCTACCTTGTTTATTGTACTATGGTTTTAAATAGTTTTTTTTATATTCTTATAGTTTTTCCACTGTTTTGAGCTTTTGTTCTTTGAGTTTGTTTAAATTTAATTTTTTTTAATTATTTATTTTTTGTAGTGTTTGTTTATTTATCTCTTTTTTATTTATACCGTTTTATCTGTTTTTCTTTGTTTTTCGCTTTTGAATATAAGCTTTATTTGTGATATACATATTTTTCTATAGGTAAGTATAAATATTCAATTGTTTTTTTATTTTTGTAATTTTTTTTTGTTTGCCTGCTTGTTTTTGTGAGATACGTTAAAATTATTTAAATTTTTTCAAGACACACAAATACTTTTATCAAAAAATAAACCTAAAATCCCATAAGACTTATTTTAATTTGCAATCTCTCCAAAAAAAAAAAAAAATTGTATTAAATAAATTCATAACTTAAACATGCAGCGTTGTTCTTTTTCCATTTAAATTTCACGACTTGCTGCGCTGCGACCTCATTAACATGGCAACCCTGCCGCACTTAATGATCCATGCAGTTTTTATGGCGCGCTTTAACACTTCAACCTTAACAAAAAAGCAGAAAAGACTGGGAAAAAAATGAAATACCTAACCAGAACATTGTTTGTGGGGCCGAAAAAAACAACAACACCACGTGCGCTATTTAAAAGATGACTTTAAGCCACCATTTGTGCTCCTGCTGCTTTTTGCCCCTGCTTCCAATTCACAAAAACAAAAAATACAAAAAAAAAAAAAAACTAATTGCACACACACACACACACACACACGCACATACACTTAACTACCGCAAAAATAAGCTCAGCATATTTTGTATAAGAAAAGTAGCATAATTTTGGGGAGTACTCGTTGGCAGTAAAAACTTTAAACAGCCAAGCATACAACGGAAGCGGAAGTGTTGGTATGGCAGCAGCAGAGTAACAAAAACACAAAAAAAAAAAAATGTGAAAAAAGCCCTTAAATTAGACTGTACATTAGCGCCGAAAACATATGAGACACCATTTAAATTTTCCGCCATATTTTCAGTTTTTTCTATTGCTGCTTGCTTAATGCTTAATGCTGCTGCTGCTTGATTTTTTTTTTTTGTTGTTGTAGTAGGTGCTGTTCTTGTTGTTATATCAACTGTGCCAGTATTACCGCTTGTGTGGCATTATTTTTTTTTTTTTTTTTTTTTATGACAATCATTGTTGAATATTTTCAGTTATGAGCCGAAAAATTTGCATATGCTACGTTGACAAATTTTTAAACTAGCAAAATGTATGTGAAGCGGCACCGCCGCTGTGCACTGTATGACACTGAGCGACTTCTTTACTTATTATTATTATCATTATTATTATTACTATTAAAGCCAACAACAATTTAAAAATGCTAAAAAAAAAGAACAAAAAATGTTGTGCCTCATGGGAGTTGAGTTTTTATTGCTACCTCATAATGCATGCGTGTGGCATATAAAAAGACATTTTTTTAATGATGTTAATTTTTGCAGGTACAAATTTTTTAAGCGTCAGTTTAAAGTGTCATAAAAGAGCACAGCACAAAAACAGAGAGTATGAAAAAAAAAAAGCACAAAGCTATCAATTCTTGGGGTTGGCTATAAAATATGGCTTGGCGGCTTTAGCTGATGCTGTCACTGAATTTTAAATGCGACACGTTGGCTCTAATGAAAGTTTTCTAATTAACGGCGCTTGATTAAAACTTATACTGCGATGGTGGCAGTGGCGTTGGCTGCTAACAAAATTAAATAAATAATTAATACGTTTTAATTTGGCTAAAATGTTGCAGCAACAGCAGCAACGAAACTAAACTCAACTGCAATGGAACCGCAAACAAACTGGCGGAAGATGTGCAAAAACCGCAGCCAACTTCAGGCATTTGCAATTTTCAACTTAACTCACCTCAGTCAGGGCAGAATAGCAGCAGCCAACCGCTCGCCCAGTAGTGGTTCGATTGTAAAGATGGCAAGCCTACAACCCTGTCTGTTAAATTCTTGAAAGTAAATTAAACAGTTAACAACACTGAGATAAAGCGTAAAAGCCGCAAATAAATGAGTTCTGGCGCATTTTTACATGCCATTGCATACTCTGAGGCGTCTTGCCATGGCCAGGCAGACTGCCTGTGAACGGCAAGCTATTGTATTGTGTTGCCACATACATACACACCCATACCCAGATAGACAGACAGACACATAAAATCGACTGACTCACTCGCTCTCATTTAAAAGTGCAAAACGGAAATGGTAGACATGATGATGTTCTTATCGCTGCCACAGCAACTTCCGTTTCCCGCACGACTGCAGCGTATCGACTAGCTGCCTGCTAGCCAGTTTTTCACTTTTCTCTAACTTTAATTTAGACAAAATCAAGCATTTAAGTGAAAAAACATGCAGTTAACAAAATGGCCAGAACTATTTGTTGTAAAAAGAGAGAGAAAAAGACAAATATAGAGTGAAAGTAAGCAGATAGCACGCAGTATACGCTAGAATATCAATGACTGCAAACAGGTTTTTTCTTTTTGTAGCTTTTCTTTTTATTGTGTACTTTTACTCTTTATTGTTTTGTTTTTTTCTGCTTCTTCTTCTTTTTCTTCTTTTTCATTTAGTTGTATTTGTAAACCAAGCACCCTTGAAAACAATTAAAACTTATTCACACTTCACTTGAGTTCGGGCAGGCGCCAAAACCTGGCAGCTGGAATTGCTTGAAAATCTAAAGCGGTTTTTAACAGACTCAGACCGACAGACAGATAGTTCGACAAACTAACTGTTTTTTGCCTGACTTCTATAACATGTCTTTTGCCTTTGAGTCTGTTCGGCAGTTCCAACTGCGTTGTCCTTCTGCTGCAAACAAAACCCAATGATTTGCACGCTCCATTTCATTGTTCAGCACATTCTTGGAATTTTAATGTATATTTCTTCAGAACTCACCACTACTGCACCACCTTCACCTACTTTCACCTATTGCATGTAGTTTTTTGGCTCAATTCATTGTGTTGGTAACAAACGAAAGGCTTTGCAGCAAATTGTTGCTTGTTTATTTTCTTGTGTATGGCATGGAGCGGATGCTGGCACTAGATTTACTTACCGATAAGCTAAATAACAGCAGAAGTTTTCATTTTATTTTATCTAAAATGTAAATATATATATAGTAGCCCTCAGGCACATTAGCAGTTTTTTTTTTTTCGAAGTTTGAGTTTCAAATAATTCAGTCCACGCAGGTTTTGACTTTTTTTACTCTCTGTCTATTGTTGTCGCCAAATGTAACAAGTTAATTTCAAAGTGGATAAAAGTCACATAAACAAATGACGCTGATAAATAAATAATGCTGATAAACAAATAATGCTGATTGAATATCTTTCACGTCCTGAGAAACAATATTCCAACCAAAATAATTTTTTGAGTTCAAAATTTTTGTGCACATTTGGCAAGTTTTGATGACTTGTTATTGAAAAACTGTGAAAAAGTCTGGAAATAATAAACAATATTTTGAAATTTTGACTTAAAGGTGCCTAAGACCTAATTTTGTGGTCTTTAGTATGTTCACAGCAATTAAGCCTAAGACATTCTGAATTACTTTTCCACAAAAATCTTGCTGAAAAATAAGCACATGCAAGTTTTAAACCACAAAAATGGGGATAAGACCCGAAAAACAATTCCTTTGAGTTAAAACTTTTAACAAAAATTTCGTCATTTCCGAGTATTTTTTTGTTTTCAATAGTTCACTCGACAAAACCACCTATTTTTCTGCGATAAAAAATTTTTCAATTTTTGATTATAGCTATTTTCTCTTTTTCAAATAAGAAATTTTCTTCAATTAGAATAAATTTTCTCAACTTCGAAGAAATATTTCTTCACTTGTAGGAAATGGAAATACTTCAGGTCTTTTACAATAATACGAATTTTTCTAGTACAAAAAAATTCTCATTTATGGAGAAAAATTTATTGAAAATGAAAAATTTTTATAAAATTCTCATTAATGAAGAAGAACTCATTTGAAAAGAAAAATTGTTGCTATATTTTTTAAAAAAATTCACTATGCAAAGTATTTTCTTCAATAAAAACAAATCTTTTTTCAAAAATAAAAAAGTCTTCTTCTCTAAAAACGATATATTTTTATATACTTCTCTTTTTCATGAAAGCTTTTAATCATTTTTAGAGAATTAAGGATTAATTGAAGATTACATTTAGAGAACAGCATTCTCTGGAGCACAGTTTAAATCATTTTTCTTTAAATATGATGCCTTTTTTATCATATTCCGAGAAACTTTTTCTGAGTGTAATGATTCGATTATAAAAAAAGCAACGGCCTAAATAGCCATCATAAATAATTATTCAATCACCAACTAACCCAAGGTCTTCTTTAATTCTGTTATAAATTCATCTTTATCCATGATATCCATCCATAATATTTATCACCTTTACAAGCCGAATATAATGCACGTAATTACCAATTCATACAATTTTTGAAGTTGAATTACGTCTAACAGCGCGGTTTGTATGGGGTCGTTTTAACAGATTTTTTCAAGGCCATGAAACTTTTTTGACGAATACTTTGGGGTATACCTACAGCCTTTAATACTCATCGTTCAAAGATAATATATATACTAAAATATCAGATATATCCTGCGCTGAATGCATATCAAATTTTTTTTTTGATACAATTATATTAAACTCACAAAATAGTAAAATATAAGCAGAAAAATTCATGTGTTTATATAAGAAAATTATTCATCAGTTGCTTATGCTGTGCCTGCTGCTTTCTTTGTTTTTGTCTCGTTGTTTTTGCTTGTGTTGTTTTTGTTTTGCACGAACTGATTTGTTTGCATTGGTAAGCATTGGCAGCATTTCAAGCATTGGTTCGCTTTTCAACGTTGAGAGCGCGCTTTTGGCGCATTGGGTTTATGTATGCACTACTGTTCTAGTTTACTAAGTGCTCTATTTTGACACGAGAGGTCATTGAACCTCCTTTCAACTCGGGCAATGAACTCAAACTGTCAAACTTAACGAAATGGGTGATCCGGTTAGATTTAATTCTTATGAAATCTCTTGGGGCCTCGATAGTCGAGTGGTTAGCGTGCTTGACTGCCAACCCAGAGGTTCCGGGTTCGAATCCCGGTCTAGCCATAGTCCTACGCTTTTCTCTTTCTTTAATTCTTTCCTCATTTCTAAGCAACTAAAATTAATAATTCATCAATATTGCGACTTTAAAAGTTGTAGTTGGTGGTAGAGATATTTGTGGAATAAGATTGCTTAATAACTCGAATTGACTGAGGTAAATCCATAACACTAACACTTTGAACACTCAGATTCAAATTCGCATATTTAGGGTGCTCACAGTTCTGTATTATCTGCTCTGTTAACTTTGCCGTCTATTAACTTTAGAACATTTTAGCACGTGTTAACTTTGATTGTTTTTGTTTTACGTACAAACTTGAGATACCAGTTGTTGCTAAAGTTATCTCACTTCTGCTCATGTCTTTCTTTTGTGTTAATGTGGTATCACTAATCAGCTGATTTAATTTTGTTGCAAAAAATGGAAGAAGAATGCATCGTCGAAGAAGTAAGTACATTTTTCCATAATTCTTCGTTTCCGTTCATTCGAGGCATGTTATTGAACAAATTTCAAATTTTTGATAACTATTTTTGCAATTTAGCTCCAAAACACAAAAAGAGGTGCTCACAGTTCGATTGAAATATCTTTCTAAAGTTGCCAGGTGTTAGCTTTAGAAGCAAACTGTGAATTCCCTAATTGATACAGCATTTTGCTACACATACAACATTCTACACTTGTTGCTCTTAATTTCACTTTCCCTCCTAATTATCTATAAAAAATATTTCGTCTTATGCTTTTACCCAATAGATGGCGTAAAATTTAAACTTTTGTTTTTAATGCAAATTAATTTGGATCCCACATCCCACTAGCACTAGCGGAAAGTGTAGCTCGCAAACTAAACATCGGGCAGAGACGAAAGTGGTACCAATGGAAAGTGCATTTGCTTCGACTTCTTTTCAACTAAGTCAATGAGCTCAACCTGTCAAACTTAATGAAATGATAGAAAAATTTGACATTTTGTTTGTTTATTTTTGCTTATTTTATCATGCTTACTTTTAACTTTTTCTTTGTTTTGGTCTCGATAAGTAGTCCATAGTTGAGTGTTATTAATTTACTTGTTAATTTTCGGAAGATCAATAAAAAATACGTGTAAAATGGACAAAACAATCGTACCAAAGAGACAAAGTAGAAGAGGTTACAATTTAAACGGAATTCTACGTCTACACTTGCGATACTTCCGAAACTGTTTTTTTTTTTCTTTAATCCTATTTTAATCCTATTGTAATGCAGAACTGTAAGTGGAATGTACCACGAACTGCTTTATAGTTAGTATTATCTGTCTGCTAGTTTCATTCCTGTATAAAACTTTCAATATAGTGGAATGATTTTGAAAAAAAAGTTTGAGGCAACGAACCAAACGGTTCATGTCTTGACTTTACACTTTGCCTCAATTTTTGTCTTCACTCAAGTATAAAATATAGGAGCCACAGCTTAAAGTATCGAAATATTCTTTCGTAGGTTCACTGCATCCATTGTCGGTGCGGTGAAAGTTAAGAATGAAGAGAATGTAGATGGGAGACGCAACCTGGCTGGCATATTCGAGGATGAATCTAACAATGATAAGATAGAGAAATTTTCTCCCGCAATAATTGGAGAACTCTCTGAACCAGTACATCACGAAACCAAGAGCAAAATTGGCTCTACGAATGTAATTAATTTAACTAAACTCAAGACCTAAAGTTAAGTTCCTTATCGCAAATAACACATAAGTGTTTAGTAAAAGCTTACAGAGCGAACTGGCTTGCCAAGAATATAATAATTTCTCGGGAGAAATTGGAGTTCAACCAACATTTTTTAATATCTTATCGGCCAAGAAAATATTGTTCTCAATTCTTTTTCCTGTTTTCTTGTAACTTTTTTGCAATCCACCCACGGACACGCCTACCTCCCATGCAACCAAACAATAAAAACCGTTATATAGAGAGTTTTATATAAGCTACAGAAATAAAATTTGTTGCATGCATTTTTTATTGAAGCCAAAAACACACAAGATGGGCTTGTTTCGCCTGCGTACACGCCCACCTTCCATACAAATCAAAATTGAAAACTTTATAGAGAGGTTTTTTTTGTAGAAGGAGCTACAGTGACAAAATTGATCCTGTATATATTTTATATTAAAAACAAAATGTGCTCACACAATGGGTGTTATCCGCCCACAAACACACCCACCTCCCATACAACCTACTAAAGTTAAAATACTATAAAAAGGTTTATACTTGACCTACAGAAATATCACTTCGTATAGAAGTATCTGGCATCAAAAATAAGCTTTGTAAAACCTTGAGGTTGTCCACACACGAACACGCCCACCTCCCATACAACCCACTATATTGAAACTATAAAGTGGTTGATATTTCAGCTACAAAGATAACATTCGTATGAGAGTTTGTTACACCACAACTAGTTTGTGTTGAAAAAATACATCTTATCTGCCCACGAACACGCCCACCATTCATGCAACCCATAGTAGTTAAAACTGTGTAAACCTTTAAAAAAATACATGGATTAGAAACAAAAATAAGAAGTTTTTTTTATTAATTTTAGTATTTTGCTGTGAGTATGTTATTATTAAAATCTGAAAGGAAGATACCCTAATCCCATAGTCGGGCTAGACCGACTTTAGAGTTTCAGTACTTGTTTAAAATAATATGTACAATATTGATTACAGATTATTTTCATCAACAATTTTTTATATGAAATAAAGTCAAAATGAAAACTTTAAGAGATAAAAACTTTTATTCGTTAGATATTCATGCTTGCTTTTGAATTTAATATTCGGCGCCTAAAAGCCGTCTTACCTGCTAAAAATAAAAGTACCAGATATTTTGACAACACTTTCGCTTACATACAGCATTATATGGTGACACTTCCGCTCATTCAGTGTAACAACATAACAACAACAACACTAACAACAACAGAAATCTACTCAAGTGACTGCCACTAAATATCTGTCTTCTTAACCATATTGTTGACCCGAATGTCAGACAGCTTGTCTTAATGCAGCCTGGCCACTCAAGTCAGAGCGCAGCAATTGTAGTGTTTGTTGAATGGCCATTAAAATATGCATTGCATACTTTAAGGAAGGTGCGAAGGAAGCGACTGCGTGTGTGTATGTGTGTTCGAGCTTGTTTTTGCTGCAGGCGCTGCTGTTGCTTTTGATGGTGATACTTTCATGCTTTATTTCGAATATGTATGTTTGTTTTTTTGTTATTATTTTAACCATTGTAGCTTTTCTGCTACATCTGCGTTTTCAGTGGAAAAAAATCAATTGAACACGTTTTGGCTCAGAAGCCTACTTGAAATGTTGCATTCACTCTCATCTGCGCTTCTTCCGTTGCTGCATACAATAGAGACCAAAGTGGTCTTGAGAAAAATTCAAGATATTCTTATTGTTGTTGTTGGTGTTGCTGTTGTTGTTGTGCTGTTGTGGGCAAGCATATTTAAAGCCAACTAGGCAAAAGTTGAATTCTTTTGATTGTTGAAGATTGAAATTTTTGTCACCGTGGCGTCATATTTATTGTTTTTTTTTATTGTTTTTTTTTTTTTTGCAAATATGCGCCGCCGACTGCCAGCTCTCTGGGCAGTAACTTAAGTCAAGTTTTATACTATTACAAGTGGCACAACGTCTTATCAGCTGCTGCTGCTGCTGCAACATTCTCTACTTCTTGGCCTGCTTCTATACGTTTTCTTACACTTTTGTGGCTATTGTTGTTGTTGCTGTTGTTGTTGCTGCTGCGATGAAGATTGCGCACATCCCCTACTCTACACACACACACACACACACACGCACAGCCAAATACACAAAAGCATTTCTTTTGAACACCATTCTTGCACGCTCTAATGTTGAATGGCTGCAATTTGTGGAGAGTCTTTCTTTTGTTCCTCGTCGAAAATAATGAAGACAATAGATGGCAAGATTTAACAGTATGCTTTGGCTTGCCAGAAAGTTTGTTGAAAAGAATTACAAAGAAGAGTTAAGCAAAAAAAAAAAAAAAAAAACAAAAAAAAAAAATGTGAAAAATATTTAAAATGTCCTTTCAGTGTGCGACGCAGGCAAGCGCACAAAAGCGGAAAAGGAAGTCAAGATTTCATTGTTTTATGAGGCTGCCAGCGCGTTGTGGGTGGATGGATGGCTGATGTTGGCAACAAAACGTCTCTGCGTGCCATGCTTTATGTGTTGACAGCCTTAAATTAGGCTACAAATTATGCCGCATACAGGAAATTTTGCCTATATTTAAGCCATTTTTGAGCGCGCGCTGCATGCTAAGAAAAGTTTCTTTTTTTTTTTGTTTTTGTATGACGATAGCCTAAAATTAGGCCACAACTTATGTGCAAAAAGAGAATTATTACATTAAAAATCTGTTTAAAATTGCCATGATTTCGTCTTTGTTATTTTGTGTGTCTAGCGTTCAAGTATTAATTTAATGTTTTAAGCTTGGAGCAGCTTTTAAGCTTAGCATAAAAAAAAAATTAAATGATTTGCATAAAGTTCTTTGCTAAGTGAGTGGATATTTAATCAAAAGATTTTTTTTTCTTTGAAAATCACGCAATTTTTCAGTCTAAAGGCATGGCAAGCTATTTAATAGCATTTTAAGCGCGCCTTAAAGTATGCCATTATTTTCAGTTATAACAGCAAATCTGTCAGTCAGGCAGTCATGCAGCTAATTTAAACCGCTTGCGCTGATTCCCACTTTAACACGCAACACTGCATAAACATCTTTCATTCCTCTTCCCCTTCGCCCACAACAAAAACCCTCTAGCTACAACCGCTGCTGCTTGCTCTATACTTGCTGCCAAAATCTGTTTCATCATCATTTAAGATTCCACAAAAATGTTAACTCTTTCAAAAGCTCACGCACACGAACACATCCACACACACAAACACATACTCATTTATATAGCCAAAATAATGAATTTAATTAATAAAATGATGCAAACAAAAACCAAACACAACAACAGCTACGTGGCAAACGTTGCTGGTGCTCTTGCTGCTGCTGCTGTTGATGTTGATGTTAATGTTGCCAATGATATTGCTGTTGTTAATGCCTACAACGTTGGCTTATATGTCATCAGTTTGAAAATTAAGTGTTATTTTAACACCTTTTCAACAAAATCAACAATAACAAAAACAACAACAGCGGAAACAGGGATGCCTTAAAAATTATGCTTAATACCAAGAGAAACAAATACAAAATGGCGTTGAAAATGGCGCCGTATATTTAGACACAGACAGCATGCAAAGACAAACAAAATGACACGAAGATTCACAGCTACTTGTGAGTGTGTGTGTGTGTGTGTGTGTGTGTGTCTTTTTGACAAGACGGCTTTTGACAGCAGTTAAGCCCCATAAATTGTCAATAACTAGAAGAACTCGTTAAAGAGTAAAAAAATATGTTTTGAATGGGCTTGAATTGGCTTCAGTAGACGACAGTAAAAATATGCTTTATAATGGTACGTCCATCTTGGCATGTTTCCACTCCTTCTGGTAATCTGAACAAGAAAAGAAAATAGATGCTTAAAAGAACGAATATCGCTTTTGTCTGAACTATGGCAATTAAAAAAATTGTTGTTACAAAATGTCGGCTGTTTGAAATAAAAGTGATTTTTTGCTCTTTTTCCAAAGTTTAAAATTTTTTATCATCATTTTAATAATTTAACTTCCAACAACAGATGAAAATATCAAGAAGATCCACACCAAATTTCAAGTAAATCGGGTCATTAGAACTTGAGAAATCACTTTAGACGTATTTCAAAAAGTAGTTTCGAGAAAAACGCGTTTAAAGATTTAAATTTCCAAAAATATTTGTTTTGAGTTAAACTTCTTTGGCAGTGAGTAAAATTACAAGGTATTTCAATCGTGATGCTTGGGTAACATTTTCAATGAATATGAAAATTTAGAAAAAATTATTGCCACCATCGGAAATTGAACCCGGACCATCGCAACTGAGCATCGCATAAGAGTCGGAAGCTCTACCATTATGTCACATAATTTCAACAATTCAAATGTTCGAGTGCAGTACAAGTCAACTAATATTGTCATTACTGAAAAGGAAACGAGTCCAGAAGTAACTTTTGAAATATTTTTTTTTAAATATTTACATGAAATAATGTATTAAAATATATTATATATAATAACATGATAAAAAAGGTAAACAAAATTTAATTAATATTGAATATTGAACGCGTTTTGATCCGTTTCTGGTTTATCACAAACAAAAACCATGTCTTTCAAGCATTTAATTTTCATCCTAAAAGTATGCACGGAAAATTTATTTCTTTGAGCTTTGAATGAAAACATTAAGGCATATAATTCTACACAAAAACTTTTTGAATTATTTGCTCTCTGAGGTTTGCCATTGTCTGCAGAGAGGTGGTGAACGATCAGAAAAATTTTTTATTGAAAAAACTTTTGCCGCGACTGGGGATCAATCTCGGGCTCCCGGCATGCAAAGCCACAAACTTAACCTGCATGCCACGGTTACCACATAATATTATTTATGATATTTAAAATACATTTCTTTTTAATACATTTTTTTTTTGTATCAATACTTTTTTGGGTGTTGACAATTTTTGTCAAATAATGAAATTTCAATTTCAATTTAGATTATTTACATTTGTCATCGCCAGAATAAGGCTAGAATTCTCTACTTTCCTCTAAACATTTTTTTTTTCAATTTAAAAGTCATTGCATTCAAATTCCGTTATCAAAAGTTCAAAAATTCTTTCTCTAGTCAAATTTTTCGATTTTAAAATTTTAAATATTTTGAAGCATAGTTGTTGGGTTATGTTCTATTCGAGTACAAGTTATTAAACCTTGATTTTTACATAACACTATTGTTGTAATCACTAGTATTGAGTGCATCAAACAACTCCTGAAGCACTTGTTTAAGTTCTGAGTTGAGAGACGAACCAATTCTTTACTTTTTCCAAAACGCAACTAGATATTTTTCTTTTCAAATTAAAAAATCAATACACCGAAACACGCAGGGTTTTTGTTAGTAAAAAAAAAGAAGATTTAAAATAGATAATAAGGAATTTTTTTTTTAAATTTCGTAAAAATATGTTAACAAAACTATTTCAAGTATTATATTATCTTATATTATAAAACATTATGTCATGTAAATATTTTACAAAAACATATTTCAAAAACTTCTTCTGTGCTATTGTCTTTTGTGATATAAGTTGACTTGTAATGCACTCGATCATTTCAATTATTGAATTTAATTTAATCATTAATTGAAGAAATTGTAGAAATAGCGCAGTCGCCGTTTTGAAAGGCCCCCAAAAACTTCAAGTAACATATTTTCTTAAATGTTCATTAAAAAAATGTGTATTAAAGTTTCATAATAAAATTTGATTTTTTTAACGAATATTTTCCTGTGCTCTCTGGGTTAAAATATAATTAAAAAAAAAACCTAAAAAATCTTTTAATTGTGACTCATTTCCAAACTCTTTAACGTACATATCGTTTTTTATAAAAATATTGTTTTTTTTAACTCTTGCTTTTCGACTCTATTTTTTTCTATGATATTACCTAAGAACTTGACTTTTTTTGAGCATGTGAGTTGAAAAAGTCTTATATACTTCTTTAATATCATGTAGTTTGAGTTGAATTGTAGTTAATTTACTTAAATTAATAAAAAAAAAAAAATTCATCGCATGATAGTAAAATCTTTGTTACATGCAAGTTTTACTATCTCTAGTTTAAACTAATTTTTAAAAAACTTGCGCACCCAACGTTTTTTATAAAAATATTTTTTTAACTTTTTACCTAAGAACTTAACCTTTTTGTAGCATGCGAGTTGAAAATTTCTTATATACTCTTCAATATCGTAATTTTTATTGTAGTCTAAAGGTATTAAAACAAAAATATTGAATTGTATTTCATGATAGTCAAATTTTTGTTGCATGCAAGTTTTACTATCTCTGTTGTTTACTACTTTTTAAAAAAACTTGCTGATATGTACAAATAAATTTGTTGCCAAAAATTGAAATTTATCTCATGAGAGTAAAATTTTTATTGCATGCAAGTTTTATTATCTCTATTTTTTATTACTTTTTAAAAAATTACTGATATGTACACAAAAATTTGTTGCAAAAATTTAAATTTAACTCATGAGAGCAAAAATTTTGTTGCTTGCAAGTTTTACTATATCTAGTTTCAAAAATTTGTTTTTCTGTTTTCTTTTTTTCTTTTTACCTAAGAACTTAACTTTTTTATACCATGAGAGTTGAAAATTTTTTATATACTTTTTCTATATCGTGATTTTTTTGTAGTCTTAATGTATTACAACAAAAATATTGAATTGTATTTCATGAAAGTCAAATTTTTGTTGCATGCAAGTTTTACTATCTCTATTTTTACTACTTTATTCAAAATATGTACGCATATGTACGCATAAATTTGTTGCAAAAATTAAAATTTATCTCATGAGAGTAAAATTTGTTTTGCATGCAAGTTTTATGATCTCTATTTTTTACTACTTTTTTAAAAACTACTGATATGTACACAAAAATTGTTTGCAAAAATTGAAATTTAACTCATGAGAGCAAAATTTTTATTGCTTGCAAGTTTTACTATATCTAGCTTTTAAAACTTTTTTAAAAATTTGTTTTTCTGTTTTCTTTTTGTCTTTTTACCTAAGAACTTAACTTTTTTATACCATGGGAGTTGAAAATTTTTTATATACTTTTTCTAAATCGTGATTTTTAATTGTAAATAATAAAATTTTTGTTGCATGCAAGTTTTAATAAAAATATTGAATTGTATTTCATGATAGTCAAATTTTTGTTGCATGCAAGTTTTACTATCTCTGTTGTTTACTACTTTTTAAAAAAACTTGCTAAATGTACAAATAAATTTTTTGCCAAAAATTGAAATTTATCTCATGAGAGTAAAATTTTTATTGCATGCAAGTTTTAATATCTCTATGCTTCACTACTTTTTTAAAAATTACTGATATGTACACAAAAATTTGTTGCAAAAATTTAAATTTAACTCATGAGAGCAAAAATGTTGTTGCTTGCAAGTTTTACTATCTCTAGTTTTTACTATTTTTTAAAATATTTGTTTTTCTGTTTTCTTTTTACCTAAGAACTTAACTTTTTTATACCATGAGAGTTGAAAATTTTTTTATATACTTTTTCTATATCGTGATTTTTTTTTTGTAGTCTAAAGGTATTAATTACAACAAAAATATTGAATTGTATTTCATGATAGTCAAATTTTTGTTGCATGCAAGTTTTACTATCTCTATTTGTACTACTTTATTCAAAATTCGCTGATATGTACGCATAAATTTGTTGCAAAAATTAAAATTTATCTCATGAGAGTAAAATTTTTGTTGCACGCAAGTTTTAATGTCTCTATTCTTTACTACTTTTTTTAAAAATTACTGATATGTACACAAAAATTTGTTGCAAAAATTGAAATTTAACTCATGAGAGCAAAATTTTTGTTGCTTGCAAGTTTTACTGTATCTAGTTTTTAAAACTTTTTTAAAAATTTGTTTTTCTGTTTTCTTTTTTTCTTTTTACCTAAGAACTTAACTTTTTTATACCATGGGAGTTGAAAATTTTTTATATACTTTTTCTAAATCGTGATTTTTAATTGTAAATAATAAAATTTTTGTTGCATGCAAGTTTTACTATCTCTATTTTTACTACTTTTTTAAATTTTGCTGATATATGCACATGAATTTGTTGTAAAAATTAAAATTTATCTCATGAGAGTAAACTTTTTGTTGCATGCAAGTTTTACTTTCTCTATTTTTAGTACTTTTTTTAAAATTTGCGCATGTGTATACATAAATTTCTTGCAAAAGTTTTGTAAATTTTTCTCTCATATCTATCTATATACACAGATTTATCAATCAGTTTTTGTTCGAATTCGTACTCATGACTTTCGGTAAATAATTACTGCGAAGAGTTTTCAATCAAAATTTTTTAAAAATTGATTTTGCTGTATTGATAGTATTTGTTTCTCTCTTAGTTCTCTCTTAGTTCTCTCTTAGTTCTCTCTTAGTTGTTCCTAGACAGTTTCTATCATACGTTAACTTCTTTATATTTCTAGTATGAGAGTTTAAATAACAAAACACAGTTGTAATTGTTTTATCTTAACTAAGAAAAAATATCGCGTAGAATATTTTAATTAATTCCTTATTATGAGATATTACATCTGACAATAATATTTTATCATCTTTTGTTATCAAATAATCATATATTATGAAATGTTGTTATCATATCACAAGCCCAACGATATATGTATAACTTCTGAATACTTATATTTAATGCTATGTAAAATCAATAAATGACTCCTGATATATAATATCATGATAAACAGCATTAGTCATTGCTCAAAAATTAAGAAAAATCATAAAATATTAAATCGCATGACATAAAAAACATAATTATCTAATATATCATGAAAAAAAATACAGAAACTTTGCATCATTTAAAACTTGCATTACAGACAACGTATAAATTATGTGCCAGCAGAGTTTATGAATAAATTAATATAACTTTTGCCTGAACAAATAATTTAGTAAAACCAATGTACCCGGTCTTGGACAGACAGACTGCTTGACTTTTTATCTTTGTTATCCGAGTGAAATTTTTTTTCATTAAAATTTTGTATTCAAATTAGAATAAATAATGAAAACCTTGCAAAAAGACTTAGTTTTGTAAAAAAATTTTTATTGTAATATATTTTTTTAAAAATTTTACCATTTGTTTTGATCGAGTAGGTCTTCAGCAATACAAAGTTGTCTTTTAAGGTTGTCAACTATTCGATTTGACTCTCCTCACCACTCACATTTTGTGTGTCAATGATGGCAAGGGAGAGGTCATGGCCATTAAAAATATAATTCTTGACTAAGTATCTAAACATTCCAACCAAATTAAACATTTTTGCAAGCAGCATTTTTCGATTTTGTGTGAATTTGGGGGGACGTTGGCAAAATTTGTATAGCCTATGTTCAGCGCAGTAGTTTTAAGAACCATTTGGTATAGGTTTTATAAAAATCCATGGAGTAGTTTAGCAGTCTATTGCATACAAACAAACAAACACAAATATTATATAGATATTCCTTGGCATTAAAAGATATGATTTAAAATTTATCAGCATAAATTATTGCTCAAAATGTTAAAAAATATTACATTACTCATGTAATAATATCTCATGACATAAAAAATATCATTATTATAAAACGCAAAAATAAAACACTCTTGATAAACAAGTTCATGTTTATTCTCTTTTCCGAACTCATTAACACCCAGGAAAAGTATAGTTTCAGAAACATTTTAGTATTTTTTTGAAAACCAAAAATCAAAAAATTATTTATGATTCAGTCGAATATAAACTTATGTTCAAAAACGTGTTATTTGTTAATTTCTTGTGCCTTTAAACATATCTTTTTACCTTCTGAACTATTTAATGACAAAAAATTAAGTATTATGAAAGCAATAACTTATTATTTTAATAATGCTAAGCAATACAAAAATATAATTTAATTTGATTTATTTTCATTAACTTTTTATTTTGACAAAGAAACACTAAGTTTCTAGTAAAACTTTGCCTGCGCGTTTCAGTAGATCTATTTATTATGGCCAAAAATTTAACTATATTTTAAAATTTACTTCACATAAACTGTACTTTATTTTGATTTGAACCATTTGCCACACATTATAATCATTTATTTAATTTTTCTTTTCTCTCTCTTTTCTACTTGCAGGTAAGCCATTCACACAAAAAACTTCAAGTCATTTTGCAAAACTTTCCATTAATCAAACTGGTAAGTCTTGAAAATTTCGTAAATCACAAACTAAACGCACAAGCAATGTTCTTAACGTACCCTTCAACGACTATTCCTGCGATGCCTTGCTGAAGGTGCTGAATGGGTTGAATGAAGGATTGTACGTACATGGGTGGTACGAGGTTAACGTTTGCCCGAAATTTCTTTCAATAAATCTCTGCAGCTGCTTAAAACTTCAACCAATATCAAGTTGAACCAGTAAAAGCAGAAGCTTAAATTTTCAGCATAAAGGACTTCAAGTCAATTTATTTGGATTAAATCATGAGTAATAAATATGTGCTGCTTGGGGCACACCAACACACACACACACACTCTACACACTCTATTTGAAACACCAGAACCTTTCCACTTTTTTGCTGCCTCATCACTCTCCAAAAACGAACGAATTTCATCAAGTTCTGCCTGTCATTAAATTAGATTTACTCGCCACTGCGGCAAATGAAGATGTAGCAGCAGCAGCAGTAGCGGAAGTAGTAGAACAACAACAGTTATGTTCATGAACAGCTGAGAGATTATTATTAAACCTATAGAAAAAAATGGCCACTTCAATTGCCACTAAGACGCCCCCGAAATGCTTGAAAAAAGAACAACATATTAGATTCTAAAATTAAGTCTTAACTTCCTTCACCCAACCACCCACTTAGAATGGCATGACTTGTTCATGTCTTGGTGCCGCTACTGATACTGCTTCTGCTGCTGCTGCTGTTTTTGCTGCGCTTTCAAAGCTCGTTAATTATTAAAAATAATATTTAGTAATAGAAAATTCAATCTGGCATGCGATGTGCGCGCTGTTCAACACTGTTCAACACGACCCTAAGCATTAGGGTGTCATGCCCAAGTGCTGGCTGGCAGCACTAGTTGTGATTTTCTATTTTATTTTTTTCTTTACTCCTGGTTGGTCTTCTTCCATGTCTTCTTCTTGTTTGCTTTCATTTGCTCACACTTATTGCTTCAACAAATAATTGGATATTCAATTTAATTTTTAATTAGATCTGCAGCTCGATGAGTTTCTTCAATTTGTTTTTATTTTGCTTTATTTTTTACTATTTTTTTTAATCTATATTTTCTGATTGAAGAAGGGTGAGAATAATTTGGTGCTGCTGCGTGTAAAAGTTCAAATGGCTTGAGTGCAACTTTCTTTTTCAAAATTGGAGTTCTGAGCTCGTGCTTGTTTCAAAGTGTTCAAAAATTCACTGAACTGCAGGTGGCTAAGCTTCAGAGTTTGCAAAAATTTAAAAAACATATAAAATTAATATGATCTTAATTAAAAAAGGTGATATTTTAATTGTTTCAAAATAAAATTAACTAAAAGAATGAATTGTTTTTTAAAAAAAAGAAAAAATTCCAAAATATTAATGTAATAAATTTGTTGCCATAATTATATATGGCTTGCTTTTCATTATTTTTCATAAATATTCAAAATATTTTTTATTCAAAGCCTTTTAGCTGGCTTTCAACAAATTTTCCTTTTTTTATAAAAATTTAAAATTTATATTAAATTTTAATATGATACTTATATGTTACTTTTCAATAAATTCTTGACTTATTAAAGTTTTGAAAATGTTGATGAGAATTCCACGAATTTAAAAAAAAAAAACAGAAAAATTTTCTTTCAAATATTATTTTCCATAGAAATAATTTTAAGAGTAAACTCTGTTACTTAAGTCTGCTAAAATAAACAGTGCTAATAAAAACAGTCTTAATTTGTCTTGTTTAAAATTTTGCTTCTACATTTAATAAAATATTTCGGATGAAACCTATTTACTTCATTAAATTAACTTTTTTATATCATGGTAGTTGAAGATTGCTTTTTCGCTATCTATTTCTTTAGCCTGAAGCCGCTCTTAATTTCTTTTTATATATTTACAAGTTAAATTTTTCTCTCATGATAGTAAAATTCTTGTTGCATGCAATCTTAATACATTTTTATTCCTTTTTTTATTGTTAGCATAAAATTGTTCCAATAACTTTGTGAGTTTTTCTTTCAGATCTTATCGCAATAATTATCTTTTCAAAATGTAATTATAAGCAATAAAACATTTTATCTCATGATATATAGGCGAAATTTTTTGTATATTTTTTTACATAGAATAGAATTTTTGGTGAGCAGTTTTTAAAAATTGAGTTTTTCTCTCATGATATTGTAGTAAAATTTTTGTTGCATGCAAGTTTTACGGCTCACATGCATACATAAAATGATTCCAGAAATTTTTAAGTTTTCTGATCTCTGATCTCTGATGACTGTTAACAGTTATTTTTTATTCAAAGTAAAATAATAAGAAATAAGAAATTTTCTCTCATGCCAATAGAAATAACACTGAGTAAATATTTTACTATTATGAAAGAAAATATAAACTTTAAAAAACTGAAAACTATTCTATGTATATTTTTAAGAAATATTTTAAAATATTAACTGTAAATTTTTTGTTGCATGCAAGTTTTACACAGTGGCAAATATGCATATATAAAGTTGTACCAGAAGTTTTGTTTATTCTTCTCTCATGCCTTTTAACAGTTGTTTTCTATTAAAAATTAAATCAATTTCTCAAAAAAAAATATTTTCTCCCATAGCTTATAGTTGAAAATTATTGTATTTTAATTGCGTAGAAAAAAATTTCGGGACGAAGTTTTTGAAAATTGAGTTTTCCTCTAATGATATTAAAATTTCTGTTGCATGCAAGATTTTTGGCCAGTGGTTCTCTTATTCGTTTTTAATGCTCGTACATTTGTGTATCTATAGTTGTGGCAAAAATTTGTTGGAATTTTTCTCTCTCGACATTCGATTGATGTTTGTTTATTTGTTATGCTGAACCGACTTTTAGCTAAAAAGTTATTGTATTTTCAATTTTTTTTTCTCATGATATTAAAATTTTTGTTGCAGGCAAGTTCTCTCACTCCTTGTGCAATAAAATTAATAACAATCAATAACTTTAAATATTTCTCTCATTTATTTTTCATATTTATATTTTTTTCATAGTATTTTTTTAAATTTTCTTTCATGGCATTTGATAGAAAATTTTTATTTTATTAACACCGCAAAAGCTTTTTTCCGCAAATTTTTTGAAAATTGAGTTTCGGCTCATTTGAAAATTGCCATTTTGACAAAATTTTTTTTTTTTCTTACTTGTTCCAAGATATTGTTTTTCTCATGGCATTTTATTTTTACATTTTCTCGCATGATGGCTTGCATTTAAATTCATTTTGAAACTTTCTCGCATGAAAGTTTGAATTTTAAAGTCATTTAATTTAAAATTAAAATATTATAACCATATCATAAAATATATATCGCGATAATATAAAAATATCGCGATAGTAATATAAAAAATTTAGCTTGAATTTTTTGGGTAATATAAAATAGGCGCCATAAACTATTTATTGTTAAATATTTCGTAACACAAAAAACCGTTGTGTTTTTTAACATTTTCTTTTAAATTTTTCTCTTACGAGAGTGTCAATAAAAATAACTGAATTTATATTAAAATATTAATATTTAAAAAATGTATGTCATGACATGCTGGTAGCATGATTGTTAATATCTCATATTATTTCTCTCATGACATAAAACAAAGTTCTTACATAAAAAAATACTTTATTGTTAATTTGTTACACTTTTGGATCATCATATTTAAAAAACAAAAAAAAAAAAAACAAATTGGCCATTTCAGCCCTTGAAAGGACTTTGACCGAGCTTCTAAGGATCGATTGTGTTGTGTGTGTTATTAAATTTTGCACACAATTGACCGAGAACTGGACCTACATGTTTTATGCCGACTCCGAACGGCTCATGCTCTCAAGAAGCTTTACATGGCATTATTTTCTCTCTGAGGTTTGCCATTGTCTGCAGAGAGGTGGTGACCGATCAGAAAAATTTTTTATTGAAAAAACTTTCCGCCACGGCTGGGGATCGAACCCGGGCTCCGAGCATGCTAAGCCACACACTTAACCTGCATGCCACGGTCACCACATATCATATTTAGTGCATTAAATAATCGTATTAAATATATTATTTTATTTTTATTTAATTTTTATTTATTTTTTATTATACTTATCTTGTTATGATATAAAAATTTTTTTAAGAAAATATATCATATATTATAAGTATAAAATTAAATCTTAGCGTTTAAAAATATTTTACTTTGCTTCAGTATTGCTTTCATAGTTGTATTTGTTATCCTTTATCTGTTACTATAATATTTTGTCCCATTTTATTTTCTTACAAATTTTTCTCGTATGAGAGAAATATCAATAAAATTTCAGTTTTGATTGAATTGATTTAATATCAAAACTTCTTTATATCCGTATTTATTTATGGATGTTAAATCATAACATGACATAATGTAAATTTTGAGTTCCCAAATCGCAGCAAATTAAAAATTTATGTTATGACATAATATTTTCTTTCATAAAATATCTCCGCATATTAACTCATGGTCTCATAATTTGAAATAATAAAGTGCCAATTATAATCAGTGAAACGAAAAATATTTTGTCGCATGTGAGTTTTATTCAAATTTAAATCTAATTTGCTCCAAATGACATACGTAATGATCATATACATATATTACCATATGATGTTTAGTTAATATAAATTAAATTTGAATATTTGAAATACATAAAAGTAATAAAAAAATTATTAAACGTTCTCTCATGAGAGTTTTCTTGTATTTGAAGACTTAAATATAATGAAATCAATGCAAATAATATGAAAAAAAATCAATTTAGTTCTGTTTGTAAAATAAAACTTGAATTATAACATAGAACATTACAAAACAAGACAGCTCTTCAAATATCTCATGATATAAAATAACTTCTGACCTAAACTGACATAATTTTAAATGTATCAAGCTAAAAAAGTCTCGTCAAGTCAGTTATCTCATTTAAGTCTGACTGAAAATTTGCTAAGCGCTCAAAAATTTAATTTCTCTCATGACATAAAAATAGTTTTTGCTTGTGATTCATAAGTTTCTTTTGAATTTATTGTTGTTTTTTTTTTTGTTTTGAAGAAAAATTTGTTTTGAAGAACTTAAATTCTAGTTTTTTCCTAAAAATAATTTATATATCTTCACATTTTGTGCGACATTGAAAGATTTTACTTTTGACTTGAACACATTCAGACTCAAGCATAATCATTACAAATAAAAACAAATTTATTTTTTATTCACTCCAACAACAACGTCAGCTACAAAATCTTCTTGTCGTGTTTACCATTGAATTTAGCAATGCATACAATTCAAGAGAAACAATAAACATGATGAAGCAAAAGAAAAACAAAAATAACGTAAATAACGTAAAACTTTTTCACCTTTTTATTAGCTGCCAAACAAAAATCTCAAAAAATCAGCAAACTGGAAAAAAGTGCTCACAATCATCAATGCCAGGCAAAGAGTGCATAAAAATAGTCCAACAAAAACAAATCAACGAATGGCAACTTCAATTTTCATATGTCAATGAACACGACAAACAACAAACACGTGCGAAAGTGAATACAAACAATTGTGAGAGAAAACACACACACACACACACACAGACAAAAAATAAATAAAAATCAGCTACTACCTCAAGCATCAGCGCTTCGTTGCCATCAAACACGTTGAGTATGTGGAGTGGCCAGCTACTGATAGCGGCAACGGGCAAGGCAAGCTTTTTTGTTTCAAGTGAAAAAATCTGACGAACTTAAAACAAGAACAAAGAGTAGGGGAAAAAAAACTTACCAACGGCTAGCAGTGGGTTAAAAAAAAAGCTATTTGATATTTTCAGTCGATTGTGACTGAACGAAAAGAACTGCTACAGCGACCAGCATGTTTCGCTGGAAAACAGCAACAACAGTTTGTGTTGCTGCGTTGCTGCTGATGCAGGAGCTTGTGTTGTTTGCATGCTGATTATGTATGAGTGCCAAAGTGTCAAAATGTGAGCAACATTTTCCATTTTGATTTGTTTCGCTGTGTAAGTGTGTGAAAGAGTGCGTGGGTTAATGTGTTGGTGTGTGTTTCGCACGATGCTATCGCTTGGTCAACAGTTGTAGGTTATTTCAGCAGGCGCGAAAAGTACACGAGCATAATAAAAAGAAGAAGAAAAAATTGTTTTCATTGCAGCGCGGAAGCGACATCAACTGAAGCATGCTGTAAGCTGCATGGCGCTTTGCTTTAAGCGTTTGCACTGAATTTGTGAATTCATCAATATTGTAACATGTTTTTGATGTAACTTAATTTAAGTTAAAAACTTAAAAATGTGACCCTTTATTTAGCATGTGAAAATCATGCTTCATTTTGTATCGTGAGCTAATAAAATTTATGAAAAATGTAATGAGAGAAAAAACAATGTCATATTAAAATGCTTAGCATGTTGTTTTCTATAGAAATTTTGGTCTTAAAAAGCTATATAAGATAAGATGTTCAAATTAAATAGCATGAAATAAGTAGCATGAAATATTAAAAGTAGGCAAACATAACAAATCTTTCAACAATTCAGCTATAAAGAACATTTGAGTGTTTTGGTTCAAGTTCAGACTTCAGTCGCGATATTAAATTAAAGATGTGTTTTAGCAAAAGGTATTCGAAATCATTTCAAACTTCGTATAATGAAATATTTTCTGTCATGAGATAACAACATGAAATATTTTCTTTCATGATTTAGTTTTACCCATGAAAAATATTTTCTACCAAATACATTTAAAATAATTCAACATTAAAATTCATAAAATAATTCAATTAAAGAAATAAATATTATGTCATGATATATTTTCTATATCATAATAAGTTTTCTTTCTAACATATAGAGTACTTAATGTTTGTTTTTAAAATTTGTTTTATGTGCAATTAAATAAAATCTTATAGCATGACATTTTTTTATTATATAGATAAGTTACTTCATAAAAATTTGATAAATTTTATCAAATCAAGTCTTAATTCAATCATAGTTATGACCAAAGATAAAAAAACACCCAAACGTGATTAAATTGTTACATAAATTAAGGTGCTGCGAATGTTACAGCAGAGCAAACATACCTTTTTTAAAAATTCATAACTCAGTCAAAAACAAACATTTTTCCAAAAATTGTTTATTATTGTAGAGAATTGAACAAATTACAAGAAAAAAATTCAAAAAATATATTTTTCACTCCAACGTGGTTTTATAGAGCTCCAAACTGGAGGCAGAGAAAAAAACGGGGTTATCGTATGATAAGAGCTTTTCTAAAAATTTTTTTTTCAATTTTTGGTGATGTTCCAAATTTGAAACTGTGTTTTTTCATGTGTGAAAATTCATAAAAAATCGAAAAAAAATTAAAAAAAAAATGGCACGTGCCATACGATAGCAACTCAAGTTTAAAAAAATACAAAAAAAAAAAAAAATTCGTCCAAAAATGAAGCTCTCTTGAGAAACTTTTTTCATGAAAACAGAACAAAAAATTTTAACAAACACTTGTCATAAAAAAAAATTTTTATGACATGATTTAATTGAATTTTTTAAATTTCTTCTTTTTATTTTTTCTAACAAATTTCATGCGATAAAATTTTTTAACATGCACATAAAAAATATTTAAAAAAACAATCATTAAAAGACTGGAAGTCAGACATGCAAAAGAACTAAAATATATCATGCATAGACAAGCATTACGTAAAAATATTGTAAGCAATTAAAAAAGTTTTGAAAAAATCTCATAAAGTTATGGAAAAATCTCATGCAAAACAGTTTTCCAATTATTTTTGCTTATAAATTGAATAGTATTTGTCAAGAAAAAGAAAAACTGAGCTAGTTTAAAAAAATACTATCTATAAAACTACTAAAACAAAAAATCTCATGCGAGAAATTTTTTTCAAATGCAAGTTTTTATAATAGTAAGGCCTATAAATTAAATGGTATTTGGCAAGAAGAAGAAAAAAATTCGGCGGTTTTAAAAACTCCTATTTCAAAAATATTTCATGAGAAATGTTTGTAGCATATATCAAAATTTTTAAAATAAAATTTCGCATAAGATTTTTATATCATGTTTCAATTCTCGCATGAGATTTTTCATAACTTTTTATTTGCATAAAATATTAAGTAAAATTCGAGAGAACATCTTTGATGAGGAAACTTATTTCAAATTGCAAGAAAAAATAAAATATTATTTAGAGTTCAGAGTTCAGAGTTCAACTCAAAAAATTTAGAGTTCAGCAAAAATTAACGCTTTTGAATAGATATTTCTTTCCAAAGCTTCACATATAGGCACACATTGATCAAAATGCAGCACATATTGGTTTAAATTATAAAAAAAAAAATTAGCTACGTTCACATTCAAACTACTTAAAATGTATCTACTATGAATTAAATGTACGTGTTTCCTTTTCCTATCCTTTACATATTATTTTTGCATTAAAAAAATCTCTGTTGTCATATTTTGGAAATATGAGCAGTAGCAAAGGAGAAGCATCTTTTGTCTGTTGAACAAAATTCACTTTCCATTTTTACAAAAATTTCAGCAACACAAGGATTAAAATTTTTGTTGTCAAAACAAAGAGAAAGGCATTTATTTTGCAGCGCTTTAAGAATGTTACAGCAATATAGCAACAACAACAACAGCTCACTTCCAAGGCATGTTTGATGTTCAAACATGCTGTGTAGCTGACAACTGCAGACATGTTGCTAGCAACGTCAACAGCAACAACAAACAGTTACAATTTAAGCAGCATTATCAACAAAAATAACAACAACAACAACTGTAGTAAGCAAGCAATAACAGCAAAAGCAACAGCAAATTTTTGTGCACAATCACATTTCCTGCTTGTTGGCTGGCTGGTTGGCTGTAGCTGTTGTTATTGTCTTTATATATTCCACAAACAGACGTAAACACACACACATACGTACTTAACACACAGCTACAAACAACACGCACACAACTTGTGAGCAACACCGGAAATTTGATTAATATCAAAACTTCCGGCAGACATATATTGTTTTATGTGTTTTTTTTTTTTTGTTTTGTTTTTTATTTCTATTAGTTTGCTTTTTTTGTTGTTTTTTTCTTGCTGTTTTGGCATATTAAATAGTGCCTGGCTTTTGTTGAAAATATTTTGTTGCCAGCATAAATTTAAAACAGCAAATATTTATCGCCTAAATCCTAAATATATCATACATTGCACAGCAACAACAACAATAACAACAGATATAACAACAACTTTTATTAAAGCTTTTAAGTAGCTGCTAAAGCTGCACTACACTGGAGTGCATAAATTTTGACTAACTCACGAAAATATATCACGTGCAGCTAGATTTTTAGTTCATAGCTTTTCAATGCCTGGCCAGGCTATGCTTGACTTGGCTTGACTCGGCTTGGCTTAGCTTGGTTTGTCTTGGCAAACGTTGTGAGTAAAACTTTTGAGGCAAGCTTTAATTTAAGCAACAAAATGCAGCAAAAGTTTGGATATTAAGCAAATCATACAAACATTCTAACACACCCACCTACACACCCATAACATTTAAAAGCATGAAAAACACTTCAACGCATACCAAGAGCAATATATGCTGCTTGTGTTGTAGCAAAACACAACGAAGACAGCTTCACTTACTTCAATATCAGCTGCTTGTGTAGCTTAAAAACTTCTGAAAACACACACACTAACAGAAATACACACTCTGCTACATGTTTCAACAGCACAACAAGCGAGAAAGAAAAAAAAAACAAACCAAAATTATTCAACAGGACTCAACTTTAAAGTTGCAATTTCCTGAAGGAACATGCTGACTTTTCTTATTTTCTGTCTCGCTCTCTTCCTCTCCCTCTCTCTCTATCTCTCTTTTCTTTTGGTTACTTCTTTCACACAAACTCAATGTGAATAAATTGTCGACGTGCTTCAGAGACATTTATATAATTTTCAATAAAAGCATAGAATTAATTTGCCGCTT